>CM054144.1:2332000-2390800 GCA_028751875.1 Rapana venosa | reverse complement strand
TTTCAAAAGGTTTTCAGGAAGCCTTTTCGGGCCCCCAAATAAAACAAACAGAAACGAAATTCGTCCGTATCAAGAATTCTAAAATCAAACTCACACCAAAAAGTTTACTTTTGATATACCCCCTTGAATTGTCATAGTGCGTCGTGGACGCTCGTTGTCGGTGCCCGATCATGTGAAAAATAGTACATCTGTTTTACAGTAACAAGATTTCAAAAATCATTACGTGACGTGCACGTTTCGCGCCACAACAACCACACACCACAACGCACGCACGCGCACGCACGTATACAGAAAAAATACTCCACTATTACTGACTTACACAACACAAACACATGTGTTCAAATTTCGTTGTTGTTCAGGGTGCCGTTTGGTGCCCCAACAGTAAACACAGAAGATATTCTTTTGTTGCAGTAAGTCAATTCGTATTCTAAAATCAAAGCATCACTACACAGTAGAGTTTTACATTATCTGAGTATACCCTAGCAGTGCGTGTGTGTGTTGGTGTGTGCATAGAATAAGTACTTGTATTAGCAGTAGTAGTAAAATCGTAGTAGTTGTAGAAGTTTTAGTTTTAAAGTAAAGGCATTAGGTCGCGCACAGCGTGTTGTATATGAAGTATGTGGCGACAGCAATGTCTTTATAAAATTGTGTCATATATTGGTGTGGTATGGTGTGAAGTAGCGTAGCAAGATAGCATAGCAAGTAGTAGTAGTACTAAGCTATTAGTAGAGTATAGCAGCAGCGTAGTAAAAGCAGTAGTAGCAGCAGTAGTAGTAGTAGTACTCAGCACAGCAGCAGCAGCAGCAAGTAGTAGAAGTAGTAGTTAGCAGCAGCAGTAGTAGTAGTACAGCAGCAGCAGTAGAGTAGTAGTAGTAGTAGTAGAAGTAGTAGCAGAGCAGAGTAGAGTAAGTAGTAGTAGCTAGAGTAGTTGCAGCACAGCAGCACAGCGTAGTAGTAGTAGTAGTAGGTACGTAGTAGTAGTATAGTGGGTAGAAGTAGTAGTATAGTAGTAGTAGGTATAGTAGTAGCAGTACACAGCCAGCTAGATCCAGTAGTAGTAGTAGTAGTAGTAGTGCAGCAGCAGCAGTAGATAGTACTAGCAGCAGCATAGTAGTAGCAGCAGCAAGCGCAGCAGTAGTAGTAGTAGCAGACAGCAGCAGCAGTTGTAGTAGTAGTAGTATGCAGTAGTAGTAGTAGTAGTAGTAGTAGTACTAGCAGCAGTAGTAGTAGTAGAGTAGTAGTAGTAGTAGTACTAGAAGCAGCAGCAGTTGTAGTAGTAGTAGTAGTAGTACTAGAAGCAGCAGTAAGTAGTAGTAGTTAGAGCAGTAGTAGTAGAGTAGTAGAGAAAATAGTATAGAACTGCAGCATAGTAGTAGTTGAAAAGAATTTGTAGTAGTAGTAGTAGTAGTACTAGAAGCAGCAGTAGTAGTAAGTAGTAGTAGTATAGTTAGTATATAGAAGTAGTAGTAGAAAGTAGTAGTAAAGTAGTAAGGCAGCAGTAGTAAAGTAAGGGTAGTAGAAACAAGAGTGTAGATTAGTAGTTATACTAGCAGTAGCAGTAGTAGTAGTAGTAGTTGTAGTAGTAGTAGCAGTAGTAGTAGCAGTAGTAGTAGTAGAAGTAGAAGTAGTAGTACTAGCAGCAGTAGTAGTAGTTGTAGTAGCAGTAGCAGCAGTAGTAGTAGTAGTAGTAGAAGTAGTAGTACTAGCAGCAGCAGTAGTAGTAGTACTAGCAGCAGCAGTAGTGGTAATAGTACTAGCAACAGCAGTAGTAGCAGTAGTAGCAGTAGTAGTAGCAGTAGCAGTAGCATCAGTAGCAGTAGCAGTAGCAGTAGCAGTAGTAGTAGTAGTAGTAGTTGTTGTAAAAGTAGTACTAACAGCAGCAGTAGTAGTAGTAGTAGTAGGTAGTAGTAGTAGTAGTAAAAGTAGTAGTAGCAGCAGCAGCAGTAGCAGTAGAAGTAGCAGTAGTAGTAGAAGTAGTAGTAGTAGCAATAGCAGTAGTAGTAGAGTAGCAATAGTAGTAGTAGTAGTTGTTTTAGTAGTTGTAGTAGTAGTAGTAGCAGTAGCAATAGCAGTAGTAGTAGTAGTAGCAGCAGCAGCAGTAGTAGTAGCAGTAGCAGCAGTAGCAGTAGAAGTAGAAGTAGTAGTAATAGTAGCAGCAGAAGCAGAGCAGTAGCAGCAGCAGCAGTAGTAGTAGTCATCATCATCATCATCATCATCATTAGCCATTACACCCAGCGGTGTGTAGGGCAGCAACAAAGCGCTTCCACTCCTGCCTATTCTGGGCCAATCTAGTCACTGATCCCCAAGAGTGCTGCATGGCTTTCATCTCACTTTCTACAGTTCTTCTCCACGTTGCTTTTGGTCTTCCTTTCTTTCTCCTTCCTTCTGGGGTCCAGTGCAATGCTGTTCTTGTGATTGACTGTGGGTCTCTTCGGAGGATGTGCCCAATCCACTTCCACCGTCGTCTGGTGATGATGGTTCCCATGTCTTTTTGCCTGCATCTCCGTAGTAGGTCTTCATTGGAGATCTTCTCTGGCCAAAAGATCCGGAGAATTCTTCGCAGGCATATGGTGTGGAAGGATCGAAGTTTGGTAAGATCCACACTTCGATTCTTCCACACCATATGCCTGCGAAGAATAGTAGTAGTAGTAGTAGTACTAGCAACAGAAGGAGGAGTAGTAGTGATAGTAGTAGTAGTAGTAGCAGCAGCAGCAGTAGCAGAAGAATTAGTAGTAGTGGTAGTACTAGCAGCATCAGTAGTAGTAGTAGTACTAGCAGCAGTAGCAAAAGCAGTAGTAGTAGTACTAGCAGCAGCAGAAGAAGAAGAAGTAGTAGAAGTAGCAGTAGCAGTAGTAGTATAGTAGCAGTAGTAGTAGTAGTAGTAGTAGTAGTAGTAGTAGTAGTTGTAGTAGTAGTAGTAGAAGTA
Organism: Rapana venosa; assembly: GCA_028751875.1. Lineage (NCBI taxonomy): Eukaryota > Metazoa > Mollusca > Gastropoda > Neogastropoda > Muricidae > Rapana > Rapana venosa. The sequence goes on along the minus strand of CM054144.1, from coordinate 2,387,874 downwards.
CCATTAGTAGCAGTAGCTGTAGCAGTAGCAGTAGTAGTAGTAGTAGTAGTAGTAGTAGTAGCAGTAGCAGCAGTAGTAGTAGCAGTAGCAGTTCCATCAGTAGCAGTAGCAGTAGCAGTAGTAGTAGTAGTAGTAGTAGTAGTAGTAGTAGTAGTAGTAGTAGTAGTAGTAATAGTAGTACTAACAGCAGCAGCAGCAGTAGTAGTAGTAATAGTAGTAGTAGCAACAGCAGCAGTAGTATTAGTAGTAGTAGTAGCAGTAGTAGTAGAGTAGCAATAGTAGTAGTAGTAGTTGTTTTAGTAGTTGTAGTAGTAGTAGTAGCAGTAGCAGTAGCAGTAGTAGTAGTAGTAGTAGTAGTAGTAGTAGTAGTAGTAGTAGTAGCAGTAGCAGCAGTAGAAGTAGCAGTAGCAGCAGTAGTAGTAGTAGTAGTAGTAGTAGCAGTAATAGCAGTAGCATCAGTAGCAGTAGAAGTAGCAGTAGTAGTAATAGTAGCAGCAGCAGCAGTAGCAGTAGCAGCAGTAGTAGTAGTAGTAGTAGTAGTAGTAGTACTATTAGCAGCAGCAACAGCAGCAGCAGCAGCAGCAGCAGAAGAAGAAGAAAAAGAAGAAGAAAAAGTAGAGTAGTATAGTATAGTATGTAGTGTATAGCAGTAGCATTGCATATTTAAGTAGTGTAGAAAGTAGTAGTATAGTGTTACGCTGTCTTGATTTGTTTGTCTTTTTACAAGTTTCAGCGTTTAAAAATAAATTCCTTATTATTTTATTATTTTTATTAATATTATTATTATTATTTTTAGAGTGGTAGCAAAGCAGCAGCAGATAGCAGCACCCGCAGCAGTGCGCAGCAGCTAGCAGTGTAGTAGTGTAATTTTTGTAGTAGTAGTTAAAAATAGTATTAAAAATTAATAAAAAAAAGAAAAAGAAAAAAGAAAGAATGAAATAAGAATAAAATAATAAAAAATAAAAATAAAATGATGGAGATCAGTTAAAAGTTAAGCGCGAATCTTGAAGGAAACAAACCAAGCGCTTTTTTTAAAAATTTTTTTTTTTTCGAAAATTTATGGAAAAAGCACTCGTACTTTTTTATACATCCAGCCTGTTGTATGCGGTTTTGAAAATTTTGTCATCTGTTCCCCCCCGGCCCAAAATGGCCTACTTTTCGAAAAAACGTAAAAGGGTTTTAACGGTGCGAAGATGTTCTGCATGCGTTCGCACACGGCCTCGGGTTTTTAGTCTCATTCGAAGGACTTTGACATTCAGTTCGATTTTTTTTGTCAAACTGGGAAGAAAGAGCGAGGCTGGGAATCGAACCCAGAACCTCACGGTTTACTTGTTGGCAGGGAAACGTCTTAACCATCCTGCCACCTTCCTTCCTACAAGTAGTAGTAGTAGTAGTAGTAGTAGTAGTAGTAGTAGTAGTAGTAGTGGTAGTAGTAGTAGTAGTAGTAGTAGTAGTAGTAGTAGTAGTAGTAGTAGTAGTAGTAGTAGTAGTAGTAGTAGTAGTCGGCTTCGTCGAATGCTCGGACAGCAACTCCAGAGTCCCTGACAGAATGAAACCCGTGGTACGCTGAAGGCCCTCCAGGGGTCCAAAGAGCTTGTCCCCCATAAGCGAGTGGGTAGATCAGACAGGTATCTGTGGGCCCTCAGGTCTCTGTGGGTAGGACAGGCCTGGACGAAGTGTTCTTCCACTGTTATGGGAGAAGTGCCACAGGGGCACGCTTCAGAATCACCAATGTGGAACTTTGTGTACACGTGATGTCTGAGTGTGCAGTGTCCAGTCCTCAGTCTTGCGATATAGTAGTAGTCGTAGTAGTAGTAGTAGTAGTAGTAGTAGTAGTAGTAGTAGCAGCAGCAGTAGCAGTAGCAGTTATAGTAGTAGTAGTAGTAGTAGTAGTAGTAGTGTAGCAGCAGCGCAGCAGCAGCAGCAGCAGCTGAGTAGTAGTAAGTAGTAGTTAGTAGTAGTAGTAGTAGTAGTAGTAGTAGTAGTAGTAGTAGTAGTAGTAGTAGTAGTAGTAGTAGCATGCTTAGAAGGAGGAGAAAGAGAAAGAGGACAAGGCGGAAGAAGAAAACAAGAAAGACTAGGGAGGGGGAAAGGATGAGTTAGAGGAAGAACAAGGAGAAGGAAGATTAAGTGGAGGAAGCTGGTTGACATTCTTCATTGGTGCAGCTCACTCCAAGGAACTGGGATAGTTGGGGGTAGGAGAGGAGCAGCGGAGCAGCAGAGAGCAGTGTGATGGTTGTGGGGAAAAGTGCTAACATTGGGCAAGATCAGACAAATGAAATGACAGGACGACAATACACAACAACCGCCATCAGTAAGGACAAATTTGCAAGCAACTACTTGACAAGTCACTGACACACACTTCCCCTCACGTCGGTGTGACAGTTATTCACAGCTCCTTCCTAAAGCCCCCCCCCCCCCGAGCCTCCCTCAACGTAAGTTTCATTGCCACATCCAACCAGTCATTTTCTGCGCTTCGTAGCGTTTCTCAATCGTCATGACTGTGCGTCACATGATGATTTTGTCGTACTGGCCGTTAGTTTCATGGCGCCGCGTGTGTGTGTTATGTGTGTGTTTGTGTGTAGTTGTGTATGTATGTATGTATGTATGTATGTGTGTGTATGTGTGTGTAGTAGTATGTTTATTATGTATGTATGTATGTGTATGTAGTATGTGTGTGTGTGTTTTCAGGATGTTGGGGGGAGATATCAGACAGCGTGAGTTGGTCACGCTATGTTTTTTCCTCTGCATTCACAAGTCATACCGTCATGCATACCGTGACTTTTTTTTTTAGGAAATGTTTGAAAACAAGAGCGGCGTCCCACGCGTAAATTTTTAGGAAAATTAGTCTTAAATGAATTCTATTGTGATAAAGGGAGGAGGGAAACACTGTCAACAAAGGCAAAAGCAGCCAGCCAGCCGACAGAAGACGCAGACAGTCAGACGAAGCACATGGCAAAACGCCCAAGCAGAGAAAGCCGTGCGTGCACGTTGCTCTGAATGGGCTAGCTGCATGTAGCGCTTGTTTCTGTCCCCTGTGCAATGCCTCCCCCCCCTCTGCCTGGTCGGTCTTTGCACCACTAGGCATCAGGCAAGCAGTCTCTCTGGCTGGCCACCTTCAAGATTGTCCCCTGCCAGTCAGAATAGGTTGTTGACCTGGGCATAATGTTAACTAGGATGTAGGAGAGGCGGACTGAAGGATCAAGTGCATGCTACATGCATTTGTGCGATGGCACACCACAACACCATGTCATTCAAGGCATACGACATTGTGCCCTGACCACACTCACATAGCTCCCATGGTGTCTTTGTCAAAAAATAAAACTGATATTTGAGACAGTGCAGTCATTTACCGTCATCAAAAAAATAGACCTAGGACGATATTGAGGTTGTATGTAACATCATACACAAGAAGAAGCACGAGAGGGTATCGGGCGTCTCCACAGCACTAGGATTACAGAAACAGAATGGATAGCACACATATCTCATCCTGCCTTGGTGTCTGCAAAGCCAATTGGAAGCGACATGGATAGGGCCTGGGTGCTTCATTGAGTGCCTCCTGTGAGCATTGGGCTGGCGGTGATCAGGCAACACAGGACACAGAAACACAGCACTGCCAGAGCGTCTCCTCCCAGTGTACTGGGAGCAGTGGGCTGACCCGAGCTGAAAGCTTTGTCTGGTATAGATGCGAGCAAGAGTCGCCAAGGGTCACAGGAATTGTTTGCCATACTTTGAAACTTTATGTGAAAGCGTTTTCCAAAGTGAAGTGGTGAGGTGTATCATGTGTCTTTTGGTGTGTGGTGTGGTGATAATATAAAATAATTAATAATAATAATAATTAATAATAATAATAATAATATAATAATATAATAGTGATGTGTGATGAGATGAAACTAGTAATAATAATAATAATGGCTTACAATAGCAAGCCGAGCAGCAGTGCAGTGCATACATTTTTTTCTTTGCTGTGATTTTGGGGGAGATACTGGTAACACTAATAGTCTGGTGTTTGGGACGTAGTGCAAAAGCAAAGCAATGCTGGGGAGAACCGACATGGGCCCACGGATGGCAGAAGGTTGCAGAAATTTATAAGAATGTTATGGGAGTAATAACCTGTGGGCGGCGGGAACTGGGAAAATTCATCAAATCATTATCAATAATCATCGGCTCTGGGGGGACGGGGGGGAATGGTGGAGAGAGAAGTGCGACAAGTTGGTGTGACTGCTCTGAGGAGGTGCATTTAAAAAATAGCAAAGACGTGTAGGGGTGGTCATGGATGCGCCATCGAGCAAACTCCCCAGAACGTAACAGCAGTCTTCTTCTTCTTCGTCAGTGATGCATGCGCTAGCCGATGAGAAAGATAAGCATCGACGGACAAGAGAAGCTGAGACAAGACAACTGGACAACAGTTACGAAGAAGACAGTATGGACAATGCCGACATTCAAGAAAGGTGGGGACATACAAAACAAATCGCAGTGCCACCAGAGAGGAATAATAATAACTTTCGTTGGATCTGGGACGAGCAGTTGGGGGTATTGTCTTGGCCGGTGGAAGACGTTTGGCGCGAGGTGAAGACGTGGGGAGGAGAAAAAGATCTGAGAAGAAATTAGCCAGTGTGTGGAGAGACTGAGGAGGGGGGGGGGGGGGGGGGGGGGGGGGGGGGGGGGGGGGGGGGGGGGGGGGGGGGGGGGGGGGGGGGGGGGGGGGGGGGGGGGGGGGGGGGGGGGGGGGGGGGGGGGGGGGTTTTGGGGGGGGGGGGGGGGGTTTGGGGGGTTTGGGGGGGGGGGGGGGGGGGGGGGGGGGGGGGGGTGGGGGGGGGGGGGGGGGGTTTTTGGTTGGGGTGGGGGGGGGGGGATGGGGGGGGGGGGGGGGGGGAAAGGGGGGGGGGGGGGGTTTTTTGGGGGGGGGGGGGGGGGGTGGGGGGGGGGGGGGGGCAGCCTCAGAATCAAATGTGGAATTTGTGTACCGTGATGTCTGGTGTGCAGTGTAGCCTCAGTTTGCGATATAGTGTGTGTAGTAGTGTGTTTAGTAGAGGGTAGTGTAGCAGCAGCGTGCAGGCGTAATTTTTGTAGTGTGTATTTGTAGTGTAGTGCAGCAGCAGCAGCAGCAGCAGCAGCAGCAGCAGTAGTAGTTTTGTTTAGTTGTTATAGTAGTAGTAGTAGTGTAGTAGTTTGGTTTTTGTGGGGAAGTAGTAGTAGTGTAGATGCTTAAAAGGAGGAAAAAAGAGAAAGAGGAAAGGCGGAAGAAGAAAAAAAAGAAAGTTTAGGGGGGGGAAAGGATGAGTTAGAGGGAACAAGGGAAGGAAGATTAAGTGGTGGAAGCGGGTTGAACATTTTTCATTGGTGCAGCCTCACTCCAAGGGATGGGGATAGTTGGGGTCGGAGAGGAGCAGCGGAGACGCAGAAGAAGCAGTGTGATGGTTGTAAAAAAGTCTAACATTGGGCAAAGATCAGAAAATTTGAACAGACTGACGACGGACGACAAATGACAGACAAAAAACCACCCATAATAAGGACAACATTTGAAAAGAACTACCCTTGACAAGTTTCATTTGGCACAAACTTCCCCCCTCCCGTTCCCCTGGTTGGACAATTTTAAATTTCAGGTGCTTCACAAAAGCCCCCCCCCCCTCCCCCCGAGTCCTCCCTCAACGTAAGTTCTCATTGCCACGACCCCAAACGTCAGTCATTTTTGTGCTTCGTAGCGTTTTAAACCCTCTTACGTGTCGGTCAAAATGTTGATTATTGTCGTACGGCCCAGTTAGTTTCGTGCGCGCGGGTGTGGTGTGTATTTTGTGTGTTGTGTGGTATGTTGTATGATTTTGTAGGGTATGTATGTATGGGGGTTTTTGTGTGTGTATGTATGTATGTATGTATGATGTATGATGTATGTATGATGTATGTTGTATGGTGTGGGTATTAGGATGTCGGGGAGGGAGATATCAGAACCCAGTGTGATGTATCAGGTCAAGGGGGGGGGGCTACATGTTTTTTTCCTTGCATTCACAAGTCTTCCGTCATAAATCCCTTTGAACTTTTTTTTTTCAAGGAAAGTTTTTGTAAAAAAAGATTAGGTCTGTTCTTTTACCCTTTACTGTCGAAAAATTTTTTAAAGGAAAAATTATTTTTAAATGAAATTCCCTATTTGAAAAAAGGGAGGGGGGAAACACATGTCAATAAAAAAGGAAAAGCCAGCCAGCCACCCGACAGACAGACGACGACAGTAGACAGAAAGCTACATTGCAAAACCCCCAAGCAGAGAAAGCCGTGCACGTGCACTTGTTGAAATGGGCTAGCTGCATGTAGCGCTTGTTTCTGCCCCCCTGTGAAAATGTTCCCCCCACCCCCTTTCCCCTTTGTCGGCTTTTTGAACCACTCCAGGCATAGGAAAGCAGTCTCCCTGTGGGCCCCCTTTCACGATTGCCCCCCTCCCAGTCAAAAATTTTTTGTATGTATGGGCAAAATTTTAAAACATAGTGTGTTAGGAGAGGACGGACTGAAGGTCAAGTGCATGTACATTGATTTTGCCCCCTTGTCCCCCACAACACACACCTGTCTTTCAAGGATATGCTTTTGGCCCTGCCACACTACAAAATAGCCCCCCATGGGTCTTTGCCCAAAAAATAAAAAATGATTTTTGAGCAGCTGCGTTTTTCCCATGTCATCAAAAAAATAGCCCTAGAGCGATATTGACCGGATTGTTATGTAACATATATCACAAAAAAAGAAGCACAGAGGGGGTTTCGGGGTTCCAAGCCATGGATTATACAGAAAAAGAATGGATAGCACACATTTTTTTTCCTTTTTGGGTTGTCTGAAAAAAGCCAATGGAAGCGCATGGTGGGGGCCCTGGGTGTTTCTTTGAGTGCTCTGTGGCTTTTGGGGTGGGGTTTGATCGGGCAACACAGGACACAGAAAAACAGCACTGCCAGAGCGTCTCCCCCCAGTGTACTGGGAGCAGTGGGCTGACCCGAGCTGAAAGCTTTGTCTGGTATAGATGCGAGCAAAAGTCGCCAAGGGTCACAGGAATTGTTTGCCATACTTTGAAACTTTATGTGAAAGCGTTTTCCAAAAAGTGAAAGTGGATGCAGGTGTATCAATGTGTCTTTATGCGTGTGTGCGTGTGTGTATAATAATAATAATAATAATAATAATAATAATAATAATAATAATAATAATAATAATAATAATAATAATAATAATAATAATGATGATGATGATGATGATGATGATAACATAGTAATAATAATAATAAATGAGCTTACCAAAATAGCAAGCCTGAGCACAGCAGATAGCTAGTGCATACATTTTTTTCTTTGCTGTTGATTTTGGGGGAGATACCTGGTAACACTAATAGTCTGGTGTTTGGGACGTACTGTGCAAAAGCAAAAGCAATGCTGGGATGTAACCGAACATGAAGGCTCCACGGATGGCAGAACGGTTTGCAGAAATTTACTAAGAATGTTATGGGAGTAATAACCTGTGGGCGGCGGGGAACTGGGAAAATTCTATCAATAATCATCTATCAATAATCATCGAGCTCTGGGGGGGGACGGGGGGAATGGTGGAGAGAGAAGTGCGACCAAAGTTTGGTGTTGACTGCTACTGAGCGAGGTGACATTTAAAAAATAGCAAAGACTGTGTAGGGCTGTGTCATGGATGCGCCATCGAGCAACACTCCCCAGAAACGTAAACAGCCATCGTCTTCTTCTTCTTCCGTCAGTGATGCATGCGCTAGCCAGAATCGAGAAAAGATAAGCATCGACAGGACAAGAAGAAGCTGAGACAAGACAACATGGACAACAGTTACGAAGACAAGACAGTATGGACATGCCGACATTCAAGAAATGGCTGGCGGACATACAAAAACAAATCGCCAACGTTGCCACCAGAGAGGACATCAATAAAATAACTTCTCGTTTGGATCTGCGGATCGAGCAGTTGGAGGGTATTGTTTTTGAGCTCGGAGTGAGAAAGACGTTCTGGCAGCCGAGGTGAAGACGCTGAGGGAGGAGAACAAAGATCTGAGAAAGAAATTAGACCAGTGTGTGAGAGAAGAAGAAAACATCAAGAGGAGTTTGAATGACCAAGAACAGCATGGTCGACAATTTAATGCTCGAGTGTACGGCATTCCGGAGGTTAAGGGGAGAGAGGAGACGGTGGATGACTGCATTGGACGCTGCACGGAAATGTTCACGCTTTAAAAGATCGGAATACCAGTGACAAACGCCGACATAGAAATCGCGCACCGCACGGGGAAACCAGGAGGGTCAAGACCGCGGCCGATAATTGTTCGGTTCCACTCTCGGAGGGTCCGGAATCGAGTACTGGCTGACCGCCGCAAGCTGAAGCAAACTGGGGTGTCGGTGGGAGAGGACTTGACCCAACTCAATTACAAACTGTTGAGACGAGCAAGTCAGCACTCAGCCGTCCTCGCTGCCTGGTCCTCTAACGGCAAGGTTTTGGCGAAACTTAAGAACGGCAGGACACTGAAACTCGATATTCAAATGGACATCGACGCTGAAATAACCAAAGCAATGTGAAAGAACTGACTGTACTTTGGAGTCATTCATTCTTTTTCGATGCATTTGTTCCTTTTGTTGAGATCCCGGGAGTGGTGTGGTGGTGTGGTGAATTCGCTTTCTGGTTACGGGGAGGGGTGGGGGCAGGGACATCCCCACCCCCCTCCGGGAAAAAAAAAAGTTTAAAAATATCGTTCTGAGGAGGATTTGTTATCAGGCTGGTGGAGGGAGTTGGCCCGCTTGGTCGGTCTCCGAGGTCTCTTGAGGTTGGTGGCTTTAGCAATACATGTATGCTTGTACAGGTCGTATAATTATACGTCTATTTGGTCCTTTGATTTAACTGTTAGGATATCCATATTATTGTTCCTTAGTGGTCTTGTTTTGTTTTCTTTGTTTCTCTTTTTTCCTTTTGGGGGTTTTCTTCCTTGCTGCCTGCATATATTCTGAGTGGGTCAGCGCCCTCCCCCTCCTTCACATTGTAGTTCATTTGGTTAGGAAAGAATGAGTAGAGCTGCTGGCTCTTGTGGAGTGCTGTGGGTTCGAATCATGTTTTTGCAGTGTGGAGAATTTTTCTGGGATGCATGTTATTGGTCTGTCTGGTTGTATGGTGGCATGGGTCTAGGAATGGGTTTGATGTCTGTTGGATGAAGCTGGGAGGTGACCAGGGCGTTCTGTCCTGCCCACTCCCTCTTTTTTGCCACGTTTTGTTGTCTGCAAATCATGTGCGTTGACTGATTTTGTTTGTTTGTCTGGTGAGAGGCGGGCCAATTGTTTTCTAGTTGGGGCTAGTCTGTGACTCTGAAAGAAATGGACTCGGCCAGAGTGGCTTGCCCGTCTGCTGCCGGCGGTGGCAGGAGGGAGCAGTGTAGGCCAGTGCAAGGCCTTGACAGCCTCAGGGGCAGGGGCAGTGGTGAGTCCATGGTTCTGGTCAGTGTGGAGTCAGCTGGTCTCCTGCCTTCTGAGCACTTCATTCAACGTGCCTGCTTTTGGTGCTATGCTTGTTTCAAAATTGAAGGCGAGATTGTGTGCCTCCCCCCTTACTGATGTGTGTGTGTGTGTGTGTGTGTGCTGGTGTGCCTGTGTGGACGCGTGCATGTAGGTGTATATGTATGCGTGTGTGGAGCGTGCACAGTATATTTGAAGACTGAATCATACTTTCTAAAGAGCGATGGTGGAGGTTTTAAAAAAATTATTATTAGTGTGTTTTTGTTTGTTTTTCCATCGCACGTTTGTTTACTTCGTGCTCCCCCCCCCCCCCCCTCCCGCGTGTGTAAGTGTGTGTGTGAAATGCGTGCATGGGGGCACATTCATTTGGTGACATCTGCTCACGTTCCCCCTGGGCTTGGTGTGCGTGTGGTGGTGCACTGTCTTCCAGCTCCTTTTGGGAACTGTCTTTCCTTTTGGTGACAATTGTACCTACAGTCTCCTCCGCCCCCTCCCCACCCTCACCTTTTTGTGTGTGTGTGTGTGGGTTTTTGTGTTTTGTTTTGTTTTTTGTCTTTGTTTTTTGTTGGAGGGGGGGGGTGGACAGTTCAGAGGGAATAATGTCATCCGAAAGACATGTACAGTAACATTTCCTTTATTGATTTGTCATTGTCTTTTTGGGGCCTTGGACACTGGGATGGACACAAGTCTGCTAGTTGTTGTTTTTTTTGTGTGTGTGTGTGGTATGGTCTTTGGCGTTTTGAAATGTGCCTGCTTTTTTGCTGTTGTTTTTAAGAATGACAGACAGACTTCAAGCAGCGCCTTAGTTGGGTTGTAACTTAAATGAAAATGTGTTATTATTTAGTGAATCTTTGGCATATTGATGATACATGATGTTTGTGACGACCATGGTCGATTTAAGTTTGAATTGAAATGGGTGTTGATGGGAATGTTTTCAATGAATGGACTGACAGCTTGATGTGTGCCTTTGTGGTCGGGGGCTAAAGGCATCATAGAAGGAAGGGGAAAGAAAAAGGAAAACAAAATACTGTTTTTGCGTGTGGGCTCAAGTGTCTGCATGCATCTGCACTGGTGGATTTGTCATCCCCCCCTCCACCCACACCACACCCCATGCTAGCTGCACTGTTCAGGTGTGTGTGTATCAGTTCAACAAGGAAATTATATTTTTAAATGGTTAGTTTGATTGAAGGTTTAGTGCTGGTTTTCTTTTTGGTTTTTATAGAATGCAGGCTTGCTGGTGCCTTGTGCTCTTTGGTCCCCACCTCTACCACTGTTTTTTGCTGGACAATTGGCTGACGAGTTTTTTTACTGTGATGTTGATGGCACACTGCAGAACTGTGGTGCATGGCATAGACTTGGTGAATTGCGTGATGAGGGTGGTGGTGCTGCCTTTCTTGTTGGCATTACACTTGCACAGGTTTTGTGTGTGTGTGGCGTGTGTGTGTCGGCCATGGAATCTGGGTGGGAATGCCTGAGGTCTCCTGCTGTCTGGGAGACACCCTGGGGAGGGAGTGTGGATGTCTGTGGGGCTTGCACGGGGTCTCTCATCTCGTGGGTGCTTTCTGCCTCAGGGTGATTCCCAGGTGGCATGAGAGAGGTGGAGTGAGTGTTCTGGATTGCTCCGGTTTTGTGTGGGAGTGGGTGTGTGTGTATGTTCTGCATCCATTGTGGTAGAATTTAGGATGGGGTCTCCCGTTCTCTGTGCCGCCTCCCCCCCCCCCTCCCCCCCCCTCCCCTGTTCCCGCCTCCCCCCCCCCCCTGTGCCCGCCTCCCCCCCCCTGTGCCCGCCTCCCCCCCCCCCCGCGCCCGCAACGCTCTTTTCCCGCTTTTCTTTGGTGTCTGCTATATAGAAAAAAAAAAGAGTTTGCTCCTCTGCATCCCGTGTTGCGAACGACTGTCAGATGAATTCTGCTATTTCCTATTTTTTCTGTGTTTGTTGTGTGTGTGATTGGGGGTGAAGTGTGGACAATGGTGGTTTCATTGTCCTTGTTTGTCTTACATATTTCTGTGAAAAAGCCATGCTGTGGGACGTTTTTTTCACGAACAACTTTTGGATAGAATTATATACATTTGTGAGTTTTTTGCCCATGATCGAATTGTTGTGCAAATGTTTTTCAACCATGTACTTTGTAAAGCATAGATAATATAATTGTCAGTAATGAACACCTTACGAATTGCATCACTTAACTGTCAAGGACTAGGGGATACACGTAAACGTAGAGATGTTTTTCATTATCTAAGACAAAAGAAGTACTCTCTATATTGCCTGCAAGATACACATTTTGATCATAAGCTGGAAAGGTATGTACATTCAGAATGGGGTTACAAATGTTTTTTTGCCTCGTTTCGGTCGAATTGTAGAGGGTTGCTGTTTTGTTTGCAAATGATTTTGAATTTAAGGTAACAAATGTAGACAAGATGCAAATGGTAATTTCATATTGATTTCTTTTAACTGCTTTTGAGAAAGACTTTCTTTGGTGAATGTGTATTGGTCCAAACAGAGATGACCCTGCATTTTATGTAACTTTAAAGGAAAAGATAAAACAGTACAATAACAATAACATATTGCAGTGGGTGATTGGAATGTGGCATTAGATCCTGATATTGATTGTCATAACTATATTCATGACAATAATCACGAGCGAGAAAGGAAATTGAGGCTAGTAGAAGAATTTGGTTTAGCAGACGTTTGGAGAGAGAACAATCTGGAAAGTAGGCGTTACACATGGCGTAAACCAACGCCCCTGAAGCAAGGCCGGCTTGATTTCTTTTGGTGTCAGATCACCTATACTGGTATTTTAAGACGCTGATATTGTTCCGGGCTATCGCTCAGATCACTCAATGGTTACCTTAACATTAAAGTTTGGTAAAAATGAAAAGCATCATACATTTTGGAAGTTTAATTCATCCTTACTTAAAGATATACAGTACGTGGAGGAGATTAACAAAGAGATCACCAATGTGTTATTAGAATATGCAGCGAATTCTTATGATAAGGAAAATATAGATGAAATTGAAAAGGCTGATATTGAATTAAAGATTTCAGACAGGGTGTTTTTTGGATTTCTTGCTAATGAAAATACGGGGTAAAACTATTGCATATGCCTCAATGAAGAAGAAAAAGACTTTAGCAGCCGAACATAAACTTATCAGAGATATAGAGACATTAGAAAAAATTGAAAAGAAAACAGACGAAAACATTCAGCAGATTCAGGAAAAGAGCCAGGAATTAAAGCAATCAGAGACAAAAGAATGGAAGGAGTTTTATTAAGATCCAAGGCAAGATGGATTGCTGAGGGAAAAAATTTCAAAGTACTTTTGCAATTTAGAAAAAACGGAACTATGTAGCAAGCAAATGACAAAGTGATAATTAGTGACGGGGAGGTAATAGAAGACCCCACAGACATAGCAAGGGAAGTGAAAGCATTCTATGAAACATTGTATAAGAAAAGAAATGTAGAAGACTGTGAAATAAGCGATCTTGTCAAAAAAACTTCCTAGATTATCCCATGAGCAAAATAATTTAATGGAAGGAAATATCACTCTTGATGAAGCAACTCAGGCATTGAAAAACATGAAAAATGGTAAAAGTCCAGGCACTGATGGGTTTACTGTCGAATTCTTTAATTTTTTTTGGACACGCTTAGGACCCTTTGTTGTCAGATCTTTAAATGAAGCATACAAGCATGGTGAACTGTCTGCAACACAAAAAGAAGGTGTTATCACTTGTATTCCCAAAGGTGATAAATCAAAAGAATATATAAAGAACTGGCGACCTATCTCTCTACTTAATGTTGTAATACATAATAGGATCTTCTTCTATTGCCAACAGAATAAAACAGATACTGCCAATCCATTATCAATGAACAAAACTGGGTTTATCAGTAACAGATATATGGGCGATAATGTAAGATTTTTATTGATATGATTAACTATCTAAATGTTAAAAGTTGCACAGGCTTGCTACTCTGTATTGATTTTGAAAAAGCCTTTGATTCCTTTAAATTGGTGTTTTATGATGAAAGTTTTGAAAGCATATGGCTTTGGCAATAGTATTGTCGTTGGATTGAAACATTCTATAAGGATATAAAATCAACAGTGGTTGTGAATGGACAGAGTGGGCAATGGTTTAAAATTGAAAGAGGCTGCAGACAGGGAGATCAGTTTCACCACTATTTATTTATCCTCTGTGCAGAAATTTTAGGTACAATGATAAGAGAAGAAATAATTAAGGGAATTAAGATAAATGGTAGAAACATAGGATTCTACAGTTTGCTGATGACACCACTGTTTAAATATGGGTGATAGGGTTTCCTTTGAACAATCAATATTCATTCTTGACAGATTGTTAGAGTGTCAGATTTTTCATGAATTGTGATAAAACACAAGTTGTGTGGCTGGGAAATAAAAGAAGATCTAGGAAGATATTCTGGTCCTCATTTAAAATGATATGGAACCATCTAATTTAAAATACTAGGATTGGTTTACTGATAATTTAGTTGACTGTGAAAATATCAACTATAAAGATAAGTTAGCGGAAGTAAATGTGATGTTTAGAATCTGGGCAAAACGAACCATCACTCCAATTGGAAGAGTTGCTGTACTAAAATCTCTTATTCTGTCAAAGTTAATCCATCTCTGGATTCTGCTACCAGATCCACCTGACCAGTTTATACAGAAGCTCCAAAAGTTATGCTTTCAGTTTGTTTGGAACGGAAAAAACGATAGAATAACAGGAAAACTGCAGTTAAAACGATTAAACAAGGTGGACTTAAACATTCCAGATATTAGAAATACATTTTTGCTTTAAAAATTTTCTGGATAAGAAAAAGTAAAATAACAGATCACAAGTGGAAAAAATATTGCTATAGAATACCTACCATTTCTTGAAAACCTAGAATGCTATGGCCAACATATACCTTAAAATATACAAGTATTTACTCGTTTTGGGCTCATGTATTTAGAGCATATATAATTTTTGTACTCAGTCATACACCACGTAACCAGTACGAGCTTCTTGAGGACGTAATCTTCTTATAATGAAAATATTAAAGTAGGAAACGCTACAGTTTAAAAACAAGATAAAATGATAAAGAAGGGTATTTCTATAAAAACACTTTATTAAAGAAAATGGAGATTTGTTAAATACCAAGAATTTTTAAATGTATACAAGCTTTTGTATTAACTTTATCACCTACAATGGATGGATATCTGCCATAATACAATATGTTAAAAAAACGGGATTCATATAGATGATTAAAACTACTCAACATGGAGGTATGTTTTGTGCAATAAAGTGTATATTAGCGTACATAAAGGAGCAAAAAAGTACTATGAAATCCTAACATCCGATAACAATAAACCAAATGTTGCTCCAAATGGTCAGAAAAAATAAATGCATGTATACCATGGGACAAAATTTTCAGCAAAATACACAGAACCAGAGATGTACAATTTAAATGGCTACAAATTAGAAATCGTACATAAGAATAATTGTACAATATGATTCTTCATGCTATGGGTTTTAACAGATACTGCACAATGTTCACTTTGTCGAAGAACGAGACTCTATTGAACATTTTTTATGGAACTGTGACTTTGTAGTTCTTTTTGGAATGCTGTTGAAACACTTGCTGAATAAAAATGTCATAATATTCACTCTCTTAGATGTCACGAGAACTTGTCATTTTTGGAGTTGATCAGTATCTTAGAACAAATGATATATTGGATTTATTTTAATGTTTGGTAAACTATATATATTTAAGTGTAAAATGACTAGCAAAATCCCAAATTTGTTTGTATTTCAAAACCAACTAAAGCTAGATATGCAATAGAAAAATTTAATGCAAGAATAAGTGGCAAATTGACAGACTTTCTCAATGCTTGGAGTGCATTTGAACAAAATTGTACTCGAACGGATCAGACGTATGTATAAGAAATCATGACACACTTGTGAGAATATTGCAAACTCATTAGAGTATTTTTCATTGCTATGTTTACATTGAAGAGTTTGTGGACATCTATCCATAGTTGCTGATTGTTGAATGTCTCATGGCTTTAATGTTCCTTTGTGTGCGTATGTTGTATTATATATGTAAAATGTTTGCTATAAAAAAGATTAAAAAAAAAAATCAATTACATAAAACCTACTTCTTCTTCTTCAAAAAAAAATAAAAATAAAAAAAATAATAATAATAAATGAATTTTATATAGCGCTGTATCTTGCACAGACAAATCAAAGCGCTTGCACTCAACTCATTCGTATAGTCATGAAACCAATAGCAAGTAATAGTTTTAACAAGTCTAAATGTACCCCCCCCCCCCCCCCCACAACACACACACATGTTATACACTTTGGCAGGGTGATGGGATTTTGGCTGTTGAAGAGCAGGGACAGCTATGAAATGAAACAGCAGAGGAAAATCTCAGGTTTGCAACAAATATGCCTTGAGGCCGGATTTAAAAATGTCACAAGAAGGCCTTTGGCGAAGAGAGATAGGGAGGCCATTCCAGATCGATGGACCAAAAACAGAGAAAGAGCGACGGCCACGATGGACTGGTTGAATCTAGGTATTCGAAAGCACAAGGTATCTGCAGCAGAGCGGAGGGAACGAGAAGGAGTGTACAGGTGAAGACATTCACAGAGGTAGGAGGGTGCTGTTTTGTGGAGACATTTGTAGCAGAGAGTACTGATCTTAAAGTTTATTCTTTGTATGAAAAAGACAGACAGACAGCGACACAGAGAGAGAGACAGAGAGACAGAGAGAGAGAGAGAGACAGAGAGAGAGAGACAGAGACAGAGAGAGAGGGGGGTGGCAAAACAACAGCGCCTTACATCATGAACGCAGCGACACTGTCACGAACAGCGGCGACACTGTCACGAACAGCAGCGACATCAATAGCACCAACGAGATACAGAGAACAAGTCGAAATGAACACAAGCTTTTGAACTTGAAACAGCCCTTTCTTCCCCCACTCCCGGCCCCTCTTGTTGGGTACACAGCGGTATTAATGTGTGGGTCATGGAGCAGCTTGTAGAGAGTGCGAGTCGAGGAAGAAATGGTGTTGATTTTCACATATTTTTTTTAAAGTATGAAAAAATGCTCCGTGCATTTGTTTTGGGAACTGAGGACAAAGAAACAATATCAGGTAGTCACGAGAAAGTTGGAAATGATCATCAAATGAGGATAGCTTGTATTCCTACAGCGTTGACCCTACGGATGCATATTGCGGTAAGGAAGCTAACAGACGACAAAGGACTGACGGGGTGCAGTGTTTGCATATACATTTTTTTTAAATTCAAACCTACAAAATTTGTTCAAAATTACATGAGTTTTGAATGTTTCACAAAAAAGTGGTGTTTATTTCTGCGGATGCCTTAGTACGCGCGGTATGAATATAAGAGTCACATAGAAAAACAGAAGGTAAAGAACGATTTAAAAAATTTTTCGGCGTGTAGCCTTTCTACCTTCTGTCAGTGTCAGTATAACCAATTCCTAAACTACAGCTGCAGCAGCGGCAGCTGACTGACAAAGTTTACAAGGAACTACACTCTCCCGCTGACAGGCAAGGGGGACAAATCCTGGTAAAGCCATTGCTTACTCGCCAACAGGAGGCTGGGTGTTTAGCAGCACAGAGTGACGGGGAGGTGACGCTAATGATAGAGTTGTGTCCCTTGGTCTTGGCTCTGTTCAGTCGCTTTAGCCGATTTGTCTCATGCGTATTGCTGATTCTGTCTGTTGAATAATAAGTATACTTGTTTGCTTACATAAAACAAGTTTTGATGTTTCGTTTGTATCTGGCTGCTGTTCAATTCTTGTCTTCTTGTTCTTTTTTACGATAGCAAAATTAGAGTGTGTGTGTGTGTGTTGGGGGGGGGGGGTAGTTATTGCATTACGTGTGCGTGTGCTTCTTTGTGCGCGCGAACGAGCGCACGCAAAAAAGCATAAATTGATATTCATGGGCAGAATACATGACTGGAAAGAAGAAGACAACGATGAGGAAGAGAAGAGAAGTTGAAGATGATGAGAACAATGAAAATGACACACAGATCTAAAAGGGACATTTGAAGAAAAACTGAGCTGGAAAAGAAACAAAATTTAAGAAGAAAGAGCATAAATCATACAGATAAATAAAGAGAAGAATAATAACTTCCAATATCAAGTCAACCAAGGATGAGATTCATGTCTTCCTCATTATTTTTTACAGAAGAATAGCGTGGCATTATTCTAAATAAATATGTGTACAGGTCTGGGGCAAATAATCAAACCAGCAAAAAGGGAAAAATAACTAAAACAAAAACCACACACAGCAGAATAAACAGGATCAGGATGCTGCTTACACAAAACAACTGGATTCTAAATACAGTTTGAAAGATTCTGCTTTATCTGTCCGGTTTGTGATAATAAAGAGAACGCCATTTGATTCCAAAGCAACGTAGCGACTAGAAAAAGAGACGTGTTGTTGTTACAACTGTTTTCATGTGTCTATCATTATCAAACTCTTGTACATAGCATCCTAACAAAAATAAGGGGAATGTATCCATAGCTAAACACAAAGGACGCTAACTTATTTCCTTGCTTTTGAATACGCATGTGGATGTGTTTAACGTCACGTTAGCAGTAAGTCTGCGAAAGGAAAAAAATGACGATTTTTTCCCATTTAATCTGAAAGGATCTACGAGGAAAACAAGTATGTGAGAGAGAGAGAGAGAGAGAGAGAGAGAGAGAGAGAGAGAGAGAGAGAGAGAGAGAGGAGAGAGAGAGAGAGAGAGAGAGAGAGAGAGAGAGAGGCGAAAAAAGATAAAAAGAGGCTGACAAAAAGGCAAAGTGATGAAAGAGAAAGACTGATTAGACACGGTTTCTTTAACATGACACAAAGTCAGACTGAGTTATGACTCTGAGAACCTGATGAGGACGGGGCACATCACGACAGGGCACATCACGACAGGGCACTGCATCACACGGCACTGCATCACAGGGCACTGCATCACACGGTGACTGTCAGCCCTGCGGAAGGATCCAGACTCCAGTTGCAGGTAAAGCTGACTGACTGAAACTGTTCTGTGCACTTCAGCAGCAGCACGCCTGAGGTTTCACACTTATCTATAGATGCACCAAGTTTGCGTGCATAAATGTAATTGCAGTCTTGCGTTCATGTTTGCATTGGTTTTTGTCAAAAAAGGAATGCGTTTTTATTCTTGACATTTAAGGATTTTTGCTTGCTTATCTGCGTGTGTGAGTGTGTAGGCTATGTGTGCCTTCGTGCGTACGTGTGTGTGTGTGTGTGTGTGTGTGTGTGTGCGTGCGTGTGTGTGTGTGTGTGTGTGTGTGCGTGCGTGTGCGTGCGCGCGTGTGTGTGTGTATGTGAGTGAGTGAATATGTGTGTATGCATGCGTGTGTTTGTGCGCTCGCGCGTACACATTCACGCCTGTAGGTCAGCATCAATGAAAAGCGGATATATTATAACTGGCTATCCACCATGAAAGATGCTGCTTCTACCAGCTTCTCTTCGCGTCCGCAACACACCAGCAGGTTTACATAGGAGTAGAAATGAAAGAAAGGTGAAAGGGCGCCAGGAAGAAATCCGCGCCCGGACTTTCATCATGTATGTATCAGCAAGTAATGGCCTCCATTCTTCAGTCAGTGAAGCCGAGCAGTGTGAAGCCAAGACCCTGTCTGCACCACGTCTGTGTGGAAAGGCCACGCCTGTTTGTCCAGACAGTGTCTCGTGCCCTATCTGGCCACTTTCTTGTTAGCGTGACACACAGGTTTGTGTGTGCGTTCTTTGTGTGCAGATACATATCACAATGAATGATGGCTCTGTCTAGCGTCGGTATACTTCATAGAAATAGTGACAACAGATGCTACATGGAGAATAGGCAGGCTCATCAATGGTTCTATCTGTGTGTCTCTGTCTGTCTGTCAGTCTGTCTGTATGTCTTTCTGTGTATGTTCCTCTATTTCTCTGCATCTGTCTATCTCTGTCTCTATCTCTCTCTAGCTCTTTATCTCTCTGTCTGTCTGCCTGTCTGTTTGTCTGTCTATCTATCTATCTATCTATCTATCTATCTATCGATCGATGTTTGTCTGTCTGTCTGTTTTTCTGTCTGTCTGTCTGTCTACCTATCTATCTATTTATCTATCTATATCTATTTATCTATCTATCTATATGTCTGTTTGTCTATATATCTATAGATGTATTTATCTATCTAACTATATATATATATATATATATTATATATGTAACTATCTATCTATCTAACTATCTATCTATCTATCTATCTAACTATCTATCTATCTAGCTATCTATCTAACTATCTATCTAGCTATCTATCTGATCAAAGCGTGTTTTGTGATACATCTCTCACTACCCAGAGATTAAAATCACACACGCTCATAAACCAAGTGTAATGTTTCTTTAACTTCCTTAATCCTGCTTTATAGCCAGGTATTTTTGTGTCTTAGTCACAGCCACAATCTGTTCTGCCATGTAGTGTTTGTTATGAGTTGGTATGATGTTTTTAGTTTGATTAGGGGTGCTTTGTGATACAAACTGTACACACATGAACAACAGACACAGGGGAAATGTGTAACAGACATGAGGGACAACACAGACACAACAACAACGATCTGTTTTTAAACACAGACAGCAACTTTTGATTAGTTCCAAGCTCTTTGGACATGAAACAGAGAAGTATGTAGAAAAGGAGTACGTGATAAGATAAGGACGCGTTCACACACACACACACACACACACACACAACACACACACACACACACACACACCACACACACACACACACACATACATACACACACACGCACACACACACACACACACGTACGCACGCACGCACGCACGCACGCACCTACACAAAACACACTCACACTCACATACACAGGCACGCACACACGCACACCCGCCCCCCACCCCCCAACCGCCACACACTCACACGCGCGCGTGCACGCGTGCGCGCACGCGCACACGCACGCACGCACGTACGCACGCACGCACGCACGCACGCACGCACGCACGCACGCACGCACACTCACTATACTTATATGTACATGGGAAACGGGGATTGTTTGCCCTGTGTTGTGAACATTCTGATACACAATGACGACTTGAAGCGTAAAAGAAGAGGTAGGGCGGCTTACAGAAAATGGCATGTGTTGTTCAGCTTGTCATAGAAAACAAATATTTGCAACATCACACTTTGCCAAAACAAGTCTGATCTCAAATAGCTGCACTCAGTCATGATTCTTCTTTCCCTGAGGGCATATGACCTTCCAAATCAGCAGGGATAACACTTTGTTCTTTATTTCCTTGTGACATTTGCCAAGAAAAACTCAAAACAGCTGTAAGGCACATTGATGTTATTGTTTTTGTTGTTGATGTTGTTGGTGTTTTATAAGGAAATACTCAATGGAGCATCAATGGAAATGCACAAAAAGGCCCAATGTGTCTGAAAA
Organism: Rapana venosa; assembly: GCA_028751875.1. Classification (NCBI taxonomy): domain Eukaryota; kingdom Metazoa; phylum Mollusca; class Gastropoda; order Neogastropoda; family Muricidae; genus Rapana; species Rapana venosa. The sequence goes on along the minus strand of CM054144.1, from coordinate 2,366,933 downwards.
TTCACGCCAGGAGTCTGAGAGGAATTGCATTTGGCTCTCTGCTGTGTGCAGAAGGAAAGCAATGAAGGTCAGTGGGGATGATGGGAGATGAGGAATCAGGCAATGACGCAGCGTCATGTTCTAACGTTGCATTGACTGAGGTAGGACTGCCCTCGCATAACTTATTTTTACCCAGCATATTATGAGTTCACGTTCTCAGATCGTAAGTGGATTATCTGAAACACTTGACTTTATGTTACAGAATATTGCACTTTAAAGAGTTTCTCCCTTGTGCCTCTTACAGAGACAGTGCTAGCTAAAAAAAAAAAGGTAAGGGTGTCCCCAAACCTATAAGGTCATAGGGGAGCGAGGCATCGGAGACCTCACTTCTCTAGGGCCAGCATACTGAGGGCGGCGCCCATCTCCTCTCCCTCGCTGCTTTACCTTCCCTGACCCAAAGAGGCAGGTACCCATTTACAGCTGGGTGAAATAGTGGACTGTACTGACGTTTGATGCTGCTTAACTTGGCTAGGGAAAGGAGTGCTCTGAGCAATCCCGTACTAGATACAGGGAGAATGATGTTGAGATGAGGTCACTGGAGACATTAGGGAGACTTTTGACCACCCGATTTAGTGTTTTTCATCATTAGTGAGCGGTGAGAGCTGTTGTGTTCATCTCTGCAACAATAAGCAAGACTTCGGAGGAATGTAATCCTCCTCCTTCTCCTCCTCCTCCTCCCCCCCCCCTCTCTCTCTCTCTCCCTCTCTCTCTCTCTCTCTCTCTCTCTGCTGATTTATTCGCAAACAAAAATCAACTTTTATCAACTTACATATTAGAGTTTTGTACTCCCCAGTTCGTATGCACTAGATATTAACGATATACTTATTTTCAAAGGTTACTGATATGATGAAGGTTTACAGTAAACAACATGGCAGGAACAGAGACCTGTTCACGTTTGTCATAAATCTCACACAGGACAAAATAAGGTCATGCTCTCTCTGTGGAAAGAAAAGCACACACGTGCACATTCGGTCAGTTATTGTGCCTAAGGCGCGCGTTTCTCTGGGGCCACCAGTGCCAGTCATACACATCTCAAACATCCACTCCCTGCTTCTCACACAGAACGATCATTGTAATGACACGTTAACATGGCTACTTCTACAAATTTACCAAGCTTCAGTCGATACACACGTCACTTGCAATGAAAAGGCCATTCAATGACAAACAACGAGATGGCATTGTATAATGAGACATTACAACCTGGAATGCTGGACTCTGGAAAGTGACACCATGAGAACTGTATCACTCTGGCATCGGCATAGGTGCTGATGATCACAGGCTCGACGTACTACACGCGCTGGTAAAGCACAAGAGAACAACACCATGCCTTGATAAGTCAGTACAAGGTATAACAACCTTGGAGTTTTATAAACAATTCAAATCTCAATATCGACAACCTGACCCCACTTGCCGAAATGGCTCCTAACGGAAAACTGGGTCAGGTGAAATGGGACCAATTCTGTGGTGAGGGTCACATAGCAAAAGAATGCTGCACAAGGTACTTTGTTATAACACACACAGGACAGTGTTAACATGAACACAGGCAGTGGTCATAGTTAGAATGCAGTAACTATGCTATAACACACACAGGTGTTGACATGAACACAGGCAGCGGCCATAGTTAAAATGCAGTAACTATGTTATAACACACACTGGACAGTGTTGACATGAACACAGGCAGCGACCATAGTTAGAATGCAGTAACTATGTTATAACACACACAGGGGACAGTGTTGACATGAACACAGGCAGCGGCCATAGTTAGAATGCAGTAACTATGTTATAACACACACTGGACAGTGTTGACATGAACACAGGCAGCGGCCATAGTTAGAATGCAGTAACTATGTTATAACACACACAGTGTTGACATCAACACAGGCAGTGGCCATAGTTAGAATGCAGTAACTATGCTATAACACACAGTGTTGACATCAACACAGGCAGCGGCCATAGTTAGAATGCAGTAACTATGCTATAACACACACTGGACAGTGTTGACATGAACACAGGCAGCGACCATAGTTAGAATGCAGTAACTATGTTATAACACACACAGTGTTGACATCAACACAGGCAGTGGCCATAGTTAGAATGCAGTAACTATGCTATAACACACAGTGTTGACATGAACACAGGCAGCGGCCATAGTTAGAATGCAGTAACTATGTTATAACACACACTGGACAGTGTTGACATGAACACAGGCAGCGGCCATAGTTAGAATGCAGTAACTATGTTATAACACACACAGTGTTGACATGAACACAGGCAGTGGCCATAGTTAAAACGCAGTAACTATGCTATAACACACACAGGTGTTGACATGAACACAGGCAGTGGCCATAGTTGGAATGAAGTAACTATGCTATAACACACTGGACAGTGTTGACATGAACACAGGCAGTGGCCATAGTTAGAATGCAGTAACTATGCTATAACATACACTGGACAGCGTTGACATGAACACAGGCAGTGGCCATAGTTAGAATGCAGTAACTATGCTATAACACACTGGACAGTGTTGACATGAACACAGGCAGCGGACACATCTGAGAATACAGTAACTATGCTATAACACACACAGGTGTTGATATGAACACAGGCAGCGGCCATAGTTAGAATGCAGTGACTATGTTATAACACACACAGAGCAGTATTGACATGAACACAGGCAGCGGCCATGGTTAGAATGCAGTAACTATGCTATAACACACACAGGTGTTGATATGAACACAGGCAGCCGCCATAGTTACAATGCAGTGACTATGTTATAACACACACAGGTGTTGACATGAACACAGGCAGCGGACACAGCTGAGAATGCAGTAACTATGCTATAACACACACAGGTATTGACATGAACACAGGCAGCGGCCATGGTTACAATGCAGTAACTATGCTATAACACACACAGGTGTTGATACGAACACAGGCAGTGGCCATAGTTAGAATGAAGTAACTATGTTATAACTCACACAGGACAGTGTTGACATGAACAGGGGCAGCGGCCATAGTTAGAATGCAGTAACTATGCTATAACACACACAGGTGTTGACATGAACACAGGCAGCGGCCATGGTTACAATACAGTAACTATGTTATAACACACACAGGTGTTGACATGAACACAGGCAGCGGTCATAGCTGGAATGCAGTAACTATGCTATAACACACACTGGACAGTGTTGACATGAACACAGGCAGTGGCCATAGTTGAAATGAAGTAACTATGCTATAACACACTGGACAGTGTTGACATGAACACAGGCAGCGGACACAGCTGAGAATGCAGTAACTATGCTATAACACACACAGGTATTGACATGAACACAGGCAGCGGCCATGGTTAGAATGCAGTAACCATGCTATAACACACACAGGTATTGACATGAACACAGGCAGCGGCCATGGTTACAATGCAGTAACTATGCTATAACACACACAGGTGCTGATACGAACACAGGCAGTGGCCATAGTTAGAATGAAGTAACTATGTTATAACTCACACAGGACAGTGTTGACATGAACAGGGGCAGTGGCCATAGTTAGAATGCAGTAACTATGCTATAACACACACAGGTGTTGACATGAACACAGGCAGCGGCCATGGTTACAATGCAGTAACTATGTTTAACACACACAGGTGTTGACATGAACACAGACAGCGGCCATGGTTAGAACGCAGTAACTATGATATAACACACACATGTATTGACATGAACACAGGCAGCGGCCATGGTCAGAACGCAGTGGTCATGACAGGCCGGCAGAGAGCTGCAAGGACAGGCTGCCCTGAGAAGTGGAGGGTAAGGTTGATAGAGAAAGGAAGAGCAGAAATGAAGAAAGACAGAAAAACCCTTTAAAACAAAAGGAAAAAACAAAGAAAGAAAAGATGGAGCCTCTAAAGAAAGGAAAGGAAAAGAAAGCAAGAGAGAAAGTTTTAAAATAAATAAAGAAAGACCAGAAAAGAAAAGAAAGATATAAAAAAAGAAAGAGAGAGAGAAAGAACGAATAGAAAGAAAGAAAGAAAGAAAGAAAGAAAGAACGAATAGAAAGAAAGAAAGAAAGAAAGAAAGAAAGAAAGAAAGAAAGAAAGAGAGCAGACTGCAAAGATAAAGTAGAATCAAACTACACTATTTTATTTGAATTACACGCTTGATTCCTGACTTTCAACATCTCTTTTTGTATTCAACCAGCAATCACCAAGCCGGCTAGGGATTATTTTCTCAGCAAAAGGCCTCCACAGCCTGAATGCGGCTGCCCTCATGGCAGGCAGAAACAATGGTATCGCAAAACAGCTCGCCATTAGCGAACCTGGGAGATGTCTAGCCCAGGACCGCGACACAAACCACCACCACAAGAGATCGATTGGCAGTTTATTGGTGTTTGAAGGAAGGGAGGAAGGAAGGAAGGAAGGCCAGCCCCAGACCCAAATGGCAGCAGCAGTTAGGAGACAGAAACTGTGGCAGGGAGGTGTCGGGGCTGACTGATCAGGTGATGGCGTGCATGCAGTGTGCGGCGTGTCGTGCTCGCTGCTGTGGCCTGTGAAGGCCTGGCGGTGCAGCGGAAAGCCGGCAGTCTGCTGTGCCGCGGCTGATTGGTTTTCCTCCTCACCTTTCTTGTTTAGGGGACGGGGGGGGGGATGGGGGGTCTAGTGTTCAGGGACCGCAGCTCAGGTGAAGTAGGAGCGGCTAGACGTGCTGCACCCCATGCTACACTGCAGCAGTGTCTCCAGAACTGATGGATTTCAAAATCATGTACCAGACCATTTTCTTCACACTGCTTTTTCACATCTCTGATTGTCACTTTGACATATGTACAGCCCTTCACACACACACACACACACACACACACACAACACACACACACACACACACACACACACAACACACACACACACACACACACACCAAAATCAGAACTCACAGTAGTTGCAGCAATTGCAGCAGCAGTAACAACAAGTACAACCGTTAACTAAAAACAAGAATAACTCTTAAAAATTAATATGTTTGTGTTCTATCACGCACCACAACATATGAGCCAAACTGTCACCTTCTCTTCAACACGACTAATCAGTCCAAGGATCAGCTCTAATAGTCTGCTCTCACCATGTCTGATAAGGGAAACAACTGCTACAACAGGGGAGGGAACACAGGACTGCAATTACCTTCCTGCAGGCAAAACGCCAATCATGCAGCCCTGCTATTGCCCAGCTCACTGACGGCTGTTTAGTCTGACAGCAACACAGGCCAGATGTCTGACACGGCTGTGTGTGGGGGGTGTGCAGGACAGGGCGATGCAGATCAGTTAGGTCTGACAGCAGAAGGGGAACCAGGGAATGCCGCAGCCACAATAGCCCGTTGTTATCTGGGTGGATGTTTATTGGATGAAGATGGGAGATGCTGATAAAGGACACATAGATATACCTGCTAAATGTACAGATAGCTGTTGTAAACACTGCAGCAGGAATCAGCGGTAGCAGCCTATAATTACAGCGACATGTTCGTGGACTGGGGTGGGGCACTCTTTGCCTTGTTTTCTGAAGCCACTCCCCCATTATCACTTGCATGACTGTGAGTGTGACTCTGTGTGTGTGTGTGTGTGTGTTTGTGTGTGTCTGTGTGTGTGTGTGTCTGTGTGTGTGTCTGTGTGTGTGTCTGTGTGTGTGTTCGTGTGTGTGTGTGTGCAAGCATCAGTGACTACACATGTGTTTAAATGGACATAACTATAATGAAAGTGCACATAGTATGTGCGCAGGTGAGCGCATATTATCTACATGAACATGTTACAACTGCTAAACCCCGGCTGTACAGCTTTGAAACTCTTCCAGAGTAGACCAGACGTGCAGCACCACATGAACTGTCACTGGTTTAGAATGCCAGACCCAAACCCCCCCAAATCCCCACACAGCTTCTTTAGCAGGCGGAAAGAAAGGAACTGTTGACTGTTTAGCGTTGTAGACATTCCTGTCTGGTGTAGTCCAACACAGTGTTGTTCTGTAGTGTCTGCCTTTTGACAGGCAGTTATTTGTGTGTACCAGCTATGAAAGCTTCCTGTCTTCCATTGCTTTGACTTTGAAGTTGATGCTTTTTGTCTGATATTTGTTGATGTGCTTTTGGAGCACCTGCAATGTGAATGTTAGCATGGTAGTCATATGGATACAAGGAAAAATCAAGGTTCTGTCTGCAACGCGCATTCATTGCACGTAAAATAACCCACGACAACAACAACAAATCTAACGAACAAGAAAGATATCCCTAGAAAAATTCCGTAAAAAACACTGAAAGGGAAACACACGAACAAACTTGCCACCAGGAACATAAAGTAGGCGGGGCATTGCTCTTGTGGCCATCACTTTCTCTGGGAGAACAGCCAGCATTGTAGATCAATCTGGCGTGACTGGAAGTGGCTATCTATTCAAGTGTAATGTTTCAGGTGCTGCAACCATAAACAATAAAGTTTTCTCTGCCATCAGTCTGTCTGAGTCATGCAGAACGGCAATACAACTAGCAAAGCAGATCTTTGCTTCATAGATGGAAATGCACGATCAACGTTGCAGTTGTTCACCTGTTTGCCATTGACCTGTGTGACTTGATTGTGTGCCTGGGATCATGTATATTAGCATTCATTAGTTCCATGCTTGCTGATAAAACAATCATGATGTTTGTTTTGAAACAGGATGAAAAATCAAAACTTCGTTTTTAATCTGGTATGTAAATGAACTAGAAACGTGCGTGAGGTATAAAATAGTACAACGGTTTTGTGTGGGCTTGCTCATCCTCAGCACTTCTTGATTGTAGGCCTTCCTGTAGATCAACTCTTCTTGTACCAGTTCATTGTGTCTACAGGATGGATCTGTGTGTGCTCACATCACCAAGGGGCAAACACAAATCACCTAATGGAGTTAATTCATCCGTTTTTAAAGTAGCGACTTTTTGACTGCCGTGAATGTTTGTCTGAGACGATAGATGGTCAATGGGACACTGCTTGCTCACACTGGGTTCAGTGCTTTGTGTCTTAGTCTGCTACCAGTTATCAAAATATCAGTTCTTGGCATCATACAATCTACAATCAAAAGGTTGTTGCCCAATGCATAACGAGAGCAGCATGCTTGGTGTGTGGGTTGTGGAAAGAACACTATAAATGTATTAGTGTGAAGACAAAGCTGTGTTCCTTTGACTTATTTCTTTTGATTCCAGAAGGGCATTGTGAGCTTGTAGATTACACGGCAAGACATTCTGCACTCAATCCTGAACGCAAAAAGAATCAGAAATAGCACAGCAAAGCAGTAGCAGCAGCAGGAAAGAAAGAAATACAAAACAGTGTAAAAAAACTGCAGCAAATTTCAATTACACCCAGTGGTCTGATCCATCCATTTAGCACCCAGGTCCTAATTGTCGATACTGTCCATTTGCATCCTATCACCATTTGTCAGACAATGGGCCATTTTGCCTGCGACTTTCCCTGGTTCCTGATCTCTTTCCAACGGAAATCGATTGTTCATTATTGTGTGGAGGAAAGGACAGAGAGCTGGACACAGTGTTTATGAGAATGCGGGCATGAATCACCCCGCAGAATGACATCAAACTGTGTAGTGTCTTGGCTGACTGAGTTGGTTTTGGCATGCACAGTGCTGGGCTAGCTGCCTGTAGACTCGGCTTGTCAGCCTCTGTTCGGGTGTTCATCAATGCGCGGCTCTAGAAGATCGATCGATGTCACAGGTGATTGACTTGTTTGCTGATCAAAGAGTTTATGATTGTGTTTTTCGGTCGTTAGGTTTGACTTCAGTGCAAGGCTTAACAGGTTCAGTCTAGTCAGTGTAACAAACTGATTGCACTTTGATGACTGTGTGTGTGGTGTGACAGATACTTCCTGATTGCAGTCAAGTCAACTGAGATGTGGATATGAAAGATTCTGTTATAAATTGGGGGGGGGGGGGCAGTTGTTTCCCTGCGTGCTATGAGAACTCATGATAGAAACATTGTTGAATCAAAGCTTTGCTTTTTTAAAACCCTTTACTCACTTTATTTTAACCACTTTCCTCAAACCAAAGGGTATCCTAAACAAATACCATAGAACTGCAAATACATGATTCAAAGTATTGCACAGTGTAGAATTATCTCTCTGTGGAATAGACTGCGTTGAAATAAGTGATTCTGACCAAAAGGAAACACACAACAATAATAATCAAAAACAACGAAAACACAACGAGTGTGCAGAAAATATTTATAGAGTCATATTCTTAAATGATGTCCATGAAATCTTTTTTTTCACTAACAGAAAATGAGGTTGGAATCTTCATGCAGTGAAAGGCGAGAGTTGTTTTTGTTATCTAGTATCAAAATCAGCCAACAAGTTGATTTTACCCAGCTACCTCATCACACCAGCGCTACTGTTTTCGGGGGAGGGGAGGGGTAGTTTGCAAATGAAATGCTTGTGTAAACTGAGCTACCACGATAACCTATCTATATAATATAAATGTATGGAACTTAAATTGCGCTGAATCTTGTAAAGCAACAAATCAAAGCGCTCATCTATATGCTGATAAAAGGAGAAAAAACAAAATGGAAGAAACAAAACAAAGTTAAAAAAAAGAAAGAACCATATAAGAAATAAAAAAACTGACCTAAAAGGACTCAAGCAATAAAAAGTAGATAAAAAGATAAAGAAAAAGAAGGGTAAAAAGTTACCCTAGAAGAAAACAAAACAAAACAGAACAAGAACCGAGAATGCAGTGAAAAGAGAAAACGGCAACACAGGGAGAGAGCAGGAGAAAAAAAGCAACTCAAAGAAACAAAACCAGAAAGGTAAAGAAAGAAAAAACCCACCACAGAACAGAACCGCCATAGACTGGACTAATCCCATGCCAGCAAAACTCGATGCAGACGACACTGGCAGAGCTGAGTTCCTACATACAAAGAGAACAAACACTATACACATTCCAGTTCCAAGTCCAACTCTAATCCCAAATACTTGACTGTCTCAAAACAGAGACATTCCGTTAGGTAACGAGCAAAAGATGAAGACTGCACCAGGCGCATGTCACCAGAGAGCTGACAGCTGACAGCCTATGCACCCTCCAGACACTGCTCCCTCTGTGCAAGCAGCACACACTGCTGTGACATTATTATTGCCACACGGGTCTCTGCCGTCCATGTGTGCAGGCGCTCCACGCCACCCCTGATATACAACATGCCTGTTTCTGTGACAACAGGAGGCAGGGTTCTGCACTTTCTGCCTTACCATCATCATCATCATCATCATCGCCATCACCATCATTATCATCATCATCATCATCACCACCGTTTGTCATCGTCATCATCGCCGTCGTCGTCGTCGTTATCATCGTCATCACCATCTTTATCATCATCATCACCGTTAACGTCGTCGTCGTTGTCGTCGTCGTCATCATCATCATCATCATCATCATCATCTTCGTCGTCGTCGTCGTCGTCGTCATCATCACCATCATTATCATCATCATCGTCGTCGTCGTTGTCGTCGTCACAGAATGAAGAATATCTCCTGGATACTGCGATTTCACTGCAGACCATGCTGTCTACCTCAGCACGCTTTGGAGCCTTGACATTGTGTCAGGACAGAAGACGACTGACCGATGTTTGACTGCAAGTGAATAGGGTCACAAAGCATTCCTTTCATTGCAGGTCACCACACACACACACCACACACAACACAGGACGCATCGCCTGGTTGGTTCGAGCCTTGCGCATTGCTCTCCTGATCTGCTGACAAGGTTCGAATCCCGTTCAAGAGGATATCCCCCTCCCTCCCCCGGAATTAGCATCAGTTCCGATCCACTCTCCCTTAAAGTCCTCCGGATCAGACTATAAACCGAGGTCCCGTGTGCGAACGCACACAGAACATCTTGCACACACATTAAAACCGGTTTCACTTTTTGGAATAGTAGATCATTGTGTGCAGATGAGAACGGATGACAAGAAATTGAAAAAGCTGCATACACACGGGGACTAGATGTAAAAAGAACCCACATAAGTGCTTATTCCATAATCCTCAAAATAAACATATAAAAAGAATACACACACGCACGCACGCACGCATACACGCACACTCGGCTCACACACACAAACACAACACACACACACACACACACACACAACACAAGCCCACACATGGACATTACACATACTACAAGAAGCCCACAATTATGATAGTTTTCAAATGAGTGTACTCAACTCCGACAAGCACACTTTTGCAAATAGTTGTTCTTTGTCTGTATATCTGTATGTCTGTCTGTCTGCTTGACTGTCTGTCTGTCTGTCTGTCTGCCTGACTGTCTGTCTGCCTGTCTCTGAATCTTTCTCCCCCCCCCCCCAACTAATCAGACAACACTATACAGCCCCTCTCAAGAATTGCAGAGCAGTCAGATTCTGTAAAGCCTCACGTCATCACGTAAACAGAAAATGCAGTTTTGTTTCAATACTTGTTTCTAGCATCTTTTTAAGGAAAGACCGTGATTAACCTTATTTTTTCCTCTCGGAAATGAAATCAGAATTGGAAGAATCTGGCATAGGAAATGGGTCATTGCCTGGTATATGGTAATTGAATGCTTACAGAGCGACACGGACAGTGGGAATCAGCTGGGTCATTGCCTGGGATAATTAGGGTAATTGAATGCTCACAGAGCGACACGGACAGTGGGAATCAGCTGGGTCATTGCCTGGCATAAATGCACACAGAGTAGCACGGGCAGTGGGAATCAGCTGGGTCATTGCCTGGCATAATTATGGTAATTGAATGCTCACAGAGCGACACGCACAGTGAGCATCAGCTGGGCCATTGACAGCAGGGTGCAGCGTGCAGTCACCTCCACACAGGGCTAGAAGATGCACAACTGAACCAGCCCCGCTGCCTTCAAGGTGCTGACAGAGCGGACCCATGGACACCTCATGCACTGTACATGAGGTAACGCACATGCCATTGCCACACACTGCCTGCTTCCTCACTTCACGCTACATCACCTCGTCTTTCTTGTAATGTTTTAAAACCATTTTTATTCAGTTTCATCATTTTGTACATTGTTATATGTAATGAAATATAGTTTTTGTTATTCTTCTTCAAGTGTCCGGTCTGGTCCTGCAGACATCGACGATCATGGCTCTCCATTCTTCCCTGTTCTCGGTCCCTCTCATGAGCTCATTGTTAGTGCCCTCTTTATTCGTTGCGAATTTGTTTAAGCTGTCTGTGAATTTTGTGCGTTGTCTTCCTCTGCTCTTGTTTCCACAGATTTTGCCACTCCATAACAGTTTCTCTAGTCGTCAGCCCTTTATATGGCCGAAAAATTTGAGCTGTCTTTCTCTGATGGTGTTGAGAAGGGATCTCTTGTACCAGCCATTTCCATTACTTCTGCATTAGTTTTTCTTTTTGTCCATGAGATTTTCATGATTCTCCGGATGAACCAATTTCCACTGCTTCTAGTCGCTGTTCTGTGTCTTGGCTAGGGTCCAGCACTCACACCCGTACAGAAGAATGGACCATTACGTAGGCTCTCAAAACATGGATCTTTGTCTTGAGGCTTTTCTTACTGTTGGTAAAAATGCATTTCATGTTGTTAAAAGTTGCCTTAGATTGACGATTCTCTTCTTGATTTCTGTGTCACCTTGCCGCCCGGGGGTGTGATAGTACAACCAAGGTATTTAAGGTGTTTACTTGTTGATTCTCTCTCCTTTACAGGCTATGTTGCATTGTGGTATAACAGCTTTTTTCGAGATCACCATGCATTCTGTCTTCTTTGCATTGAGCTGTAATCCTTTCTTTTCGCTTTCGTCTGTTACTGTTGTTAAAATTTTTGCAGTTTTCTTCAGAGTCGGCGATAAGGACTGTGTTCATCTGAATATCTAGGTTGTCGATGTTGTGGCCACCTACACTAATTCCTCATGATTCTCAATATTTCGTAGAATTATTTCACTATATACATTAAATAAATCAGGCGAGAACACGCACCCCTGCCTCACACCCCTGCAGATTGGTCTATTTTTGACTGATGTTATTGTCGACTCAAATGGCTGCCTCCTGTTCCCAATATATGTTTCTGAGGATCGAAGATCTTTCCCGTCGATGTATAAGCCCTGCCAGAATATCAAAAGTCGGAGTGTCGTTCTTTGTCAAAACGCTTTTGAGTAGTCAATGAAGCAGAGGTACAGGTCTTTTGGACCTCGATGGATCTTTCCATGAGAGTTTTCAATGCGAAGATTGCATTTCTGGTGCCTTTGTCTGCCATGAATCCAAATTGCGTTTCTGATATTTCTGGGAGTATTTTATTTCTCATTCTTTTCATGAGTATTCGTAAAAGAACTTTGGTGAGTGACTCTCAGGTGATTGTACGATGTTGGTCACATTCAGCTGTACCCAGTTTTTAGGGATCGCAATTTTGATGGACTTCTTCATATCTGTCGGAATCTCTCCTGTGTCATATTTATTGTTTAGTAGTTTTGTGACCGCCTTAATTCCACTTCATCCAGGGCTGTTTTCTTTTCAGATGGGATTCATCAGGTCCTGGCGCTTACCACTTTTCATCTTGCTGAGTGCATGCCTCACTTCGTCTTCCATGATTTGGGGCCCAAATCTTCGTTGCTAATATGAGGAGGTCGACCTTGTTGTGTGGTTATAACTCTTCGAGGGTATTCTGACCACCTTTTAAAGAATATCTTCTTTTTCCATGGTATATCTCCATCTCTCGACTTTATACAACCGTTTTTGCAGATGATTTTTCCCTGTCACATCTTTTATTTTTTCATGCATAAGTTTGCTTCAAAGTTTGCATTCATTTAAATTTCCCTTGCACTGCATTTTGATCCATTCTTCCTTGGCTTCATTACACTTTTTTTAACCCAGTTTGTCGAGTTTTTTTATACTTCTTTTCATCTTTTTTTTTGGCCTTTCTCCTGTTTTCCATTAGGTTTAAAATCTCGGAGCTCATCCCACTTCTTATGTTCCTTTCTATTTATGACTGGTATATATTCTTTTGCTGCCTCGCTGAGCTATCTTTCATCATCTGCCATTTTTCCTCTGTAGTGGGGTTGATCTGGCCATCGAATTTGTTTCCAACTTTGATCTTGTATTTTTCTTTGATTTCTTCGTCAGTTTGTGCATGTTTATTTGCAGTTTTGGTGTTCTTTTGCTTTTGACAACTTTTTTAATTTAGTCGGGATTGTCCCGATAACTGGGACATGATCACTTCCACAGTCGGACTGGCATGGACTTACAAAATGTTATAGAGTTACGGAAGCGTTCTTGAATCAGGATGTAATCTTTTTTGATTCCTGGTTCTGTCGCCAGGGCTTTTCCATGTCCAGCATCTTCTTGGATGGTTTTCAAACCATGTGTTCATAACAGCCAGCTTTTGTTCTTTGCACCATTTCCCTGAGCCCCTCCCTCTTTCATTTTCACTCCTATTCCAAATGGGCCAACTGTGGTTTCTCTTTCCCTTTTCCCACCTTTGAATTTTAGGTCACCATTATTATTCTGATATCTTGGGGACTTCAGTTGGGTTCATTGCCTTTTCGATATTTTCATAAAACTCCTCAATTTCTGCGTCTCTTTATCAGCTGTTGGTGCATATACTTGTACTTTTCCAAAGTCGAAAGGTGTGCCCTTAAGTTTTACTATTTAGGACTCTGTCATTTACAGTCCAGAAACTTTGATGGGGCTTTGAGGTTTCTTGATCTAGAATCATGCCAATCCTTTCTGGTGTTGATTCCTCTGAGTAAAGAATGGTGTAGTTGTCGGATGTTATGCAGCCTGCTCCTTTCCATCTCACTTTTGAAAGTCCTAGTATATTGAGGTTCATTCTTTCCATTTCTTGTTTGAGATTTTCCCAAATTTTCCTTTTTGTAGCATAGTCCGTACGTTCCATGTACCATTCGAGAGGTTTTCTGATGCGGACAGTCGCTGGATGACGATCGAGGGTTACCTTTCGCACATAATCCACCCTACCGGCGAGGAACTTCCGATAAACTGGAAGCCCCCTTCACGCTGTTATCTGTATTCTGTTTCTTTCTGATTTACCCCTGACATTCTTTGCAGAAGTATACCTATTGTAGGCTGCAATTACTTTCTATAGGACAGTGCTCGTACTGAGCGGATTGTCTTAGCCATTGTACTCTATAGTATCATCTGCTAAACATTGAAGTGCTTTACCAGTTCCCAAAAACTATTCGGCTGCTCAACACATCATCCGTCACCTGCCTTCCATGACTTCACGTAACCCTGATCGGGAGGCTAAGTGGGTACCCGATCTTGCCCAAGGATCTCCCACAGGCTAGCGGAGGGAAGGAGGCACCTTACTTCTCCTGTTGGTGAAATAATTTCACCCCGCCACCCAAGTTTTTGTTATAAAGAGGAAAAAAGCAGAGAGAAATATTCACAAAAAGTATTCACAAAAAATGTTCACAAAAAAGAGAAGGAAAAAATATAGACTAAACATGAGAAAAAAAAGGAAAGAAAATTTAAAAACCCCAAACATATATACATACCCCCACTACAAGTAAAGGGATAGAAGAGAAGAAAGGGGAGACAGGGCAGACAGGACAGACAGGGCACAAAAGAGATAGTATGTTTTACATGGGTTATTATACATTTTTCTATGAAGGTTCTGAATTATATAGTTATAACATGTTCATATTACAATAAAGTTTTTCAACAGACATTCAAATACTCAATTCTGATCATTAAACAGGGCCTTATATAGAGTCCATTCAAGAACAAAAGTGTTATGAGTAAAATTTTTACGTGCTATGTACTCCTCTATTGAATATCTTCTTTTCAACTTGTTGATAAGCACCTACAGTATTTGATTTACTGTATTTGATTTTATGTTATATATATGTGTGTGTACTGTTTACTTAACAATATAATAAAATAAAATATACGGCCAATGCTTATATTTTTGTCGAATCCTATATGGCTAAAGGCTCTGTCATGTGCAAATTAAACGCATTCAAACATCTTTCATTTACTGCATCTGTTAGTGCTTACCAAAATTTTTGAATACTGTACATTGCCAACACATATGTCTGATACTATCTATTTCTAAGTTCCAAAAACTACAAAGATTACTATTTGTTACTCCCATTTCTTGTAATATAACATTTTCTGCCCAAACATATATGGGTAATTCTCAGTTGAAACCATTTCATTTTTATATCAGACATCTTATGAACATTCAAAAAAACATTTTTCTATATCATTCTCAATATTCAGGTTTCAAATTCCACTTTTTACAGCATCATGGAAAAATATTGTTACAAATAAAGGTATCATAGAATGGTTTTGATCCTTTTGGTACTGATGTTGTCCTTTTTTGACAAACCGGTATACTTAAGCATTCATTGTCTTTGACTGTTATGTTTGGTTGTTGTATGTACTCAGCTAATGCTACTTAATATCCATAGAAAGTAACAAAATCCATATGAATATTTTGTTTTGTTTTGAACTGCAGTCTTTCTTTTAATTTATCACAACACAGCTGAGCTAACTGGTGGAGAGTGAAGTGTTACAGGGGCTATAAGAATCACAGCGTTATTAAAATCCGGGTTCCTGAGGCATGTATGATGTAGTTATCTGTGATCAGTCAGGAAAACATGCACCATGCGGTAGTGGAGCTGTAGTGATTTGATGTGCTATAAACTATGCGTGCTTTGCATGGCTGTGTCATTATATTTCTTTAAAAAATTATTTAATCGCGAAATTGGACAGCACGATAACAGCCTTGATGCTTACCTGGAGAAGACGTGACCTAAGAGTGACTGGCTGTCTTGGGCTTCAGTGAGGGGAGAGCTGTATTCCGTCAGTGTCGCTTCACTCCTCAACCCATTCCACTGGAACGTAGGCCTTTTCCCAGACCAAACCAAAACCAACATTCAAATGGAAAATGCACACATTGAGCACACATGACAACCTATCCTATTTCTTAGAAGAGTAGGCCAGCTGCGGTTAGAGGCATTCATGCTCCAGATGTTTGCAGCAGGCAGCCTGCTTCCTGAGGAGACAGACTTGGTCGATGTTCCCTGAGTGAAACACGACATCAGTTACGTTGCGAAACTGTTGTAGTCTGAAGACAGCTTTAGGACACAGGCTTAAGTCTGCTTCTGGGGGTTTCTATGCATCTCAGAAATGTCCCAGTGCACCGTTATCTAACGTTTGATTTTTAGCAATTTTATACCGAATTGTTAAGGGTTTGCAGAATCATAGAGTACTGTAGCAGAAGAGTAGTTTGTATGATGCACGTTCAAGAAACAGCAGCGACAGCAGCAGAGAAATAAAAGTGTATAGAGTAATGGGAAAGCCATCACCTAGCACCAAACATGCCACCAACGCTAAACTATTACCACTGCCCCTGTGCCCTTGTCTTGAAATCTGATCATTCTAAATGATAAACCGATGTTTGTTTCCTGCTTGTTGACCGTGCCTATGTTCATACAGTTACCATCTGACCAGATGACAACGGGCCATTGTGGCTGCGGCATTGCCTGATTCCCCACCTGCTGTCAGACCTCACTGATCTGCATCGCCCTGTCCTGCACACCCCCACACACAGCCGTGTCAGACATCGGGCCTGAGTTGTCAGGCTAAAGAGCCATAAACTAGTGCATTGTCATGAGGAGATAATTAGCTTCTTGCAGTCTGCCAGTGTGGCTTCTGCGTTACTCTTCAAAAAGAAGGGAGACAAATGAGAAAGAGAGGGAGAGAGAGAGAGAGAGAGGGAGAGTGTACGTGTGCAAGTGCGCTCAGGCGCTGTTGTGTGTGAAAAGGGCAGTTGAGGTTTTTTAAAACGAACTAAGCAGAACGCATAACATTGACTTACAAAAATAAACCCAAAGCCCAAATACGAAGATAGACAAGATAAAACGAATATAGCACATGCGCACACTTTTCTTTCGGAAGATAAACTTGCAACTATAGAGCTGTATGATATAAAAAGTATGGCATAGCATGCCTAGAGAGATACTGACCATACATCTGTGCATAACAATTATGACATGCCATGCCAACTGACCATACATCTGTGCATACCAATTATGACATGTCATGCCAACTGACCATACATCTGTGCATGACAATTATGATATATCATGCCAACTGACCATACATCTGTGCATAACAATTATGATATACCATGTGAACTGACCATGCATCTGTGCATAACAGGTATGACTTCATTTCAACAACCATACATCTGTGCAATCCAGGTATGACATATCATGCCAACACTTCGTACATCTGTACACGCCAAATATGACATATCATGTCAACAAATCATACATCTGTGCATTCCAGGTATGACATATCATGTCAACACATCATACATCTGTACATTCCAGGTATGGCATATCATGCCAATACATCATACATCTATACATTCCAGGTATGGCATATCATGCCAATACATCATACATCTGTACATTCTAGGTATGACATATCATGCCAACAGATCGTACATCTGTACATTCCAGGTATGACATATCATGCCAACAGATCGTACATCTGTACATTCCAGGTATGACATATCATGCCAACAGATTGCAAATTCTCTCTCTTTAGATATGAAGCCTGATGCAAAGTTTGCACATGTCTCTCTCTATATGAATATAGAAGCCCTGGCTAGGACAAAGCTTTGTTCTACTTCTGTTAGAGGTAAATGTGTGCTGCAGGTGCTGGGTCGGAGACAGGAATGCTTTCTGTTCATTCTTGGTTTGAAGGAATGATTGCCAGCATACAATTATCTCTGGCCTTAAAAGATGGCGGACAAACCCCATCTATAGTAATGTTGATTTCTCCTATACTCAACAAACGATTATTCATGGCGGTAAAAGATGACGGACAACTCCACTCTGTTGCAGTGGTGACTTACTGACTTGCCAACCAGGCACCGGACAGCACCAGGGAAGCAGGGCAGCAGGGCATGGCACCAGGGAAGCAGGGCAGCAGGGCAGGGCAGCAGGGAAGCAGGGAAGCAGGGCAGCAGGGCAGCAGGGCAGGGCAGCCCCTGCACACACGCTAAAAGCCCATCAGCAGCCAGAACACGGCACACTTTAACGGCTCTTCCTTTGTAACTTGAGCCGGCGTTTTGACGGGCCCGGTGACGTGTGATGTGTCCACTAGAAATGATTGACCATCAATCTTGGGACAGGAGGCTGGCAATCAGGGCTGTGCTGCACAAAACATGGCCCCGTGTTTGGAACATGGAGACTTGATCCACATGGAAAAGAAATGGACAATCAGGAATCATGTGCTTGATTCAAATCAGTGGATGTCATCAATCTGTGGTGTGTTACGTTTAGTTCCTACTTGCTCATTCCCTTCACACGTGCCCTCCTGTGTACTAACCCTGCCCTTCTGCTTGCTTTCAACTACCACGTGCATTTTCAATCATAGCTGACAGTCAGGCTTGTGCAATTTCTCTTGAAGTTCAAAGAACAGGCGATTATGTTTTCTTATTTCAGGGACACACATACATGCACACACACACACACACACAACACACACACAACAAGTGCGCACGCACGCACGCACACACGCACAAACATACCTGTTTGTGAACTTTTACCTCTGTCCTTTATATGATTTTCATCTGAATGTGATACTACGAGTGTAAAATGATTAGGAAAAACTAATGTCAATGAATATGTCTGTCTTGATTCAAACAGAGGGTTGCTATTGTTCCTGTAACAAATGGAACGTTTGTTATACACTTCCTGTACATCCGTCATGTATTTATATATTCGCAACAAACCAGAAGGAAAACGAGAATATTCATGTATACAAAAATAATGCATATTAAACAAAATCACAACTCACCCCCCATCCCCAAACGCAAGTATTTGAGACAGTCATGTGATTGCAGATAGTACAGGAACCGACACGGGGTGTGTCTGTTTGCAAGGCAACAGCTATCATTGTTTGACTGCATCAGCAACACACACAAGTCTGACTTTGAAATAAACGCAGATACTTTATCACCTTAAGTCAGAAGGAAAGATCTCATGACGGTCAGAAGCAAAGGACATTTTACATTTGAATCACAGGAAAAGATAACTTTTTATTACTTTAAACTGCGTTCTATATCTCAATAGAATAGAGCAATTGGTTAATTTGAAATGTGTTCAACATCTTAATAGAATAGAGTATTAAAATAGAAGACTAAGTTATTTTAAACTGTTTTCTATACTTTGCTAGAACAGAGCATTAAGTTAATTGATATTTGTCTTTCTACACAACGTGTCATAACAATTTGGTCTATGTCATAAAAATGCGTGCACAAGTCCGAATGAGCCCACTGAGTGTGTGTGTGTGTGTGTGGGCGGGGAGGAAGGGGGGCTGTATAATGCGTGTTTGGATGCCTGTGTGCATGTAATTACACACCAGCGAATGATTACTGGGTTAGATATAACGGATGTTTGGGAGCTTCTTTGTCTTGTGACGTGGTGCGTGCTGATGTACGGATGTTGTGCTGTGGTGTGGTGTTTTTCCTTGTACTGTTGTCCTGTTTGCGTTGTTCTCGGTGGTTTATAGCTTATGCAAGTTTCTCTATGTGTGAGATAATACAGGAGTTGAATTGAATTCAACATCAAACAACGACAAGCAATAACGAACGTGTCACCTCGAAGTTCATAGCTCTATACAGCATTGGTGCATGAAGTCAATGTACCCTACGTGGCATCTTGTCCACGTGTTTCTGCAGGACTGGTACACTGGCACTGCAGGCAAGCCGACTGCACTGGGCTTCAAGACAGATCACGGCACACACAAAGCAGTTCTGTGGTCCATCATTCGATACATTGAAAAACATACCTCCCACCGGTCAACAAACTGCATGACTGTGTTAAAGCACTACATAACCAAGCCAGCACACACCATGGGGACAAAGCTGCAGGACTTATACACTTTTATTTTCACAGGGGTATTGGGAACATGAGATCTAAATCTGTGTTACTAACAGCCAATCGTCATTCCTTGCGGACACGCTTTTATCTAAAAAGTTCTCTTCATAGTTCTTCACATTTTTGGTTAAATTTTATTAGCACTGTCCGTCGACAGTATATTGTTGGATATCATGGCATTTTGTGTTACTAAAACGTAACAATAACGCCAATGCATGATATGCTTTCAGACTGGTCACACATTGCAAATGTAGCCGTTGTGGGAAGAAGGGATCAGCTGGTAGTCTGCAGCCAAGTGCACAACCATGTCGCCAGAAGCCGTCTGCAAAAACAGGCACGACCTTTGAAATCACACAGAAATGTTGCCGTCATAAAACCAAGCCTCTAGTCCACACTTCAAACACTAACAGCCAACCAAGCCTCTAGTGTCTACACTTCAAACACTAACAGTCAACCACGCCTCTAGTCCACACTTCAAACACTAACAGCCAACCAAGCCTCTAGTGTCTACACTTCAAACACTAACAGTCAACCACGCCTCTAGTCCACACATCAAACACTAACAGCCAACCAAGCCTCTAGTGTCTACACTTCAAACACTAACAGCCAAACAAGCCTCTAGTGTCTACACTTCAAACACTCACAGCCATCCAAGCCTCTAGTCCACACTTCAAACACCAACAGCCAACCAAGCCTCTAGTCCACACATCAAACACTAACAGCCAACCAAGCCTCCAGTTCACACTTCAAACACTAACAGCCAACCAAGCCTCTAGTGTCTACACTTCAAACACTAACAGCCAAACAAGCCTCTAGTGTCTACACTTCAAACACTAACAGACAACCAAGCCTTTAGTCAACACTTCAAACACTAACAGCCAACCAAGCCTTTAGTTCACACTTCAAACACTAACAGCCAACCAAGCCTCTAGTGTCTACACTTCAAACACTAACAGCCAACCAAGCCTCCAGTTCACACTTCAAACACTAACAGCCAACCAAGCCTCTAGTCCACACTTCAAACACTAACAGCCAACCAAGCCTCTAGTCAACACTTCAACACTAACAGCCAAACAAGCCTCTAGTGTCTACACTTCAAACACTAACAGCCAACCAAGCCTTTAGTCTACACTTCAAACACCAACAGCCAACCAAGCCTCTAGTGTCTACACTTCAAACACCAACAGCCAACCAAGCCTCTAGTGTCTACACTTCAAACACCAACAGCCAACCAAGCCTCTAGTCCACACTTCAAACACCAACAGCCAACCAAGCCTCTAGTGTCTACACTTCAAACACCAACAGCCAACCAAGCCTCTAGTCCACACTTCAAACACTAACAGCCAACCAAGCCTCTAGTGTCTACACTTCAAACACCAACAGCCAACCAAGCCTCTAGTCTACACTTCAAACACTAACAGCCAACCAAGCCTCTAGTGTCTACACTTACAACAATATCAGCAGGGTGGGTGGCTATTTACTTCAAGTCTTGACGTAACTATCTGACCCACCTCCTGTCTTGTTTCTGTTGTTCTGCTCCTGATCAGAAACAGGGTTGTGTCTCTACCTCACACAGACAGATCAGGTTGCAGGTTGCTGTGGTGCAGTGGTTAGCACTTTGGGTTTCCAGCTTGATGGTCGCCGGTTCACAGTCCATAAGAATGAAAGGTGTGCTTTGGTTCAGAATCTGACTGGGTCTAACCCAGAGAACCCATAATTTTGCCACAACGCGTCACGACTCTGTTCAGTAGGTTTTGGGTTTTGACACTATGCACTTTAAACCAGTATATTATAGAACAAGAAAATGGCAGACTCATTAAAGGGTCAATAGAGGTTTTTCTAAACTACACTAATTACTTGAAAAATACTAAGCTTTGGAAAAAAGTATAAGATTAGCATTTTTTATTTACCATATAATTTAATTAAGAGAAGTATAGTTCAATTTACCATCAATGCCAGTACCTGAGTATTTATAACGATGAACACGTTTAAATGTTACACCCTCAACACACAGATCTGATAGAGGCTCTGGTTAAGTGCAGAAGTCAACAGGCAAGAGTCCATTTCTTGAGTCGTGTAGCACTGTATCCAGGCAGTGTCTGTGGCACCAGAGGGGAAACAGAGGATGAGGAACACAGACAGGACAGATCTGAGATAGGCACCAGTGTTTGTAACGGATAGTTATCAGGTTAGCTTCAAATGGATGCTCACACACACACACACACACACACACACACACACACACACACACACACACACATGCACACACGCACATGCACATACACACATGCACACACACACGGACGCACGCTGGCATGCACGCATGCTCACACACGCATCACCACCACCACCGCCCAGATCCACACTGTATAGCAACAGAAAACAGCCCCACTTTTGCCAAAAACCTCCCCCATAAAAAACAAACAAAACGCAACTAGCACACAACTGCAGCAACATCAATGTCACTGTGGACAAGGGGCTGTAATCACGGTTACTCACGCGAACTTGTTTATATCTGGAGAACAGTCTGATGCCTGGTGCACGCTGCTGGGGAAGTGTGAGGACAGTTTCTGGAAGTTTCTGGAAGTTTCTGGAAGTTTCTGACCGCCAGAAGTTGTGCTGTGTCCTAGAGACTGAGAGCTGTCCCCCTCCTGTGTGTGAGACAGCCATCATAGCAGGTGATATGCTTTAGTTTATTTCAGTTGCCCACAGTCTGTTAACTTCAAAGGTCTGACGGCGCGGGTTGCATCCACATCCAAGATGCCTGTTTACAGGGGATTTCTCCATGGAGTTAACATCGGTTCCACTCCCCCAAATGTCCTGTAGATATGGCTAGAAACTGACGTCACGTGTACAAACGCTCGCAGAACATGTTGGTCACACGTTAAACATCTTCCGACTGTCAACAAAGTAAAGCGTTGCATGCCGGTAGAAAGGAGTTAAACCATTTAAGAAAGGAAAAAAAGAAATAAGGACATAGCCGGCAGGGACATTGGTATCCTGTGTAACCGGTACAGCGAAGTGGGGGTGCAGCTGTGCTTAGTTTGGGGGAAGGGTGGTGGACACACTCTCTCAGCAGAGGCTAGGCTCCAGGCTCCAGCTGAGGAACCGAGCAGTCTTCAGAAAGTGATGTCTGTGCTTTGAGAGGACAGAACAGACTGATACAGTCATAGGCACATAGACTCTTTACTAGCGATCTTACGTATGTCCCTGGTTTATTTATGGACATCATGAACAATATATTCTTGGGTATACCTACTTGTGAAATCAGCTATTTGAGGGTCTGGCCATGCCTATCACGATTCGTAATGAATTCTGAGGACTGGGATTTAAAGCCATGTTGAATGGAGCACTTGCCAGTGGTTACATTGGTTGCAACTCGTATCATACTTTATCTTAATGAACAGAGTTTTCCAACATCAAAACGCATTCACTTTGCTAAAGAACGTAGCTTATATGCTGCAAGAAACCAAGTATCACACTCCATAAAATGAATCTCATGTTTTAGACCTCACAAAGAACAGAACAAAGACGGAGTAAAACAAAATGTTCATTCTGTCAAATAATACGACACAACCTTGGGCAGATTTTCATAAAAGCAAACAAGCCACTAGAATGACCAACACACACACACACACACACACACACACACAAACAGATGTACCTGCAAACAAACGAAACAGAAAAAAAATCTAAACAAAGCAAAGTATACACTGATCAAACAAGCACAACATATCCGGTAAATAATGCAGATCAAGGACAGAGTGACAGATGCACATGGAAAAAACGGTCACCAAAGAAGCCTTGTGTATTTGTAAGGTAAAGTAGAGGTGTCCCATATCCTATAAGATCCTAGTGGAGCGAGGCGTCACAAACCTCACTTCTCTAGGGGTCAGCATGTATAGGGCGATGTCCATTTCCTCTCCCTCGTGTGTGTATATAATATGAGCAGCTGATAAATCATTTCATTACACTCTTCAATACTTTACTGATGGAACTTCAATGGCATACACCAGATGATAGCTATTTCACCAATGACAATCACTTACCAACACCTGCTACAGCATTAGACAGCGCCTGACTTTGCTTTGTTTTGCTTTGTTCACACCTGCTGGCAAAAAGTACACAACCCCTCGTGCATGACATCACATGTTACTCTTCAGAGTAACACCTCGAACAATTTATATCGCATTAAAACTTGTTAGTTGTGTCTCAAAATAACACCTCTCTATGTTCATAGACTATATAGGAGACACATTACATGCCATGTGTCAGCTCTGAAACCAACAGACACACCCGCCCAGACCAGCAGAAAGCAGACACAAAGTATGCCAGCCCACACTTTGAAGAAGGAAACTATCGGAGTCTTAACAGACAACTGCCGAACAGACTCTGCGGAGTATGGAAGCTGGAGACAACAGAAGCGATGACAGACGCGACAAGAAACCATGCAGCAGCGTGGTGACAAACAGACGACAAAGAAGCACTAGTGCATGCACCTCTCCATCATCAAGACACCGTGTTGGCATGGGGTGAAAGGGAGACAGCATCACGGCGTTCATGCAGAAAAGTGAAAACTCCGTGTGTACAAACAAACCAAAACAAACAAAACAAAGAAACGGGTGAGGGAAAGACACCGCTGGAGAAGACAGAGAAAGGCACACAGACAAGAGTGTGTGTGAGAGAGAGAGAGAGAGAGAGAGATGAGAGAGAGAGAGAGAGAGACAGACAGACAGACAGACAGACAGACAGAGAGACAGAGACAGAGAGAGACAGAGACAGAGAGAGAGACAGAGACAGAGATGAGAGCGAGCAACAAAGACAGAGAAGAGAGCGAGCAACAAAGAGAGAGAGAGAGAGCGAGCAACAGAGAGAGAGAGAGAAAAGAGAGATAGAGAGAGAGAGGAGAGAGAGAGAGAGAGAGATGAGAGAGAGAGAGAGAGAGAGAGATGAAAAGGAGAGAGAGAGAGAGAGAGAGAGAGGTAGCAAGCTAGCAGAGAGAGACACACGCAGAGACACACAGGCAGACATACAGACAAACAAACAAACAGACTATGCCGGTCTTTCCGTGGTAAAATCCTGCACACAGTCGTAGCAGAACTTGTCGCTTGTTACACCACTGGTCCTAACAAGGGCTACACTCAGACTGGGACACAATGGTCCCACATCAGGCCTAAGTGCTGTGAAGTGCGGGGACCAGCATCTCCAGTCTGGCAGTTCCTGTCAGCATTTCTAGTGGGGTGGTGGAGTCGTACTGCTTTTGAATATGGCTGTCAAACTGGACACTGCGCCAGTAGGTCAAGTGTCCGAATACTGTGACGCTGGTCTTGTGAGACCACAATGTACAATGTAAAACGTCTGACATTGTCATTATCAAGTGATGCCAAAGAGGAAGACGCATAGAAAGCATATAGCAATGTAAGACCACATACCAATGGTGCCTTTGTGGGCTGGAAGAAACTGGTGGAATTCAAACACAAGTGCAGGGACAGTGAGAGATGGAAACGCACACAAGATAGACACTGAAACATTATGGAGACATAAAATGAAAGGCAGACAGAAAACATCACCACACACACAACACACACACACACACACACACCACACACACACACACACACAACAAAATGATCCATTAACAGAAAGCTAGTTAAACAGATACGTGGTAGTAATATAAAAGTGCAGGCTTACAAACATAAACAGATAATTAGTTTAACAGATTAGTAAAAGTAATACAACAAGACTGTCAATTAGTAAAGGAAATTTACTTAAACAGATAAGTAATAGTGCTATAAAAGGACATGCCGGCAAACATTAACAGATAATTGGTTCTACAGTTTTGTAATACTAATAAAAAGACACAAAGACAAACGTTAACAGATTGTTATTTAAACAGATACATATTAGTGGTTGAAAAGAAATACTGTCAAATATAAACATGAAGGTAGTTAAACAACTTTTACATAGTACAATAACAAAAGACAGACAGACATTAACAGACAATTAAGCAAATATGCATAGTAATATCAAATGGCACACAGACAAACATTAATATTTAAAAAATCACATAGTAATCAGAAAGAGTACTGAAAAGTGAAGGTTGTTCACACACACGCATACAGAAAGAGAAGAGAGAGAGAGAGAAGAGAGAGGAGAGAAGAGAGAGGAGGAAGAGAGAGAGAGAGAGAGAGAGAGAAAGAGAAGAGAGAGACGAGAGGCAACACACATAAAGAAACACATGTACCACACATGCACACAAACACACACACCACACACACACACACACACACACACACACACACACACACACCACACACACACACACACACACACACACGATTTCAAGGTTTAATTCCTTTCACCTCTTTTGGGGTATGGAAGACAAACTGAACAGGAGAATAAACCTAACAGCAATACACCCAAAAATAATAGGAATACTAACAGGAACTGAAAAGCAAGTTCATCGCAAAATTATAAGCAACCAGTATTAAAGCCTCAATGCTATCTTTTTAAGTTTACACAATTCTTTAAAAGACATAATATACACTTGTGAAAGACAATCGAAATTTCAATACATCTGCCAATCTTATCACCCACCCCCACTCACACACCACACATACACACATACACATACACACACACACATACACACACACACAGCACACACACAACACACACACACACACACACACACACACAACACACACAACAGAGCCAGAAAAATGCACAGTCGTCAACTCGGTCCCTTGTTGAGGCGGACGTGCAGGCAGTAGCAGGCAGACCTGTCTGCTGTTTCCCACGTCCCTTGTTGTACCAACTGCCGCTCTCACAGGGACTGTTCTGTAATGTTCACATCATCTGGGAGTACCCTTGAGTGTGGAAACAACCAATCTCAAGTCTGGCTGTCGCCTACCTGTCATGATTGGTAATGGGCTGGGAGATTTGTCCCCTAGAGTTAGCGTCAGTGCCGACTCCACTCCACTCCACCGAATGTCCGTCAGATGTGACTGTATGCAAAGGTCCTGTGTGCAAACTTACACAAGACATCCTGGGAGCATGTTAAAACCTGTTCTGCCTTTTAGAAGAGTGGGTCATTGTGTGTGGGTGGGAATGAATGATAACATTTGCAAATCTGCACGCATTCGAGGATTTGATGTAACAAAAAACAGATTGGTGCTTGTCAAAGTAAAAGATTTTGAATACAACTGTTCAAAAGTGATATATATTATCCATATAATCATGTATAAAATAGACCACGTGCCAGTAGGTCAGGTATTAGTTGAACATCACACAGACTTTTTCATATATCACATATTTTAAAAACAACAACAAAAAGACAGACACACAGACAGAGATAGAAAGACAGAGGGAAACGGAGGCACTAGAAGCAGACAGAAAGGGGAAAGGCAAAGAAGAAAGAACACAAACACAAACAGACACACACAACACACACACACACACACACACAACACACACACACACAACACACCACACACACACGCACACAACACACACACACACACACACACACACACACACACACACACACACACACACACACACACCACACACACACAATCCGAGCAAATCCGAACAAATGGGATCCCTCATTACGCCTTAGCAACAGCAAACACACACCACGGAGAAGGACAAGGAGACAGAGTAAGCAGAACATACTGGGGGGCAGGGATGGAGACAACGGACTTAACTGCCACTGTGCTTCCCCAAGGGGCTGCTGGGGTCCTATCAGTATAAACAGCGTCCCAGCATCAGGAAGTTCTGTGCAATGTACTTCCTCTTTTCTATCCCTGTATTTGTTTCTTCCCTGTTTGTCTCCCCCCTGTCACCCCCTCCTTGCCTATCTAACGCCATATTAGTCCAGTCTTGTGCCTTTCTCCAGAAGACTTACAACAGCTATACCAATTCTCTCCCACACCCAAGTCGGATGTGCTGGTCCTAACTTGTCAGGCGCTTAACTGCAGCGCAACGCTTTTTCCTGATATGAAAGGCACCCATGTTTACTGTGTAAGCGTTCGATGACGACGACGACAAAGAAGAAGAAGGAGGAGGAGGAGGAGAAGAGGAAGGAGGAGGAGGAGAGGAAGAAGAAGGACGAGGAGAAGGAGGAGAGGGAAAGGGGGAGGAGAAGAAGAAGAAGAAGGATGAGGGAAGGAGAAGAGAAGAAGAAGAAGAAGAGAAGAAGAAGAAGAGAAGAAGGAAGAAGAAGAAGGAGGAGGAGGAGTGTTGTGCGTGCGTGAGGGACCTCTTCGTGGCATCATCACCTGATCGTCTGCACAGCTGGCTGTTAACTGATCCAGCTGTTACTTGTCACCTCTGAACCATGAAGAATCACTAGCTACAGCTCTTAAACCTATTTACATAAACATGATAGAATATCATTTTCAGCATGATTCAATAATTATATATATATATATATATTATATATATATATATATATATATATATATATATATATATATATATACACCAAACCCATATAATATTACTGACATACCTAATATTGCAGAAATATTCATATATTGATTAAAAAACAATCAAACAAATACACTTTTTTCTGTCTGTGTCCTAAAAATGTGTCTATTATTTAATCTGACATTTGAATGAGAAAATCCAAAACAACCTTATGGTAAGTTATGAAGTCAAGATGGAAATAAAAAAAGGAACCACTTTTTCCAAACAAATATGTCAGACAGCGACTTATAAGAAAAACTCGTATTTAGGCTACTAAAATTATGATCTAAAAATATATGGAAAAGTTTGGTTCAGAGAAAAGTTGGAGACAGGAGAATCTGTAATGGCCACAGATAACACAACAGAAAGATGTTAGCATCGACATAGAAGTGACAAAAGCCAACATATGTACATCCCCTCCCCTACATCAACATGATTTGCAGGGGTGGTGGGAGGGGGAGGAGAGGTTCATTTGGTTGCAGAAGACATAATACCGGTTTTGTTCTCTTCTATGCATGAGAGAGAGAGAGAGAGAGAGAGAGAGAGAGAGAGAGAGAGAGAGAGAGAGAGAGAGGGGAGATGAGAGGAGAGAGAGAGAGAGAGAGAGAGAATCTACGATTTCTTAGATCAGTGACCACGTGTAGCTGACTGGCCGTTTCCAGACAGTTTGGCAGAATTTCTGAAATAGATGCTTACTTCCCCTACACTCGAATGCATGCGTCCAACAGCTATATGCCATCCTTATCTACACACCAGATGAAATACAAATATTCATCTCTGAACTGACACAGAACATAACTCTGTTTCTCAAACTAATAAGTTTCCAGATTTGTGTTTAATATCTGCACGAAATGATTCCATCTCATGTTATTGTTAAGTTCAGGAATCATTAAGAAAAACACTATGGAGAACAAAAAAACAGGCAAACAATGTGGCACGCAATATGTTTTGAAGAATATTTGGGTTCTTAAGATATTGGTATCCTGCATATCACGGGTAAAAGGCAACAGCAACAACAACAACAACGACAAAGTAGATAGAGGCAAGAAACGACATGACAGACACGAAGAGAAACATCAAGAAAGACCTTGAATATGAGAGGAAGAAACAAAACGAAATAACACACGCATCTCACCTACAAAAAAACATGCTTTATGGGGTTAGAGTAGACACAGGTTGGTCAAAATACAAAATCATTAAGAGAAAGAGAGCGAAAGAGAGACAATGACAATGATAATGACAAATTCTTTTATTTCGAGGATAATGAATAAGCACCCATGTGTTTTTTCACATCCAGTCCCCGCCCTTAAGGATATATATGATAATAAAATAAAATAAAGCCCATAGCAATACACTTACACAGTATACGGAAAAAATATCTACACAAAAAATCCCCACAAAAATCACCGAAGAGAGAGAGAGAAAAAAAGTAGCAACAAGTAAGAAAGAAAGCAGAACACAAAACACGAAAACCATAGCAAGAACCAAGAGCAAAACAAAAGCGGCAACAACAAGGGGAGAAGAGACAACCGAATAGTCCCCCTAAAAAAACAAAAAAACAACAAAAACCCCAAACCAAACCAAAACAGAACCAAACAAAGCAAAACCTCCATAAAATTTAATAAAGGAGAACAAACCACGTAAATAGTTTCATTTGGCTAAAAGAAAAGCGAAAGAGAAGAGAGAGAGAGAGAGAGAATGGGAGAGAGTGAAAAGAGAGATGAGAAGAGAGAGAGAGAGAGAGAGATGACGAGAGAAGAGAGAGAGAGAGAGAGAGAGAGATCGCTATACAGACAGGCAGACAGACAATGAACTACACACCCACACACACACACACACACACACGCTGACAGAAGACAGAGAGAGAAAGGAAACAAAGAATGAGTGCTAAAGCTGTCAACTTGCACACGGCACCAGCACTGCCAGCTTGTTATCATGGTCCCAGTACCAACTGAGGCACTCAGACTCTTGTACAAGGCTCACGTCAAGCGTGCTGCCCTTGAGTGTGGAAAGAACACCGCTAACACTCACTCCACAGCCATCACCCAGAAATGCTCTGTACCGACAGAAAACAGTGGGTTGTCTCTTCCTTCTTCCCAATCAGCCAGGGGAGACAATGGGGAAAGGTGGTGTGTGGGTGGAGGTTGGGGAGCAAAGACGCTGTGTTGCACGGTTCTGAATCTGTTTGACTCTTGACACAAACCGATCAAACCGGGCATTAAGGGCACACACAGCTTTAGTCGTTTTCTTGAGATGGTACAAAGACACAGATGGGGGACTGTCTAGCCCTGTGTGAGGTAAACAGTATCATGGAGATCTGAATCTAACACTTCTTAGGTTATAGATTCGTCACATGGAGGATATTCACATTTCAGACGACGGGGTGGAATTAGAAAATGACTAATAATGCATACTACTGCAAACAGCTTGAAAAAGGTACAGCAAACCGTTCAGTCTTCCAGTGTGTGAGTGTGCTTCTTTCTTCTTATCATCATCATCATCATAATTATTTTTATTATTTTTATTATCATTACTATTATTACTATTAATAATAATAATAATAATAATAATAATAATAATAATAATAATAATAATATTATTATTATTATTTATAGTGACGGGGCGGTAATTAGCTTATCTCCCAGGCGATCAGACCGACGTGTGTTACTATTTTGGGACACACCTGAAAATTGTGCAGTTCTCTGTTTCGTTGGGCAGTAGTTGAAAATTTACCGTTGCGGCAAATGTGGAGTTGCTGCAGTCTTTTAATAGAGGTCATACGTCCCCTGTTCCGACTGTTGCCTTAGCCGAGAACTGTACAGAAGAGTGGCAGATAAAATAATAGTACTACTATTGCGGGTAATAGTACTATTAATATAGTTATTAGTATCACCATCAGTAGGGTTTATTATGATTGTGTATCATCATTATCATTCTTTCTTCTATTATGCCGCTAATGATGTTAACCCTACTCATTGAATGTTTGTCTTCTGCGTGTTATCTTCCACAATTCCGTGTTATCTCATTCCGATATTCTCTGTTGCCACCCTTACGTT
The DNA here is from genome assembly GCA_028751875.1 of Rapana venosa. Lineage (NCBI taxonomy): Eukaryota > Metazoa > Mollusca > Gastropoda > Neogastropoda > Muricidae > Rapana > Rapana venosa. The sequence continues at coordinate 2,335,444 of CM054144.1, read as the reverse complement.
TAGACATTTAGTATCTCTTCAGCCTAGGCTGATTATTTGTCATCTTCTTGGTGTTTCTTATCTTGTTATCCTCAAAATAGTCTTGTTCAAATCTAGTTTATTATCCACAGGCCCAATGCTGTAGAAATTCCTTCCTGATTCAGTTAAACAACATCAATCTATAACAATCTACATAACTCAATTATCAAATCGCTTCATACATCAAAAATAACATGCCACAGTCCATAGCCTTAAAAAAAAAAAGTTATATATCCGCCCTTACCTATCTGCCCCTTCCCTTCACCTGTATGTCTATCTGTCGCGGTGTCTCTGTCTCTGTCTCTCTCTCTCTAATGGCTTAAACTACTAAAACTTCCAGGGTCACGTTTATGTAGGCAGTCTTATGACATGATAGTTATACAAATGGAGCTGGGTAAGAAGAATTGGGCATATCAAGTTAAAAAGTTTTTATCACAACATGGTTTTGGAATCGTGTGGTTGTCTCAGGAAGTAGGTAGCGAGCATCGGTTTATTTCTGAATTGAAAGACAGACTCATTTGTTCATTTAAACAAAATTGGCATTCGGACATGGAAAGTAAAGATAAATACTGCTGGATTTTTTCGTTTAAGTGTGCTTTTCAAGCTGAAAAGTATCTTCGAATAGTCACTGACAAATGGCACCGACTAAATTATGCAAGATTTCGACTAAGAACACTCGGTTTCAATGCAAACAAAAGATGGTTTCAACCTGAGACGTCCACACAGTTCCCATGCCCTATGTGAGGTCATATTCTTGATGATGAAGTGCATTTCCTGTTTCAGTGTCAATCATGTTTCCATACGTGAAAATTGTAGTGTTCTCAATCTAGAAGCTTTTCGAAGGCAAGACATTTTTTCTATCTTATCGTCTGATGACGATATTGTGATTAAATCGGTTGCAAAGTTTATTGCTGAAGCACTGAAATTACGACAATTACAGCTAAGTTCCAATTAGCTTAACATTTGTGACTAAAGTAAAGTAACATTTATATTATGTAAACTCCAGCATTTTGTGACACACCTAAAGAAACATACTTACGCTAAATCTCCAGCAAGAATATTTATTGAAAATGTCACAAACAATTTCATTGGATGGTCTAATATAGCATTCTAGAATGATTTTTTAAATTATTTTTGTTATTGCTTATTGGTTCCTGTTGTTCATCCTTGTTATTACTTTGTGTTCAGTTTGAAATTGAGTTTACGTCAGAGCTTAAAGTCGTATCCGTTCATAGAGAGCTCTTTTTTTGGTTATTTGTTTTCATTACATAAATGCATCTTGTGATTTTTCTTGTACTTATTTGTATTTACAAATGAGAGTCGTGTATAAGCCCCCTTGTCAATAGGCCACATTGGGCAATGACAATAAATTGGTCAAGGCGTCTCTCTCTCTCTCCCTCTCTTTATTGTTTTGCTTATAGTTATAATTGTTGTGTATCCTGATGATGGACATACTTTATATTTACAATATTATATTCGACTTATCAACTGCATTTGAGTTCTAGTGAATGTCCTATTTAAAGATATTATTGTTACGTGTAACAACTAAGCATACCATTGTACAATGTGTAGATGTTCAGAGTTATGACTTTATAAGTTGGACTTTTTTGTTTGTCTCCTTTTTCTTTTGGGTTTGGTTTTTTGGTTTGTTTCGTTGGTTGGCTTTTGTCCTTGTTTTTGTTTATTGGTGGGTTTTTTGTTATTTTTTAAGAAAAAAGTTTGTTTCTTTGTTTTTAAGGGGAGGCGTTTTGGGGTTTACTTTTATTTGTTTGTTTGGGTTTTAAAAAGTTCTTCCCCTTTGTTTAAACTATGTGGGAGTATGAGTATTGGGTTTATTATTAAGATGTATCCCTACGGGCGGGGACTGGATGTAGAAAAGCATATAAGTGCTTATTCATTATCCTCCAAATAAAAGAACTTGTCATTGTCATTGTCTTCTTCTCCTCCTCCTCTTCTCTCCTGCTAAGACCACGTTATGTGTGTTCTCTTACTTCTTTGCTGTCCTGTCTCTGTTAATTGGGTGTTGTAGGAGTGATGTCTGCAAGTGTGCTCATATGACATGTGTGTGGGAGGAGAGGAGCGAAGGTAAGATAAGGTAAGGTAAGAAAAGGCAAGGTAAGGGAGGAGGAGGAGGGAAGTATATCACTGGGCCCCCGTTGGTTGGAGAGCAATTTGCAACTGTTGGCGATATCATGGGATAAGGAAGCCAGTGAACTTGGCACTGTACGTCTGAAGCGTTTCTGCTTTTACAAACTGCATCTCTCTCTGTCTGTCTCTCTTTCTCTCTGTCTCTCTGTCAGTCTCTCTGTCTCTGTATATGTCTGTCTGTCTGCATCACTATCTCTTTCTCTTTGTCTGTTTGTCTCTCTGTCTGTCTATCCCCCCTCTCTCTCTCACTGACACACACGCTTTCCCTCTCTCTTCTACGCTCTCACTCCCTCCCTCCACCCCCACCCCCTCTTTCCCTCACACAAACATACATCACTAAGCTAACAGTACTATCACTTACTTTGTTTGGATATTTGTTCATAATTGTCTAGATCTTTACATATTTGATTCTCTTTATAACATTCTTTTTATGGACACGATAAAACAATGTCTTTGTAGCTATGCAATATCCTTCACAGAATACGAGCTCTCTCTCTGTCTCTCTCTCTCTCTGTCTCTCCCTCTGTCTCTCTCTTTCTCTCTCTCCCTCCCTCTCTTTCTTTCTTTCATTCTTTCTTACTTGCCATAGCTTCTCTTTTTTCACTTTCTTTATCTGTGCCCATTTTTGTTACAAGTTAAGTGACAATGTAACGCAAAGTAAATGTTTCTATGTACACCCTTTAAAACCTGCTAGCGTTGCTGTTACATAGAAACTGCCATTCTCTTGTTTATCATCGTTTAAAATGCTTCGTAAAAATAAAGCTCACTTTAATTATGAAGGGCAGAGCAAAGCATCTCATTGTTCTTTGTTTTTCTCCTTGTTGTTGTTTTTTTTGTCGTCGTTGTTGTCGTTGTTGTTCTTCTTCAGATTTTTCGCATTCTTCTTCTCGTTGTTGTTGTTGGTGTTGTTGTTGAGTGCCGCCTCCACTGCCCCTAAAGTCCTTCAGCTGAAACTATAAACCAAGGTTCCGAGTGTGAACGCATGCAGACCATGTGGTGCATTCATTAGAACATGTTCCACCTTTCAGAAGAGTAGGCCATTCTTTGCCATTGGGACAAGATAACAAAATTCACCAATTCACACACACATACACATACACAGACACACACACACACTCCCCCCCACACACACACACACACACACACACACACACACACACTGCACTAATCTCTCTTTAAAGCAAGGATTCAGAGCTGCTTATTCTGTCATCATCTTAGAGGGGGGAAAAAAAAGAAGAAAAAAACTTCCCAGTACGACAGCAATTTTTTGTTCCTGTG
>CM054144.1:2320309-2331500 GCA_028751875.1 Rapana venosa | reverse complement strand
ATTAGATTCTGAAGCTGAAGTCCTCTCTTCTTCTGTTCCACTTTATGTTTTTCCTTTGTCTGCTGCAGCTCTACGTTGTTTGCACGGCTAGAGACCAGCCTCTAAGACAACACAGAATCAATACAGACCAGCCTCTAAGACAACACAGAATCAATACAGACCAACCTCTACGACACAACCCAGAATCAATACAGACCAACCTCTAAGACACAACCCAGAATCAATACAGACCAACCTCTAAGACAACACAGAATCAATACAGACAAGCCTCTAAGACACAACACAGAATCAATACAGACAAGCCTCTAAGACAACCCAGAATCAATACAGACCAGCCTCTAAGACAACACAGAATCAATACAGACCAGCCTCTAAGCCAACACAGAATCAATACAGACCAGCCTCTAAGACAACACAGAATCAATACAGACCAACCCTCTAAGACAACACAGAATCAATACAGACGAGCCTCTAAGACAACACAGAATCAATACAGACCAGCCTCTAAGACAACACAGAATCAATACAGACCAGCCTCTAAGACAACACAGAATCAATACAGACCAACCTCTACGACACAACCCAGAATCAATACAGACCAACCTCTAAGACACAACCCAGAATCAATACAGACCAACCTCTAAGACAACACAGAATCAATACAGACAAGCCTCTAAGACACAACACAGAATCAATACAGACAAGCCTCTAAGACAACCCAGAATCAATACAGACCAGCCTCTAAGACAACACAGAATCAATACAGACCAGCCTCTAAGCCAACACAGAATCAATACAGACCAGCCTCTAAGACAACACAGAATCAATACAGACCAACCCTCTAAGACAACACAGAATCAATACAGACGAGCCTCTAAGACAACACAGAATCAATACAGACCAGCCTCTAAGACAACACAGAATCAATACAGACCAGCCTCTAAGACACAACACAGAATCAATACAGACCACCCTCTAAGCCAACACAGAATCAATACAGACCAGCCTCTAAGACAACACAGAATCAATACAGACCAGCCTCTAAGACAACACAGAATCAATACAGACCAGCCTCTAAGACAACACAGAATCAATACAGACCAGCCTCTAAGACAACACAGAATCAATACAGACCAGCCTCTAAGCCAACACAGAATCAATACAGACCACCCCACCAACACGAACCTGGGCCACAGCAAAGCAAACTAGCAAGGCTTTGCCTTTACATGATAAAGAAACAACTAGATTGAGGAAGTAACATTGATAAGAAGATATCCACATAACATTATTTTCCATGGCATTTTACACAAAACTGAGGGGCGGAATAGCCTCTCCACCAGAGCGTGGAGCTCAGGGTCTGAACTTAGCGGCCAAGCCACCAGCGGGACGCCATTGCAGGGGATTTTCTCATGGACTTCACATCAGTGCCGACCCCATTCCCCCAAAAGTCCTTTGGATGAGACTCAAACCAAAATCCCGAGTACAAATGCACTTAGAACCTATTTTTTACTCTTTAAACTCGTTCCCCTGTTAGAAGGATCGGTCATTGCTACCTGTAGAAGGGAAAACAGCATCGGGCCGTATGAAGAGCTCCCGACTTCAGAGAAAGAAAAACCCCACAAACTCAAGTGGTACGGGCACCTCACAATGAATGTCAGGACTGACGAACGCTATACCTACAGGCTTAAACACAGACAGGGAGACGAAGAGGTCGACAGAGAAAACGATGGGAACACAACATCAGAGAGTGGACTGTTTTTGAGGGAAATGACATACTACACAGAAGGCTGAGAACCGCAAGGAGTGGAGGAAGCTGGTTGCAAAAAGAAAAAAACAATATAACCTCAGTGGTGCCCCAACGGTCGGCCAGACCACGGGGAAGGTGAGGGTGAGGTCAGCAATGGATGACAGCTGTCTAAGAACCCATGCACTCTGGTGTGGTGTTGAGACATGACTGTCAGTCAGAATGCAGCTTCGATAAAGACAGGACAATGAGAGCATAAACAACAACTTCACCAGTGCTGTGTGATTTAATAATGATGATATTAATAATAGAAATATAATAATAATAATGATAAATGGAATTTATATAGCGTTATGTCTGGTAAAAACAAATCAATGCGCGTGCATTCAACACATTCTTACACATACGTATATATATATATGTAAGTCCGTCGTTTTCGACGATGACCTCCAAAACAGCAGAGGGGGCAGCTGCTGTTTCGGAAATTGGGAAGAAATTTGATTATAGTGGAGATGCCTTGCCAACAGTACATCCCCACTCTCTCGGCCAAGTGGGCATAAGGACAGTCAGCGTTGGAGATGTTCTCCAAAGGCCAACCAGCCCCCAGGGCTGCAGCACATAAAGACTGTGCAAGTCAAGCCTCCTAGTCAGAGAGTCATAGTCGATCACTAAAGACTAAACTGTAAAGTGGAATTCCATGAGTGGATAAGCCACTGGTCATACAGCCTCTCACTTTGCTGTTGCCCCCAGCGTCAATGGTTTAATCAAGAACTGTGATAAATCCCAGGCGCTGACGGCTAAACAACCAATAACAATTAACAATGTTAACAAGTTCAAATGTACATACACACATCCACGCGCAATCGCATAAACACACACACACACACACACACACGCGCGCGCGCGTGCGTGCGCCGCACACAAAGGTTGTACACTTTGGCAGGGTGATAGGGGTTTCGGCTGCTGAGGCAAGGAAAGATACGACATGGAACAGGAGGGGCAAGTCTTAGGTTTGAAACAGGAATGTCATGAGGCGGGATTTAAAAGTGTTGTAAGTAGTCTTTTGGCGAAGGGAGAGATGGAGGTCATTCCAGATCACCGGATCAGAAACAGAGAAAGAGCGACGGCCAACGGCGGATTGATTGAATCTCGGTATTCGTAAGCACAAAGTATCTGCAGCAGAGCGAAGGGAACGAGAAGGAGTGTATAGGTGAAGACATCCACAGAGGTAGGAGGGTGCAGTTTTGTGGAGACATTTGTAACAGAGGGTACTGATCTTATAGTTTACTCACTGTTGTACAGGTAGCCAGTGGAGAGATTGCAAGAGAGGTGTAATGTGTTCAGATTTTTGTTTTCTTCCTGAGGACTATTCGAGCTGCAAAATTGTGTATACGTTGAAGGGAGTGGATTGATGATGCTGGCATATCAGCCAAAGAGAATTGCAATAGTCCAGATGTGAAAGAATGAGAGACATAGCGAGTTCGGATTTTGCATCTGTGGACAGGTACTTTCGAATGGCACTAATACACCGTAATTGATAGTAGCACGACTGGCAGGTGTGGGTGATGGAGTTTTTCATGGAGAGTGTGTTGTGGATAAGGACCCTGAGATACTTCACTGCAGCCCGGAGCAAACGAAAGGAATAAACAAGCATACCAAACTGACTCCCCCACTGAACAACTCCCGAGAAACTCTAAAATATATGTCGATAAATGAATGTCTTTGTAGTATGTGTTTTGTTCTCTCTCTCTCTCTCTCTCCTCTCTCTCTCTCTCTCTCTCTCTCTCTCTCTCTCTCTCTCTCTCTCTCTCTCTCTCTCTCTCCTCTCTCTCTTTTCTCTCTCTCTTTTGATGATTGTTGCGAAGTGGTTCTTGTCCAGCTGACTATTGGTTTGCGTCTGTATGTAATATGTCAATAGTGTAGATATGCCTTAGAATGATAAGAATAGACATGTGCTTGACAATATGTAGCAAATCTTTGTTTGAATAGTAGTATGCATTTATTTAGTTATTTAAGAGTCTATACTATCTTTTATTTGATTTGAATGTTTTCCTATTTGTTCATTGTCTTTTTTCTCTCCTCTTGACGAGGGCCTGGTGTAAAGAAGCCACTGGCTTATCCATATACCCTCATTAAAAAATTCGAGTTCAAATTCGAGTTCGAGTTCTCTCTCTGTCAGTGCAATGCTGTCAGTCTCGGTGCCACCAGTGTTGGAGGACTTCGTGGTGCCAGAGCAACTGTGGTCACTGCTTGTCTGGGGCCTCTCCGGGGATGCCGCAAATTAAAACAAGAAAACATGTATTGTCCAGTTGTCTTGTAGTTGTCTTGTATGTGTGTCTGTGTGTGTCAGTGTGTGTGTGGGAAGTTAACCGAGTAAAATAGATAAGCTGACAGAGAGAAAGACATGCGCATATACAAATAGATGATACAACCAGAAAGAGACAGGAACATAAATGACCAGCCCCCCACAGAAAGACAGTACAGAAGAGGCCGACAGATTTGAAGAATTCGAGAGAAACAGACAGGAAAAGTATCACACAGAATAAGAGCACAACCACACACACAAAACACACACACACACACACACACACACACACACACACACACACACACACGCACACACCACACACGCAAGACCCCCACACATACTTGCATGTTCACACGCAAACAAGCGCGCGAGCGCGCACATACACTCACACACACCTACAGGAACACACATACATAACTCAATTTCTCTGATATATTTACTTACACGTACACTCGCGCACGCACGCACGCACACACACACACACACACACACACACACTCACACACGCCCACAATTTCCCTCATATACTCACACTCATTCACACACACACACTTACACACACACACTTACATACATATACGGACGTATACACACTCTCATACACACACTCACACATGAACGCACACACACACACACACACACACACACACACACACACACACACACACACACACACACACACACACACACATACACACACACACACACACACACACACACACACACACACACACACACACACACACACACACACACACACACACACACACACTCACACACGCCCACAATTTCACTCATATACTCACACTCATTCACACACACACACTTACACACACACACTTACATACATATACGGACGTATACACACTCTCATACACACACTCATGCATGCACACACACACACACACACACACACACACACACACACACACACCACACACACACACACACACACACACACACACACACACACACACACACCCCACACAAACACACACACACACAAAATCGTCTGATATCACTTTTTGGTGGAAGGACGTTAAACTGAAGAAGAACTAACACACACACACACACACACACACGCACACACACTTTTGGGCGTACCTTCTGTGCCTGCCATTATTGGGATGTGGGCGTAGCGCAGTGCCTGGTGCTGTCCTGGGCTGGTGGCTGTGCAGGGGTCGACTCCCTGTCCCCGCTGATACATCCCAGCTCCCTTCAGCTCAGGGCAGGCGCCCTAGAGTTTCCGTGAACCGCCAACTGCCGACATGAACTATGAGATATGTATCGTGTATGTCTCATCCTCTGCATGTGTGTACACGATGGGAATCAAAACGCTTGCAGGTCTGCACTTTAAGCTGAACTAAAAAAGGTAAAGGTAAAGGAGTCCCATAACCTATAAGGTCGTAGGGGAGCGAGGCGTCAGAGACCTCACTTCTCTAGGGCCAGCATATTGAGGGCGGCGCCCATCTCCTCTCCCTCGCTGCTTTACCTTCCCTGACCCTAAAGAGGGCAGGTACCCATTTACAGCTGGGGGAACTGGGGGAACTGTACTGAAGCCAAGGCGCGCAAACGGTCACCCATCCAACTGGTAACCACGCTCGACGCTGCTTAACTTGGCTGGGGGAAAGCGAGTGCTCCGACCACTGAGCTATCCCGTCCCCATCCCATCCCTCCCCTGAACTTGGAGATCGTAAATATCTTCATCCGTAATGTAGTAAACGCCGCCACCGCTGAGATTTAAACCCCCAACTTTACAGATGCACGAAACTTAGGTCAGCTGATCTTAACCCCTCGAGTCTAACGTCCGTCAGGTTCATGTTCATGGCAAGATTGGAAGCATTAGAAAGAACAACAAGAAATGTAGAACAACACCAGGGTCTTTTGTTCTTCTTCAGCTGGCTAGATACCTCTTAAGGAATACTAGAAAGCGACAGTTTCAAATCAAATTCATCACCAACTAGACATTGTAAATACTTGATTAAGAAATACATTTTGCACATGATTTTTATTTTCTCTTTTATCTCAAATCTTCCTTGTTTTAATTACAACTTCTTGACGATGGTGGTCCCAAAACTAAAGTAAGCTTCTGATTTATTTTGTATCGAAGAACATTTGTGAATACTAAAACTAGCAGACAAACTTTTTGATTTTGTTTATATTTTGTTACTGCTTTTTTTTAAACAACTGAATTATAGATTTTATACACGGCAGAAGTGTGAGATTAAATTTGTCAGAAAAAAGGAAAGATAAACACACCAATCGATATTCAAAAGTGATTAAAGGGGAAAAGAAGGGATAAGAGTACAGTCCTAAAAGCAAACGTGTGGATTAAGGCCAACAGAGAGACAGACAAAACAGGAGACAGGCAGACAGACACACAGACAGACAGACAAACAGACACACAGACACACAGACATACAGACACATCCAGCTACAGGGAAGAGACAGCAACATCACGGACAGTAGACAAAGAAAATAATATAAAAAAATCAAATCACAGGTGCATAGACAGACAGACAAACACATAGAGATCTGTAGACAGATAGACAGACAGCTTAGGATGATGAGACCTGTGAGGGGTGACAGAGACAGACTGATACAGAAAGAAATGCAGTTATACATGTAGAGTTTAAACAGCATATACTTTAAGAAAGGAAACCACAGAGTAGTATAAACACCCCAAACAGTGACCTCACCTTATCTCTCAAAGACTGACCCCAATGATTTCTAGACAAAATAATCCTCCTTACCCCGCCACACATAATTACCATGCAGTCTAGCAGGCCTTTAGGGCACAACTCAAGATTTTGAAACCAGCTTCCTCCACTCCTCGCAGTTCTCAGCTTTTCGTGGCAAGTCGTTTCATTCAAAGCCAGTCCACTCTCTGATAATTGTTGTTTTCCCATCGTGTTGTCTGTCTGCTCTTCGTCTCCCTCCTTGCACTGTTCCCTGTAGGGCAGTCTTGGCCAGTCCACATATTCCTGTGACGTGCCTACACCTTTTTAGCTTGCAGGGTTTTTCCCACTGAAGTCAAAAGCTCTTCATACCGCCCGATGGCACTTTCAATTCTGCTTTTCACTTCATCGTAAGTAATGTGGTACCCATATGAGATACCAAGGTTTCCAAAAGTATCTCATCTCCATTACTGATACATAAACCCTAAACAGCTCAACAGCAGCACGTCAAGAAGCAGACAGACAGACAAACAGACAGCGAACAACGCAGAGGCAAAGAACATCTCAAAAGAGGCGTGGCAACTGCACCCAAGCATGCAGAGAAGCACTACAGAAGGCAGGGCCTCCAGGGCAGTGGGTCTCTGCTGTGCTGTGCTGTGTGGACAGGGGCCAACACGTGAGGAGGAGGGAAGGAAGGAAGGAAGGCAGGAAGGAAGGAAGGCAGGAAGGAAGGAAGGCAGGAAGGCAGGAAGGCAGGCAGGAAGGAAGGAGGAAGGAAGGAAGGAAGGAAGGAGAGGAGGAGGAAGGAAGGAAGGAAGGCAGAGGAAGGAAGGAAGGGAGGAAGGAAGGAAGGAAGGAAGGAGGAAGGAAGGAAGGAAGGAAGGAAGGAAGGCAGGGAGGAAGGAAGGAAGGGAGGAAGGCAGGAAGGAAAGAAGGAAGGAAGGCAGGAAGGCAGGAAGGAAGGAAGGAAGGAAGGAAGGAAGGAAGGCAGGAAGGAAGGAAGTCAGGAAGGAAGGAAGTCAGGAAGGAAGGCAGCTTTCAGTCAGCTCCAGGGCCCCAGCCATCATGTCCAAACCTCACCGCCCTTCCCTGGCTGTCACAAACCCTAACAAGCCAGGATGAAGTCTCGGCACGCCAGGTTATCAGTTGTGGAATCTTCAGATATGCATGAGAATGGGAGAAAGTGTGTGTGTGTGGGTGGGTGTGTGTGTGTGTGTGTGTGTGTGTGTGTGTGTGTGTGTGTGTGTGGTGTGTGTGTGTGTGTGTGTGTGTGTGATCATATTACTAACATTTGCAATCGATTCACTGAAATAGTGTTCCAGCTATTACAAGTTAAAATTTAAAAAAATATTCACGCCCGTAAACCGTTTTTTCAAGCACACATTCAATCCAGTATAGACTTTTCCTCTACATTATCAGATTCTGCAAGTGCAAATGCTCTAAAGCCTTTATTGCGGCTGCGCAAGCGAGCTCTAGAACTAGTTCTTCTGAGGGCAAGTTCATGACCTCAACCGATTATAAAGCATCGGGTGTGTCACCAGTAACACAGAGATGCTTCTTGTTTCTTTTGTTTCACTCTCAGAGTGGCTTTTTCTGCAGAATCGTTCCAGGTAGAATCCCCTTGTTGCCATGGGTTCTATTCTGTAGGCTAAATGCGTGTTGCACACGGGACATGGTTTATCTTCTATTGCTAAAGACGAGCTAGTACACTGACAAAATAAGTACATAAGTACCTATCAGAACAGCACACAACTGCGGAACAACAGCCAAAGCGACAATAACAACACTAGAAACAGTGGTGGCAACAAGTACAACAACAATAACAGAAATAACAACAACATCAAAAAGCCACAATGAACCGACTATGACAATATTGACTCCCGAGTAGCCATTACGGTTTTTAAGTTAAAAGTACAAGGTTTTTAGCCCGGGGGGCTCTACACGGGATTTGCGTATAATCATATAATAATTATTATGCTGGAACTAATCCCAGAATCACCCCCGGGTAACTGCATACATTGTGGTATTGTACGATAACGTCCCGATTCTAAGCCTGTCATTAAGACATAAAAAGCATTCTGCCATGACACTTTAGTTTGGAGACAAATGACACATTATAATAATTATGAGGATATAATGAAAGAATTAGAAGCTCTCATAAGTTCGTGGATACATTTTGTGTGAGTGCGTAGATGTTCGGGCATTCACACACACGTACACACAATCCCAAGCGCGCATTATAGGTTCGCCATACCGCCACCGCACTATTTCCATTAGTTCTGTGAAAAATGCCCTCCTTATTGGATTTATGATTACAAGCAAAACATTTCTTTTAATTTATCAAATGGTTGAAATGGGAAGAAACACTATGTAACCTAAATTTGTTTTGCTAAAGGATTCTTTCTCTGATGTAAACAGCTATTAACTAAAAGAGGTTTATGACAAAATCGGCAATTTGAAACAACAATAACCGGAATGATTATTATCTAAATTTATCATCATCATCATTAGCCCCGTGACCTTGGCGGTCGTGGAGTAGACACGAAAGACGATGCCGTGGTAAGCCTCCTCCATCCATCTCGGTCCTCGGCTCTGCGCGGTAGTGCCGAGTCATTCATCCTGGTCCATTCTCTGATGTTGTCCATCCATGACTTGTTCTGCCTTCCCCTCTTTCTGCCACCTTCGAGTGTTCCCTGCAGTACTGTTTTTGGCAGAGTGTTGTGGCGGGTGACGTAGCCGAACCATGTCAGCTTTTTCTTCTTGACGATGGTGAGAAGGGGTTCCTGTGGACCTGCCAGCCGTGTTATTTGGCTCTTGACAAATTCATTGGTCTTTCATTTTCTCCAGGATATGCCCAACAGTTTTCTATGGCATTTTGTTTCAAATGAATGGATTAGCTTTGCTGTTTCAGCAGTCAATGTCCAGGTTTCACTTCCATACAGCAGGACAGTCTGAATTAGGGCTTTGTAGGGCTTTAGTTTGATTGGGAAACTGATCTCTTTACTTTTCCATATGGTGGTGAGTTTTGTCATGGAAGATGTTGCCATGGCTAGTCTGACTTTGATTTCTGTCGTCGATCGCCTGTCCTTTGTGAGTATAGCGCCAAGGTATTTAAAAGCGTCTACCTCTCCAGTTGCTGGCCGTTCATGTAAATTTTAGCAGTGGCGTTGCTTGTGCTGTTCACAAGTACTTTACTTTTCTCCGAACTCACCTCCATCCCATATTTATGCTCCAGCTCTGTTCTCAAGTCTGGTCTAAATTAATTAGAACTTAAAGATGTATGGCGTATTGCAATCTAGTTAATTATTAACACACACAAGAAGCTAAATACCGTATCAAATTTTGTTATCGGCACAAAAGAATCAGTTAGAACAGAGAAACAAACACAGGAGAAAAACAAACTATGGTCAATGATAGCAATACTAGTGCTGTTGAAACATTGACACAAACAAATCGATGAAAAATGGGGAAAAATGTCAAGCAATGAGAATATTGTTTGAAAATTTAACTCTATAAATAAGATAATACAGCTTGCTTTTTATGTGTTATATTGCTTGTTTATGTGTTGGTTTGCTTATGTGGCAGTGGAAAAACAGAACTGCTGAATTAATCAGATCTATTTAAGGATGTTCCTTGTTAGTGCGTGTGCGTGTGTGTATGTGTGGAGAGAGAGAGAGGGGGGGGGGGGTAGATAAGGAGAGAGAGAGGGGGGGAAGGAGGGGGAGAGGGAGAGAGTGGTAATATTGTGAGGTTTTCTTCTGATAAAAATAGCAAAATATACAACCCATAATAAACTTTGATGCAGACGGAAACGTTTCTTACGCGGTCAGAGTAAAGGTTAGGAATATTCGGGAAGGCACTGGGAAAAAAACACCACCAATAATGTTGTTCAGCTACGTCATGGGACATCATTTCTAAAACAGGCGACATATTGTCAGAGGTCCTTGTTATAACGGTCACGTGTTTTGACCTTGCAACACATGTTGCGTCATATCACAAGCACGTTGCTTTTTATTCGGTCTGGTTCTGATCCCTATGTGCAGGGTGTGAGTGCAGGCGACATACAGACCCCGTGTGCTCCAGACACTCGCTAAGGAGACATTATAACAGTAATCTGCACAGAGAGAAACACAGTGACCAGCATTTCCTGGTTATTTCACAACGCATGCTGTTAAACCAGCAGTGTAGATCGCCAATGTTCAGGGTTACAGACGGAAAAGATGATATGACAATATAGCTGGCACTCACAAATTGCTTCAGCATATATCTGGCAACCCCTAGATAACGAAACTCCTCTCAAACTACAAATACAGTTAATGGTTTGAGGTCTGTGTATTACTTTCTCGGGAGTCTTGTTATCATTTCTGTATATATCCAAGATTATTTGACTGTTTATGGTTTCTGTGTACAGGAGGTGCTAGGCGTTCTCTCTTGACTCAAGTTTGCCTTTTCTAGTTCCAA
>CM054144.1:2280309-2315309 GCA_028751875.1 Rapana venosa | reverse complement strand
CCACCCTTGATTCACTTGACGCCGCCGAGACTCGAACTCACAACGTGATGGACGCATGGGGCTGTAGTCGATCTTCACCACTCGGCTACAGTGCCCCTCCGGGTAAGAATAACTTAGCAATGTCCTGTGTGTAACAATTCAGGTGTAAAACACATTCTAACATCATAAGAGAGATTGTTATGGCAATGTCTTGCACTCAGGCACACGTTCAGGCAAAATGTGTGTACAAAACATAAGCACGAAATCGTGACCACACCTTTCATAAATTCACTGATAATTGTTTACCATCCTCTCCCCCTTTTCCCGAATTAAAAAAAAATCTTAAGCACATTTTAGCATAAACGTTGTTAGGTCGAATGCAAAACGCTCCGGCTCATAACATTCACAATTTGGTTTTTTTTTAAAAAAGTGAAACATGGATTGCACAATGTTTGAGATGCGATATACATTCGTGGAAACTTGGACAGAAGATATTTGCACAGATACAATTGTTAAAGCACAATAAGTGTTTCAGAAATACTCTTTTTTTTTCACCACATTATGAGAGGGGGGGGGGAGGGGAGACAACCTTCACAGCTCCCTTCCAGAGCTTCTCTCCACACACGGGTCAATATCGTTCCATGTAGGACCGGAAATTGCCCGTGAAGTTAATTGCGTTATCTCCCCGGGTGGACACGTCAGAAAATAAACTTGAGGAAACAATGACGTCAAATGGGATCGCTTGGGTCGTGTGCATGTTGTTGGTAAGTGTAGCACTGGGATTTTTTCTGTTTCTTTTACACTTAGCGCCCCCCCCCCCCCCTTCCCCACCTTTTTTGAGGGGGGGTGGGGTCTGTCTGTTTTCACAGCTCCAGCTTTCAGTTTTGTGCAGGCTTGATTCTGGTAAAGTAGTGGCGGTATGTTATACAACTATATCAGTTAGCAAATGTGTGCTATAAAGCTATCTCAAATACCACCGCCTTTTCTCTGATGTAGGTGTGATAAACATGAACACCAGAATTGAAAACGCCATCATATGAAACGCTTCTGATTTCTGTGAACGCAGAGTGAAGTAGTACGGCATGTCACACCAACAGACGAACATCAGGACTGGCCAAGACTGACCCACAGGGAACAGTACAAGGAGGGAGACGAATAAGCAGACACAGAAAACGGTGGGCAGTCAACATAAATAGGGTGGACTGGCCTTGAGTGGAGCGACTTGTTAAGGATAGCTGAAAACCGCAGGAGTGGATGAAGCTGGTTGCAAAATCTTCAGTGATGCCCTGACGGTATACTAAACTGCGGGATAGGTGAGGGTGAAGACCGACATGAAGCACGGTGATGTAGTATGCACTGGCAGCCTCTCGGAAGACTATGGAGTTGGCTCTAGGTGTTCAACTCTGGCACAGCGTCGGTTGTGGCTGGCCAGTCCGACAGGGGAATGACAGACAGTGCCTATGGCAGCAGGCACAGATGAAGTCTGACAATGCTGGTCTGTCTGCCTGGGCTGCAGCCTTTCTTCTCCTTCTCGTTGCCTCGTGCTGCTGAGCAAGTGTCTCTTGGAACTTGGAGAGACCTTTCTGCACAGTCTGTCTCCAAGCTGACCGGTCAAGGGTGTTGCTTCCCAGTTGTTCTGGTCGATGTTCATGGCTTTAAGTCCCTCTTGCACACGTCTTTGAATAGCAGCTGTGGTCTGCCTGTGGGACATTTTCCCTGCACAAGTTCTCCATAGAGGAGGTCTTTAGTAGCTGTATGATAAAATGATTACACTGAAGAAGTAGTTGTGTGTGAAAAGTGATTTCACTGAAGAAGTAGCTATGTGTTAAACATTGTTACAATGAAGGAATAGGTGTGTGTGTGTGTGTGTGTGTGTGTGTGTGTGTGTGTGTGTGTTAATGTGATGACAATAAAGAAGTAGTGGTGTGTTAAAAAGGGATTACAATGAAGTAGTACATGTGTGTTAAAAGGTGATTACAACGAAGAAGTAGATATGTATTAAAAATGGCTACAATGAAATATTAGCCATGTGTTAATAGTGTTTACATGAAGAAGTGGCAGTGTGTTAAAACAGGTTATGACGGAGATTCAACTGTGTGTTAAAAAGTGAGGATCACAAAGACGACTTGTGCTAAAAGGTGATTACAACAGGGAAGTAGATAAGGTATTATGATGACAGAAGAGGCTACAACGAAGGGTCCGCCACGTGTAAAGACCATCTCAATGACCAATGGCTTTTTATCTGCGTGAACTTGTGCTGCCTAACACTCTCTCAGGAAACCAATCGCTATGTGTAGCGATGTTTAGAAATGTGCAGCTGGCAAACTCTGTACAGGTAGAG
Organism: Rapana venosa; assembly: GCA_028751875.1. NCBI lineage: Eukaryota > Metazoa > Mollusca > Gastropoda > Neogastropoda > Muricidae > Rapana > Rapana venosa. The sequence goes on along the minus strand of CM054144.1, from coordinate 2,312,989 downwards.
CACAGGCCATTTTTATGCCACAATGTTGGTATGCCATATCATCTTGTACATGCATGCATGGGCACGCACTTACACATATATGCACACACATACGTAAGCGCGCGCACGTGTGTGTGTGTGTGTGTGTGTGTGTGTGTGTGTGTAGATATGACTCGTCTTCTTCTTCATCTTCTTTGTTCTTTTTCTTCTTTTTTTGGGTTGCTCTTCTTCTTCTTCTTCTTCTTCTTCTTCTTCTTTCTTCTTCTTTCTTCTTTTTTCTTCTTCTTCTTTCTTCGTATTCTCCGTATTCTTCGCATTCTTCGTATTCTTCGTATTCTTCTTTGTATTCATCTTCTTTGCATTTTTCGTATTCTTCATTTTCTTATCATTCTTCGTATTCTTTTGTGTATTCTTCTTTGTATGCTTCTTCTTCGCATTCTTCTTCGTATTCTTCGCATTCTTTTCGTATTCATTGCATTCTTCTTTGTAATTGTCCTCGTATTCTTTATATTCTTATTTTTTTATATTATTTGCATTCTTCATATTCTTCGCATTCCTCACATTCTTCTTTTTCTTATTCTTTGTCGTCTTTGAATTCTTGTTATATTTTTCTTCTTTGCGTACTTGTTTTTATTTCCTGTGCGTTTTCCTTCTATGATTGTTAACCCAATAACCGCTAGCTATTGGACATAAATGTTGATCCTTTTACTCAGTCATATATGTTACTAAAAAAAAAGGAAAAAATCATGTCATCTGAGCGCTTTGCTTTGCTGCTTTACAAGATTCAGCACTATATAAATTCCATACATTATTATTATTATTATTATTATTATTATTACTAATTAGCCGTCAGTCAGTCAGTCAAATGGTCATTCATTAGGTCAGCTAGCAGTCAATCAATCTGTCTGTACCTCCGCCCCTCTTTCTATTTGTTTGTATGTGTCTGCCTATCTCGCTGTCTGTCCTTGATTATTGATGTCCTTTGACATCTGCCTGTCTGCGTCTTTCTGTCCCTGTCTTTGTATTTTGCTGTGTCTGTTTGTCTGTCCCTGTCTCTGTCTGTCCTGTCTCTGTCTGTCCTGTCTCTGTCTCTGTCTGTCCTGTCTCTGTCTGTCCCTGTCCCCTGTCTGTCCTGTCTCTGTCTGTCTCTGTCTGTCTCTGTCTGTCCTGTCTCTGTCTGTCCCTGGGCTCTGTCTGTCTCTGTCTGTCTCTGTCTTCCCGTCTCTGTCTGTCCCTGTCTGTCTCTGTCTGTCCTGTCTCTGTCTGTCCCTGTCTCTGTCTGTCTCTGTCTGTCCTGACTGTCCTGTCTCTGTCTGTCCCGTCTCTGTCTGTCTCTGTCTGTCCTGTCTGTCCCTGTCTCTGTCTGTCTCTGTCTGTGCCTGTCTCTGTCTGTCCCTGTCTCTGTCCCGTCTCTGCTGTCCTGTCTGTCCCTGTCTCTGTCTGTCTCTGTCTGTCCTCTTTTGTTTCCCGTCTCTGTCTGTCCTGTCCCTGTCTCTGTCTGTCTCTGGGCCCTGTCCCGTCTCTGTCTGTCTCTGTCCCTGTCTGCCTTGTCTCTGTCTGTCCTTGTCTCTGTCTGTCCCTGTCTCTGTCTGTCCCTGTCTGTCCTGTCTCTGTCTGTCTCTGTCTGTCCTGTCTGTCCCTGTCTCTGTCTGGGCCTGTCTCTGTCTGTCTCTGTCTGTCCCCGTCTCTGTCTGTGGGCCCGTCTCTGTCTGTCCCTGTCTGTCTGTCTCTGTCTGTCCTGTCTCTGTCTGTCCTTGTTATGTCTGTCCTGTCTCTGTCTGCCCTGTCTCTGTCTGTCCCTGGGCTCTGTCCCGTCTCTGTCTGTCCTGTCTCTGTCTGTCCTTGTCTCTGTCTGTCCTGTCTCTGTCTGTCTCTGTCTGTTCCCGCTCTGTCTGTCCCTATCTCTCTCTGTCCCCGTATCTGTCTGTCTCTGTCTGTCCCTGTCTCTGTCTGTCCCTGTCTCTGTCTGTCCTGTCTCTGTCTGTCTCTGTCTGTCCCTGTCTCTGTCTGTCCCTGTCGGGTCCCTTTTCTCTGTCTTCCCTGCCCTCTGTCTGTCCCTGTCTCTGTCTGTCCCTGTCCCCTTTTCCTGTTTTCCCTGTCCTGCCCCTTGTCTTGTCTCTGTCTTCCCTGGTTCCTCTGTCTGTCCCTGTCTCTTTTTCCCTTTTCCCCTGTCCCTTCTCTTTTCTGCCCCTGTCTCTTTTGTCCCTGCCCTGTCCCTGTTTTGCCCCCTTCCGTCCGTCCCTGCCCTTGTCTGCCCCCTGTCTGTCCCGTCTGTCCCTTTCTCTGTTTTGTCCGTCCCCTGTCTGTCCCCCTTTTCGGGTCCCTGTCTGTCCCTGCTCGGCTGTCCCTGTCTGTCCCGGGTCTCTGTCTTCTCTGTCTGTCCCTGTTCTGTCTGTCCCTGTCGGCCCTGCCCTGCCCTGCCCGGGCCCTGTCTCTGCCCTGTCCCTGTCTTGTCTGCCCCTGTTTTCCCCTGTCTCGGGCCGGGCCCCCCGGCCCCGGGGGTCCCCTGTCTCTGTCTTCCCTGTCTGTCCCTGTCTCTGTTTTCCCCTGTCTCTTTTCTTCCTGTCTCTGTCTTTTCCCGCCCCCTGTCGTCTCTGTCTGTCCTTGTCTCTGTCCTGTCTGCCCTGTCTCTGTCTTCCCTGTCTCTGTCCCCTGTCTGTCCCTGTTTTGTCTCTGTCCCTGCCCCCTTTTCTGTCCCTGTCTGCCCCCCTGTTTGGGTTTTCTGTCTCCCCCTGTCTCTGCCCGTCCCTGCTCTGTCTGCCCCTGTCCGGGCCTGGTCCCTGTCTCGGGTTCTGTCTGTCCCTGTCCCCTGTCTTCCCTGTCCCCGGGGTTCTGCCCCCCTGTTTTAGTCTCTATCTTTTCCCGTCTCGTCGGGTCCCTGTCTTTTTGTCTGTCCCTGTCTCTGTCTCTGTCTTCCCTGTCTCTGCTGTCTCTGTTTGTCCCTGTCTTGTCTATCCCTGTCTCTGTCTCTGTCGGCCCCCTGGCCCTCGTCCTGTCTCTGTCTTTTGTCTCTGTCTCTTTTCCCTGCCCCTGTCTCTGTCTGTCCCTGCCCTCTCCCCCGGGTCCCTGTCCCCCCTGCTCTTCTGTCCCTGTCTCTGTCTGTCCCGTCTTTGTCTGTCCCTGTTTGTCTGCCCCTGTCTCTGTCGTCCCTGTCTCTTCGGGTCCTGTCTGTCCCGGTCTGTCTCTGTCTGTCCCTGCTCTGCTCTGTTGCCCCTGTCCCCTGTCTGCCCCCGTCTCTGTCTGTCCCTTCTCTGTCTCGGTCTGCCCCTGTCTCTGTCGTCTCGTTTGCCCCTGTCCCTGTTTTGCCCCTGTCTCGTCTCTGTCTGCCCCCTGTCTCTGCTGCCCTCTGTCCTGTCTCTGTCTGCCCCTTTTCTCTGCCCTCTGTCTGTCCCTGTCTCTGCCCTTCCCCCTGTCTCTGTTTTGCCCCCTGTCCCGTCTCTGTCTGTCCTTGTCCTGTCTGTCCCTTCTCTGTCTGTCTCTGTTCGTTGTCTCTGTCTCTGTTGTTCTGTCCGTCGCCCCCTTCTCGTCTTCCCTGTCTTGTCTGCCCCTGTCTCTGTCTGTCTCTGTCTGCCCCTGTTGCCCTGTTCTGTCTGTCTCTGTCTCTGTTGTCCCTGTCTGTCTTGTCTCTGTCTCTGTCTGTCTCTTCTTGTCTGTTTTCTCTGTCCCCGTTTTGTCCCCCCTGTCTGTTCTGCCCCTGTCTGTCCCTTTTCTCTGTCTGCCCCTGTTGCCCTTGTCTCTGTTGTCTCTTCTCGGTTGTCTCTGTCTCTGTCTGCCCCTGTCTCTGTCTGTCCCTGTCTTGTTGTCCCTGTCTCTTTTCTGTCTCTGTCTCTGTCTGTCCCTGTCTCTGTTTCTCTGTCTTGTCTGTCCTGTCTTCCTGTCTCTGTCTCGTCTGTCTTGTCTTGTCTTTTCTTTTTTCTCTGCTGCCCCGCTGTCTCTGTTCTGTCTGTCCCTGTCTCTGTCTGTCCCTGTCTGCCCTTGTCTCTGCTGTCTTGTCTTGTTGTACCTGTCCTGGTCTGCCCCTGCTTCCCTGTCCCGTCTCTGTCTGTCCTGTCTTGTCTGCCTGTCTGTCCCTGTCTGCCCCGTTTGTTGCCTGTCTCTGTCTGTCCCTGTCTGCCCTGTCTGCCCCGTTCTGTTGCCTGTCTTTCGCCCCTGTTGTCCTGTCTGTCCCTGTCTTGTCTGTCCCTGTCCCCCTGCCCTTTTTTCCTTTTTGTCCCTGTCTCGTCTGTCCTGTCTGCCCCTGTTGCCCCGCTGCCCCTTTTTGGTCTCTGTCTGTCCCTGTCTCTGTCTGTCCCCTTCTTCCCTGTCTCTTTTCTGTCTGCCCCTTTTTGTTGCCCCTGTCTCTGTCTGTCCCTTTTTTTTGTCCCGTCTCTGTCTGTCCTGTTTGCCCCTGGACCCTGTCTCTGTTTTGTCTGCCCCTTTTTCTCTGTTTTCTTTTTTCTGTCTCTGTCTGCCCCTGTCTCTGTCGTCCCGTTTTTTCCTTCTGCCCCTGCCCTGTCTGCCTCTCTGTCTGTCCCTTTTGTCCCTTTTCTGTCCCTGTCTCTGTCTGCCCCTGTCTCTGTCTGTCCCCTGTCTGTCCCTGTTTGTCCCGTTTTTTGTCTTCCCCTGTTCTGTCTGCCCCTTTTGTCTGTTTTTTTTTTTTTGTTGTTGTTTTTTTGTTCTTTTTGTCTTCCCTTTTCCCGTTTGTTTTTTTTTGTTTTTTTTTTCTTTTTGTTTTGCCCCTGTTTCCCTGTCTTGTTTTTTTTTTTTTTGTTTCTTTTTTCTCTGTCTTTTTCTTTTTTTTTTTTCCGTTTTTGTTTGTCCTGTTCCTTTTTTTTTTTTGCCCCTTTTGTCCTTTTTTTTTTTTTCTTTTTTTTTCTTTCTGTTTTGTTTTCTTTTTCCCCTTCCCTTCTTGTTTTTTTTTTTTTTTTTTCCCGTCTCTTCTTTTTTCCCTTCCCTTTTTTTTGTCATTTTTTTTTTCCCCCTTTTTTTCTTTTTTTTTTTTTTTCCCCCTTCCTTTTTCCCCTTTTTGTCTGTCCTGTTTTCCCCTGTCTTTTCCCTTTTGTCGTCCGTCTCGTCGTCTCGTCTGCCCCTGTCTCTGTCTGCCCCTGTTTTGTCCCGTCTGCCCCCTGTCTTCCCTGTCTCTGTTTTTGTCCTTTTCTCTGTCTGCCCCGCTTCCCGGCTCTGTCTGCCCTGCTTGTTGTCCCTGTCTCTGTCTGTCCCTGTCTGTCCCGTCTCGTCTGTCCCTGTCTCGTCTCCCCCTTTCTCTGTCTGCCCCTGCCCTGTCGTCTCTGTCTGCCCTTTGGTCTCTGTCTCTTTTGCCTGCTCTGTCTGTCCTGTCTCTGTCTCTGTCTGTCCCTGTCTCTGTCTGTCCTGTCTCTGTCTGTCCCTGTTTTCCCGTTTTCCCCTGTCTCTGTCTGTCTGTCTCTGTCTGTCCTGTCTGTCCCTGTCTGTCCCTGTCTCTGTCTGTCCTGTCTCTGTTGTCCCTGTCTGTCCTGTTCCCTGTCTCTTTTGTCCCTGTCTGTCCGGTCTCTGTCTGTCTCTGTCTGTCCCTGTCTCTGTTGTCCTGTCTGTCCCTGTCTGTCCCTGTCTTCCTGTCTCTGTCTGCCCCCTGTCTCTGTCTGTCCTGTCTGTCCCTGTCTCTGTCTGTCCCTTCTGTCTGTCCCTGTCTCTGTTGCCCTTGTTGTCCCTGTCTCGTCTGTCCTGTCTCTGTTGTCCTGTCTCTGTTGTCCTGTCCCTTCTGTCTGTCTGTCCTTGTCTCTGCTTGTCTGACCCTGTCTTGTTGTCCCTGTCCTGTCTTGTCTGTCCTGTCCTGCCCTGTCCTGTCCTGTCTGTCCCTGTCTGTCCCGTCCTGTCTCTGTCTGTCCTGTCTCTGTCTTCCTGTCTCTTCTGTCCCTGTCTCTGTCTGTCCCTGTCTCTGTCTGTCCTGTCTCTGTCTCTGTCTGTCCCTGTCTCTGTCCTGTCTGTCCCTGTCTCTGTCTGTCCCTGTCTCTGTCTCTGTCTGTCCCTGTCTCTGTCTGTCCCTGTCTCTGTCTGTCCCTGTCTCTGTCTCTGTCTGTCCCTGTCTCTGTCTGTCCCTGTCTCTGTCTGTCCCTGTCTCTGTCTCTGTCTGTCCCAGTCTCTGTCTGTCTCTGTTTGTCCCTGTCTCTGTCTATCCCTGTCTCTGTCTCTGTCTGTCCCTGTCTCTGTCTGTCTCTGTCTCTGTCTCTGTCTCTGTCTGTCCCTGTCTCTGTCTGTCCTGTCTCTGTCTCTGTCTGTCCCTGTCTGTCCCTGTCCTGTCTCGTCTCTGCTTGTCTGTCCCTGTCTCTGTCTGTCCCTGTCTCTGTCTGTCCCTGTCTCTGTCTGTCCTGTCTCTGTCTGTCTCTGTCTCTGTCTGTCTCTGTCTCTGTCTGTCCCTGTCTCTGTCTGTCCCTGTCTCTGTCTGTCCCTGTCTCTGTCGTCTCTGTCTGTCCTGTCTGTCCTGTCTCTGTCTGTCTCTGTCTCTGTCTGTCCCTGTCTGTCCTGTCTTGTCCTGTCTGTCTCTGTCTCTGTCTGTCTCTTTCCTGTCTGTCCTGTCTGTCTCTGTCTCCTGTCTGTCCCTGTCTCTGTCTGTCCCTTTTCTGTCCTTTGTCTCTGTCTGTCTCTGTCTCTGTCTGTACCTGTCTCTGTCTGTCCCTGTCTCTGCCTTGTCCCTGTCTCTGTTGTCCTGTCTCTGTCTGTCCCTGTCTGTCCCTGTCTGTCCCTGTCTCTGTCTGTCCTGTCTCTGTCTGTCCCTGTCTGTCCCTGTCTGTCCCTGTCTCTGTCTGTCCTGTCTCTGTCTGTCCCTGTCTGTCCCTGTCTGTCCCTGTCTCTGTCTGTCCCTGTCTGTCCCTGTCTCTGTCTGTCTCTGTCTGTCCCTGTCTCTGTCTGTCCTTGTCTGTCCCTGTCTTGTCCCTGTCTGTCCCTGTCTCTGTCTGCCCTGTCCTGTCTCTGTCTGCCCCTGTCTCTGTCTGTCCCTGTCTCTGTCTTCCCTGTCTTGTCGTCCTGTCTGTCCCCCTGTCTCTGTCGTCCTTCTCTGTCTGTCCTGTCTCTGTCTGTCCCTGTCTGTCCCTGTCTCTGTCTGTCCCTGTCTCTGTCTGTCCCTGTCTCTGTTGTCCCTGTCTCTGTCTCTGTCTGTCCCTGTCTCTGTCTGTCCCTGTCTCTGTCTGTCCTGTCCCTGTCTCTGTCTGTTTCCTGTCTCTGTCTGTCCCTGTCTCTGTCTGTCCCTGTCTCTGTCCTGTCTGCCTGTCTCTGTCTGTCCCTGTCTCTGTTGTCCCTGTCTCTGTCTTGTCTGTCCCTGTCTCTGTCTGTCCCTGTCTCTGTCTGTCCCTGTCTCTGTCTCTGTCTTCTGTCTCTGTCTGTCCCTGTCTCTGTCTGTCCCTGTCTCTGTCTGTTTCCCTGTCTTTTGTCCTCTGTCTGTCCTGTCTCTGTCTTGTCCCTGTCTCTGTCTGTCCTGTCCTGTCTGTCCTGTCTCTGTCTGTCCCTGTCTCTGTCTGTCCCTGTCTCTTTTCTGTCTTCTGTCTCTGTCTGTCCTGTCTCTGTCTGTCCCTGTCTCGGGTCTTCCCTGTCTGTCCCTGTCCTGTCTGCTCTGTCTGTCCCTGTCTCTGTCTCTGTCTGTCGTCCTGTCTCTGTCTGTCCCTGTCTCTGTCTGTCCCTGTCTCTGCCCTCTGTCTGTCCCTGTCTCTGTCTGTCTCTGTTTGTCCTTCTGTCTGTCCCTGTCTCTGTTTTGTGTCCCTGTCTCTGTCTGTCCTGTCTCTGTCTCTGTCTGTCCCTGTCTCTGTCTCTGTCTGTCCTGTCTCTGTCTGTCCTGTCTCTGTCTGTCCTGTCTGTCTTGTCTGTCCTGTCTCTGTCTCTGTCTGTCCTGTCTGTCCCTGTCTGTCCCTGTCTCTGTCTCTGTCTGTCCGTCTCTGTCTGTCCTGTCTCTGTTGTCCTGTCTCTGTCTGTCCCTGTCTCTGTCTCTGTCTGTCCTGTCTCTGTCTGTCCCTGTCTCTGTCTGTCCCTGTCTCTGTCTCTATTGTTCCTGTCTCTGTCTGTCCCTGTCTCTGTCTGTCTGTCTCTGTCTCTGTCTGTCCCTGTCTCTATCTTTTCCCTGTCTCTGTTTGTCTGTCTGTCTATCCCTGTCTTGTCTCTGTCGTCCTGTCTCTGTCTGTCTCTGTCTCTGTCTCGTCTCTGTCTGTCCCTGTCTCTGTCTGTCCCTGTCTCTGTCTGTCCCTGTCTCTGTCTCTGTCTGTCCTGTCTCTGTCTGTCCCTGTCTCTGTCTGTCCCTGTCTCTGTCTGTCCCTGTCTCTGTCTTTCCTGTTCTGTATGTTGTTCTGTCTCGTCTGTCCTGTCTTGTCTTCCGTCTCTGTCTCTGTCTGTCTGTTGCCCCCTTCCCTGTCTGTCTCTGTCTGTCCCTGTCTTGTCTGTCCCTGTCTTGTCTGTCCCTGTTTTGTTCTGTCTGTCCTGTCTCTGTCTGTCCCTGTCTCTGTTGTCCGTCTCTGTTGCCCTGTCTCTGTCTGCCCTGTCTCTGTCTGCCCTTGTCTCTGTTGTCCTGTTTGTCTGTCCCTGTCTCTGTCTCTGTCTTCCTGTCCCTGTCTGTTCTGTTGTCTTGTTCGTCTCTGTTTTCCCCTGTCTCTTTCTGTCCCTGTTTTGTTGCCCCTGTCTCTGTCTCTGTCTGTCCCTGTTCTGTCTCTGTCCCTGTCCTGTCGTCTCTGTCTGTCCTGTCTTGTTCTGTCTGCCCCTGTCTTGTCTGTCCTTTTCTTTGTCTTGTCTCCCCTGTCTTTGTCTCTGTTGCCCCCTGTCTTGTTGTCCCTGCCTGTTGTCCCTGTTGTTCGTCTGTCCTTTGTCTCTGTTTGTTGTCCTTTTCCTGTCGCCCCTGTCTTGTTGTCCCTGTCTCTGTCTTGCTGTCCCTGTTCTTCTTGTCCCTGTCCCTGTCTGTCTCGTCTGCCCCTGTTCTGTCTTTTGTCCTGTTCTGTCTGTCCCTGTCTCTGTTGTCCGTCTTTGTCTCGTTGTCCTGTCTTGTCTGTCCCTGTTTGTTGCCCCTGTTCTTCTCGTCTGTCCTGTCTCTGTCTGTCCTGTTCTGTTGTCCTGTCCTGTCTCTGTCTGTCCGTTCTGTCTGCCCTGTCTCTGTCTGTCCCTGTCTTGTCTGTCCTGTCTTGTCCTGTCTTGTTGTCCCTTGTCTGTCTGTCCTGTCGCTATCTGTCCGTCTTGTTGTCTCTGTTGTCCCTTTCTGTTGCCCCTGTCTTGTCTGCCCCTTTTCTTATCTGTCTCTGTCTCTGTTTGTCCTGTCTCTTTTGTCCCTGTCTTTGTCTGTCCCTGTCTCTGTCTGCCCGTCTCTGTTTTCCCCTGTCTTGTATCTTTGTTGTCTATCGTCCTGTCTCTGTCTGCCCCTGTCTCTGCTGTCCCTGTCTGCCCTGTCTCTGTCGTCCGTCTCGTCTGCCCCCTATTCGTCTGCCCCTGTTTTGTATCTGTCTGTCTTTTATCTTCCCTGTCTATCTGTCGTTGTCTGTCTCTTCATTTGGGGGACTCCTTCCCCCCCATATTCTTTTCTGTGCTTGCCTCCCCTTTTTTCCCCCTCCCCATTCTCCCTTCCCCTCCCCCCAAAACCCCCCCCCCCCCCCCCCCCGCCCCCGAAGACCTTGGCACAGGCCCTCCACACAAAAGGGAATCAGTCAGGCTTTTCCCCCCCCCTTGGGTGCCTTCCTCACACAGCACACGGCCTGAAACCCCCCCTGTACACAACAGTTATGTTCAATCACAGCACAGGCACTGTAACCCCCCTGTCCACACATGCTTCATTTTCAATCACAGCACACAGAGCACTGAAACCACCCCTGTACAAACCACTGCTTAGTTAAATCACGCACACAGGGCATGTAACCCCCCCTGTAACAACACTGCTTTGTTCAATCACGACACAGAGCCTGTAACACCCTGTACACACACACTGCTTAGTTAAATTCCAGCACACAGGCACTTACACCCTTAAACCCCAATTTTTTTATGTTCAATACAGCACACGGGACTGAAACCCCCCCTGTACAAAAACCACTGCTTCATGTTCAATCCAGCACCAGAGCACTGTAACCACCCTGTCACCAACTTTTCATGTTCAATACAGCCCCAAGAGCACTGAAAACCACCCGAACAACATGCTTCTGTTAATACAGCAACAGGACTGAAACCCCCCCTGTACACAACATGCTTCATGTTCAATCACGCACCAGAGCACTGAAAACCCCCCCTGTACACACACATGCTTCTGTTAACACAGCAAAAAAGGCACTGTAACCCCTGTCACCCATGTTTGTTTTTTCACAGCACACAGGCACTGTAACCACCCTGTACACCACATGCTTCATTTTTTAATCACAGCACACAGAGCACTAAAACCACCCTGTACAACACACTGCTTCAGTTCAATCACAGACACAGAGCACTGAAACCCACCCTGTAACATACATGCTTATGTTCATCACGCCAAGACCCTGTAAACACCCGTACACACACCTGCTTCATGTTCAATCACAGCACAAGAGTTTTTTAAACCCCCCCTGTCACACACAGCTTCATGTTCAATACAGCACAAGGGCATTAAAAAACCCTGTACACACACATGTTCATGTTCAATACAGCACACAAAAGCACTGTAACCACCCTGTAAAACCACACTCTTCAGTTAAATCACAGAAAACACAGCACGGAACCCCCCCTTACACACACACTGCTTTGTTAAATCACAGCAACAGGCATGTAACCCCCCCGTACACACAACTGCTTCTGTTAAATCACGCACACAGAGCTGTAACCCCCCCTGTACACACAGTTTCCCTGTTTTCACGCCAAGAGCCTGAAAAACCCCCTGAAACAATGCTTCATGTTCAATCACGCACACAGGACTGTAAACCCCTGTAAACACTGCTTATGTTAAATCAAGCACACAGGCACTGTAACCCCCTGTACACACTGTTCATGTTCAATCAAGCACACGAGCACTGTAACCCCCCTGTACACCCCCCACGTTTATGTTCAATCAGCAACAGAGCACTGTACCACCCGTACACACATGCTTTATGTTCAATCACAGCAAAAGAGCACTGAAAACCACCCCTGTAAAAACCACTGTTTCTGTTCAATCCGCAAAGGGCACTGTAACCACCCCTGTACACACACATGCTTCATGTTCAATCCCCGAAAACAGAGACTGAAAAACACCCGTACACCCCACTGCTTCATGTTCAATAAAGCCACAGAGCACTGAAACCCCCCTGTCACACCCCTGCTTTCATGTTTAATCACACACACGGCACTGAACCACCCCTGTAACACGCACGCTTCTTGTTCAATCACAGCCACAGGGACGTAACCCACCCTGTAAAATACATGCCTATGTTAAATACGACCAGACTGAAACCCCCCTGTACACACACACTGCTTATGTTCAATAACCCAAACAGACACTGAAAACCACCCTGTACACACACATGCTTTGTTTAATCACAGTACACAGAGCATTTAAACCACCCTGAACACACACTGTTTATGTTTAATCACAGTAACGAGACTGAACCCCCCTGTACACACATGCTTCATGTTCAAACAGCACACGAGCACGTAACCACCCTTTTACCTTTGTTATGTTCAATAAGCACAGAGCATGTAACCACCCCTGCCCACACACAATGCTTTTTTCATCACAGCACACAGAGCACGTACCCCCCCCTAAAAAAACAACACTGCTTCTGTTAAATCAAGCCCAGGCACTGTAACCACCCCTGAAAAACACACATGCTTCATGTTCAATCCAGCAAAGAGCACTGTAACCCCCCTGAAAAACACACACTGCTTCTGTTCAATCACAGACACAGACACGGGTTCGCTTGAAAAGCGTTACGGGGCCTGGCTTATTTCGAATCAGTCGAAAACCAGGTTTCTTTTTTTAAACTTGGCCCCCTTTTTTGAATTTACCCAAAGTACAAAAAGACTGCTTCTGTTCAGCAAAACCCAAAAATTGGTTATTTTCAGCTTTATTTTACAAGGACTGGTTCATTTTAATTTAAGTTCACAAAGTGTTTCTTTTATAGCTATGTTACAAAAACTATTTCATTTAAATTACGTTCCAAAGAGTGTTTTGTTTTGAACTATCTCACCGATTGATCATTTGAGGTCGTTCCCCAAAAACTGGTTTAGTATCAAACACAAGCACGGGATGGGTTTATCAATGACCCAGACACGACCCGATTCCCGTTCCAGATGGGCCACGCCTGGTCCTCGTGTTTTGTAGCGACAGAAATGGTTATTGTAATGACATTAACGGAAATTTTGGGCATTGTAATGACATCACACAAAACCCGGTTCATTGTAATGGGATTGCCCGAAACCCCTTCATTACAATAAAAGTGCAACTGGTTTACTGTGTACATTTCATAAAAAGTTTCACTGTAATACAGGACTAGAAATTGGTTCATTTAATCACAGTGCGTAAAATGGTTAACTGTAATCACAAACACAAAAATGGTTCGTGTAATACTTACTAAAAATGGTTCAGTGTAATCCCAGTGCATTTTAAAGGGTTCATTGTAATCACAGTACACAGAAACGGTTCATGCCCCAAAAGTCGCACAAATCTGGCCCCCTTCTCACAGTACAAAGAAATTTGTCTACTTCGATTCCGCAGCAGTGTACCCCAAAGTCTGGTTGTGTCCCGTGCAGGTGGGTGGAACGAAAGAGTCAGAGGTGCTTAGACAGAGTCCTTAACCCCGCCCTTTGTTGTCGGGGAGAGGGCTGCAAGCCTCTTTATTGGTCCCCTTGGGGGGGTTTATTTTCGGCAGAGGAAAACTTGTCGAACGTGGGTTCCAACTTCAGTGTCCAGTGCTTCTGGATGCTGTACCCCCACGGGTCAGTGGGTAAACAGGGTTCACTTTGATGGTGGACAAAGTTTCATTCCTAATCTGAAAAATGTTTTTTAATGAGGCACGTGCATATAAAGGCAGAGTTTAAAACCAAAACAAAAGAGAGGGTCTGTATGAGAAAATGTAATGATCAAAATGTGTTTTTATTTGACTTGACTTTACTTTTGACTTGATACCTTTCCTGTCACAGAGGGGAGAGAGAGAGGAGGAGAGAAGAGAGAAGAGAGGGGGATGAGAGAAGGGGAGAGAGAGAGAGGGAGAGGAGGTGAGAGAGGGGGGAGAGAGGAAGGAGAGAGAGGGAACCCCAAAGGGGGGTTGTTAAAAACCCCCAACTTTCTTCAGGCAACCCCCGTTTACTCAAAGGCTGATGCCCCCTGGACTTCGCGTGTTGCTGTGAAATCAGAGGGAAAAAGGACATTGCCAGATGACGGGCGATAAACCGGAAGTTAAACTGAGGAGTTACAGACGTGGAAAAAAACGGGGGTTGGAGGGATGGGGGAAAGGTTTGTAGAGGCTGTACTGAGGGGGGCAGCACAATAGCAAACAGACTGTACAGAGGGGGCACAAACAGACTGTACAGAGGGGGCAGCACAATCAGCAATCGCTTTACTGAGGGGGGCAGCCAAAAAAACTGTACTGAGGGGGGGGAGCACAATCAGACAATCGATGTACTGGGGGGGCGACAATAGACAATCAGAGTACTGAGGGGGGCAGCACAATCAGACTGTTGGGGGGCAGCCTGAGGGGGGCGCACAAATAGACTGTACTGGGGGGGCGCACATCAGAAATCAGGGTGTATGAGGTGGGCAGCACATCGAGCCCCTTTACCAGGCTACTGTGGATTTATGTGTTTTGGTTGGTGCCGCTGTACCTGAGCTATAACCCCGCCCTGGCCCCTATAATAGTGATCACATAGGGTGGGGGGGTGGAAAGGGGGGGGGGGTTTGCTTTTTTCTTCCCTTTCTGAGTTCCAATTCACATTTGTGAGATTTTAGTCTGCCCTGTTCGCCATCGTAAGGGAGTGCTTTTATGCTCGGTCGCGGGGGTTTATACAGTTCTTTATTAAACATTGACGCTGGGGGCAACGCAAGTGAGAGCGTATGCCGTGGTTTTCCACTCATGAAAATTTCCCTTTTAAATTAGTCTTTAGTGTAACTATGCTTCTGATAGGAGGCTTGATTGCACAGTCTTATGTGCTGCAGCCCTGGGGGCTGGTTGGCCTTTGGAGAACATCTCCAACGCTGACTGTCCTTATGCTCACTTGGCCGAGAGAGTGGGGATGTACTGTGGGCAAGGCATCTCCACTATAATCAAATTTCTGCCCAGTTTCGAAAACAGCAGCTGCCTCCTCTGCTGTTTTGGAGGTCATCGTCGGACACGACGGACAAACATACAAGGTAGCTGCTTTCTGACTTCGGGAATGACGTCTGAACACGACAGCAGTGGGTCGCGTTTTCTTAAAGACATGTTGTATGTACCTGTCAGCACATAAGGACCTATTATTCCGAAAGGAGGAAAGGATTTAAATATGTGAGCAAGATTTTCTGCGAGTGTTTGTGTAAGGTCAGAAGAAATCCAGAAAATGGACATGGCATAGCCCAAATGGAGAACACCACAACCAAATAGATTACATCATGGTGAAAAGACGGTTTCAGTCTAGCGTTAACATCGCACAGACACGAAGTTTTCCAGGAGCAGACATAGGAAGTGATCATGATCTTGTGATGATGACTTTCCGACTACGTCTAAAGAAAATCCACAAGCGGAACAACATCAGGATCAAATTTGACCTCGAGAAGCTGAAGGACCCAGAGGTATTAGAAATTTTTCAAGCAAGGATAGGTGGAAAGTTTGCAGCACTCACTGTGATAGACTCAGACATAGATACACTGACGAATAGTTTCAATACAGCGGTGACTGAAACAGCAAATGAGCTTCTTGGCAAACGCCGACCAGTCAAAAAACCATGGGTCACACCTAACATCCTACAACTATGCGACAAGCGTAGAGAGTTGAAGAAAAAGAAAAATGAAACAAAAGAAAGAGCAGAACAATATAGGGCAGTCAACAAAAGAATCAGGAAGTCCATGACGGAGGCAAAAGAGAAATGGATCGGTGAACAGTGCCAAGACATTGAAGAGAACATCAAGAAAAACAATAGCAAGAAAGCATATCAGCTGGTGAAAGACCTGACTAGCACGAAACAGAGAAAAGGTTTAACAATCCAAGACAAAAATGGGAAGTGTCTCACTGACGACCAGGATATTCTGAACAGATGGACAGAATACTGCTCCGACCTGTATAACTATAGAACCGCAGGAGATCCAGAAGTCCTTAATGTACCCGAAAGCAAAGACACAGACAGTCACCCTATCCTCCGAGAAGAAGTGGAAACAGCAGTCAGATCGCTGAAAAAGGGGAAGTCAGCAGGGGCTGACAACATTCCAGCTGAGTTGGTCCAAGCTGGAGGGGAAGCCATGATCAGCGCCCTACTAAGAATCTGCAACAAGATCTGGCAGACAGGAAAATGGCCAACACCATGGACGCAGTCACTCATCATCACCCTCCCCAAGAAAGGAAATCTACAACAATGCCATAATTACCGCACAATCAGCCTCATATGTCACCCAAGCAAGGTCATGCTGCAGATAATATTGAATAGACTGAAGCCACAAGCAGAGACCATCATTGCTGAGGAACAAGCAGGTTTCAGAGCAGGGCGCAGCACAACAGAACAGATATTCAACCTCAGAATACTATGTGAGCGGTACCTTCAACATCAACAAGACCTTTACCACGTATTTATCGATTTTAAGAAGGCATTTGACAGGGTGTGGCATGCAGCTTTGTGGGCAACCATGAATTTGTACAGCATCAATGCAAACCTGATCAGAGTCATCAAACAGCTGTACAGCGAGGCCACCAGTGCAGTGTACTACAACAACAACATTGGAGAATGGTTTCGAACAACAGTTGGAGTAAGGCAGGGCTGTCTACTCTCACCCACTCTTTTCAACATCTTCCTTGAGAGAATCATGGCTGATGCACTGGAACAACATCATGAAGGATCAGTCAGCATCGGTGGCAGAACGATCACAAACCTCCGCTTCGCAGATGACATTGATGGAATAGCAGGATCAGAAAAAGAGCTTGCCAGCCTAACAGAACACTTGGATAAGGCCTCCAAAACATACGGCACGTAAATCAGTGCAGAGAAGACCAAACTAATGACTAATAACACCAACGGCATTAGCACTGATATCAGGGTTAATGACCAGAAACTGGAAACAGTTCAAAGCTTCAAGTACCTGGGAGCCATTGTATCCGACCAGGGATCCAAGCCAGAAGTAGTATGCAGGACTGCACAGACAATAACAGCTTTGTCAAAACTAAACACCATCTGGAGAGATAAGAATATCTCACTTATCTCCAAGATCAGACTAATGCGCTCCCTTGTCATATCCATATTTCTGTATGCCTGTGAATCATGGACCCTGGCTGCAGATTTGGAGAGAAGAGTACAGGCAGATGAGATGCTTTCGGAGACTCCTTGGCATCTCCTACAAAGACCACATAAGCAACGAAAGCGTGCATAACAGAATCCAGCAAACCATTGGACCCTATGAGAACCTTCTAACGATCGTGAAAAAGCGTAAACTTAAGTGGTATGGGCATGTCACAAGATCCCAAGGAATTACAAAGACAGTTTTGCAAGGCACTGTCCAAGGAGGAAGAAGAAGAGGCAGACCAAGGAAGACCTGGGAGGATAACATCAGTGAATGGACAGGCCTAGAACTCAACAAAACCCTGAGAAAGGCAGAACAGAGAGAGGAATGGAGGGAACTGGTTGCTGAGTCTTTGAGGGTGCCCCCACGGTCGTCAGACTACGGGACAGATAGATAGATAGGTTTGTGTAAGGCGCCTCGTTTAGAGTCCCCTCAGCAAGACTCACGGGGAGTGGTGGTATTGGTGTTGACTTCAGGGAGGAAATCCCCTACATGGACTCCCTCTGGCAGAGGCTTGATCCTCAGCCGTCAGGTGACGACCTTAGCGCTGTCACCACCAGCATGTCCAGACATGATCGTTGTTCAGGAGTGTGCTTGTGTAGGTAAAGGAACCAGCGCGTGCAGGAGACTAGCTGCACCTTTCTCATCCCTGTGGGTTTCTCTTTTCAGTCAGGATCCTATGAATGCTGCAGTCCTTTTTACACAAGATGCAATGAAAAAATAATTGCTATACGTGTAGAATCCTACTTTACTTAAGCAGCTATGTATGGCAGTTACAACCTATTTTTTAAAATCACAAAGTGTTACAGTATTAATGCACAAGTAGTAGTGGAGGAAAACAAGTGTAGGTAACCACTCAAAACTTCTCCATCATTTTGAAAATGATTTTAAAAGATTCATTTTAAACAGTTTCGGTATTTGTTTTTGCTGCAAAACTGTGTTGTATCTTTAGCTAGCGTAAGCTGTAGCGAGTATTGTAGAAGGATAAATATACAAGTTTCAACTGAATAATACGCTGACATCAGAATCCCACAGAGGGGCTCGAGTCATAGAGAACAGGAACAGAATGAGAGGCCATGCGTTTTGCTTTATGAAAGTCAACTTTCTTTCATGTTCATTTCTTGTGTTCATGTACTGGATAGACACAGCAGCCTCTGAATAGACAACTGAAGACGTACTTATTTCCATAGGACAATTCTGGCCAAGGTGAGTTTAAAAGATGGTATTCATACACTTCCTGTTACTTACTTCTCCTACAGTTCTCGCAATACATCTTGTCAGTGTGTTCACATACTCTACACTTTTTAAATATAATTTATTGGGTTTTTTTCAAAAGTATAAAAGTCATAAAAGAAACTGAAAGCCATGTGTCGTGGTTCATTGCGTTTCTTGGCCTGTGTCTCTCTTGCTTGTTCCACTGATTCGTGCTTGCCCGGTTATGTGGTGCTCTTTCTGTTCAATGTTCAGACTTGAACTCTCTCTCTCTCTCTCTCGCTCTCTCTCTCTCTCGCTCTCGCTCTCGCTCTCTCTCTCTAGCCAGTTAGGAATTGTGTGTTTGTTGAACACATATGTATATCCTTTCTCAAAGTAATTATAATCGATGTATCTCTTTGACATGAATGTGTAAGGTGAACTGGGCATTATGTATGTGTTGAATATACACGTATCTCTTAACTTGAAATAATAGGTTGCACTTTTGTTGTCGTTCTTGGAGTTTGAGATTTGGCTTTTTTGTGTGCAGTTTGTTGATAGTTCGTAATCAGGGCAAGGACTGGATGGAAAAAAGTATATGGATATTTACTCTTTAACCCTTGGAAAATAAAGATTATTCATTTGTTCATTCATTCGTTCGTTCTCTCTCTCGTATTTGTATTGTCTTTTTTATTTTTAATTTTTCAATTATGCATGTATGTATGTATATATGTATGTATGTATGTATATGTTATTGTTATGAACTGTTTGCATCATTTGATATTGTCTATTTTCCCATTCCCGTATGGATTAGATTTTAAACATCATTTTGTGCTCGGTCTAATAACCTCTTAATGTAACATTCATGCAATTGTTCTTTCATTTGTCCTTTCACCGTCAAAACACACACACACACACACACACACACACACACACACACACACACACACACACACACACACAGAGGGAGAGAGAGAATAGAGACAGAGCCCTAACTCGAACAAGCAGGTTCATGCCGGCGACAGCTGTGTGGATGTCATTAGTTTGTGTCAGCAGGCATCAGTAGACAGGGCAGAGAAATGCCATAGCCGGCACCCTGACCTACCCCTGCACACTGCTCAATGCTCACTGCACCCTGCTCACTGCTCACTGCACGCTGCTCACTGCTCACTGCACACTGTTCACTGCACACTGCTCACTGCACGCTGCTCGCTGCTCACTGCACGCTGCTCACTGCTCACTGCACGCTGCTCACTGCTCACTGCACACTGCTCACTGCACACTGCACGCTGCTCACTGCTCACTGCACACTGCTCGCTGCTCGCTGCTCATTGCACGCTGCTCACTGCACACTGCACGCTGCTCACTGCTCACTGCACACTGCTCACTGCCTTCTCTTCTCCAGCAGTGCACCACTTTGGCCTGCCAGTCACACAGCCGCTGTGCCAATGACTATTTTCTATTTGATGGAGTGTGTTTCCCCTCCCCCATTTATAACTTCGCCCCCCTCCCTCATTCTTCCGATGGTTTGTTGTTGTTATTGTTATGTTTTGTCTCCTGGTGATGGGGATTATTTGTTATATTGTTGTGTCATGGTGATTTGCTTGTTTGATAGTTATTGTGTGCATATAATATCATTATATTTAAAAAGCGCTTCTTGAAGAGTATGAGCGCATATGAGCACATGTTTGTTTGGGTGGAGGAGGAGAGGAGGGATGTCAGTGCAGGCAATATCGTCAGTAATGACGCAATGAGTGCCTAGTATTTTCTAACGTTTTGTTCCTGTACCTTTTTATTATCTAAAGTATAAACGTGAAAGAATGGATGATATAGTAGGTAACGTTATTTGTTTGTTTGATGTTTTATGATTTTTATTTTTTTGTAATTCATAAAACATTCTTTATCTGTGTGTGCGAGTATGCGCGTGCGCGCTCGCGCGCATGCGTGTATGAGTGTGTGTGTGTGTGTGTGTGTGTGTGTGTGTGTGTGTGTGTGTGTGTGTGTGTGTGTGTGTGTGCGCGTGTGTATATGTGTGGGTGTGCTGTGTATGTATGTGTGTGTAATTTCTATTTTCCAGTGTATTATGTTATTGGTTTTCCTCGTTTTACTGGTACAGTTTATTGGTAAAGGTTGCAATAATGTAGCATTTCAGTATTATCATTAAGAAATTTGTTCTTAGATAGATGGCTTGATGAAAAACAGCAAATGCATTGCTTATTCAATGTATTATCTGGAAATGAACATGTTGACTTGACTTGACTCGTTATGTGCTAAAAAGTGGATTAGCACCCATATCCCTTCTTCGTCATCGAACGCCCAGACAGCAACTACTGTCCATCATAGGTGCCAACATGCGCTGCGCTGCCGTTAAGCGCCTGTCAGGGCAGGCTTAGCCCATCCGACTTCGATGTGGGAGGGAATTGCTATCCTGTCAGTCTTTCTGGAGAAAAGGCAGGAGAGTGGGCCAAGAAGGCGGAAAAAAGACAAGAAGGAGGGGACAGGGGAAAGGAGGGATGGACGGAGTGATAGAAAAGAGAGAATACCCAGCACAATCATGATATTTCCTGATCCTGTGTATATTGACAGGCCCCGGCATCCTCAAGTGAAGACCCATAGTCCTACCTAAGTGGTGCAACTATTCTTAAGTACCCTAAACCTTGTTATCAACTAATACGCACATAAAACGCATTAGTGACAGAAAGCAAACTGCGTCGGTTGTATGTACATCTATTGTGAACAAAAGAAAGACGGTGTCCAGAGAACAAAGACACTGGGTCACCAGGCAATACGGTATACATGGTCAATGTACACAGACGAGAAAATAGCTACTGTCTTGTTTTCCCCGTTAAGACGGGGAGTCAACACGTGTGTGTTATGTTGTTAATACTATGGTTATTGTCGTAAAGTGGAGCGGGTCAGTACAGATAGTCATAAGAACTGTTCCCTGAATCTGTTAACTCCCTGCAGGAGGGGGGGGGGGTCTCTTTTCCTTCACCAGGTGCAGGGGGGGGGGGGGGGGGCTGCCAATGCACAGACTGCAACTCGCAAGACAAATGATTTCAAAGCAGTCCTGTTGTCTTTGATAGGGTGTCAATGGGTAAAGCGCTTCGATTTGTTTTGTTTTTTTACAAGATTCAGCGCTATATAAATTCCATATATTCTTCTTCTTCTTTTCATTATTATTATTATCATTATTATTATTAATTAAGGAACGCATTTTCCCAGAACATTTTGGTAGTAATTTGTCTTACGTTCACAGTCTTGACTGAGGTTTTATCTATGATACTATTTTTTTCTGATAGTCGTCTAAGTTTTATTCATGTATATAGAAAGAAAACGATGTGTTGAGAAGTTTAAGAATACGGTGTAGTTATTCTTTGACCAGCTTAATGGAGGAGCGTCGTGCGAAAGACAGAGCTAGATGAAAAGTTTCCTACTTCCAAACGAGTGACAGAACCATGCATGCATTACACAGAGAGAACAACTGCAACATAGCACAAGCAGAAACACCATCAACAACAACAGCAGCAGCAGCAGCAGCAGTATACAGTGTGTGTGTGTGTGTGTGTGTGTGTGTGCGTGTGTCTGTGTGTGTGTGAAATGCATCAAATGCGCCCACTCCAGCGGTAAGTGGAGATGTATTTCAATGCCAGCATGGATGATTTCATCTCCATTCATCTGGCCTCTTATAGAGAAGAAAGGGTGAGATAGAATATAAAAAAAAACAACAACAGAGGAAAACACAGGAGAGAATGATATTACAAACACGGGGAGTGAATGTAGGAAAAATAGATAGACAAGGGGGGGGGGGAGGGTAAAAGGAGGGAGAGTGGATGGAGACAGAGAAGGAGAAAGAGACAGAGAGTCATAAGAAGACAACTAGGAATGCATGATTTATCGCAGTGGTCTTCTTATGTTTCTCCTCTTCTACGGGTAATTGTTTTCGAGCTGGGTATTCCGGTTACACACGGCATACCCACACCTGTCCTCACACCCGGGTCACAATGCAGGACACTACAGGAGCGGCGGTCACCAGCAGTCAGCCACCTCCACACCATCGCCCGTTGTGGACCGCCGAGCTCTAGCCGAGGAACGGAAACAAGGTGTGCACAGCCTTGCTTTAGCAGAGACAGGAGTAACTACAACATCACCAACCATCTCTGAAAAATCAAAACATGCCTGAGACTGAACTGAATCATTTTACCACACACACACACACACACACACACACACACACACACACACACACACACTCACCCACTCACTCACACGCGCGCGCACACACACACACACGCACATACACAACTTTATCATTCCGTCACAACAAACAGGAATAAAGTTTACAGGAGAGACAAAGCGCCTCAAGCTGATCGTTCTTCCAGATCATTACAGCATCCAGTCATAAGGGCACAAGGGATGTTAGGATTTTCTCTGCCAGCATCGTTCAGCTGTGAGGGCTCCGCGATATTGTCCGCTGCTGGCGACAGTGTCTGGCTACACACGGCCCTTGCCGCTCCGCTGCCTGATAGCGGGACAGGAAAGCGGGACAGGAAAGCTTATTGCGCTGTCCGCTGTGCCCCCAAGCTCTCAAGTCGGGAGTTAATAAGGAAACACAGCGAAAAAGCGTTTGTGAGAGACCAACACACGGAAGACGGGAGGAAACACAACACAGAGAGAGAGAGAGAGAACTCTGAACTCTGAACTCTGAAATTGTTTAATGTACATCGGCCTTTGGCCACAATACACATTGAGGGGCAAAATATTGAAGATGAAAAGTTGAAGAGAGAGAGACAGACAGACAGACAGAGAGACAGAGAGACAGAGAGAGAGACAGGCAGAGAGAGAGAGAGAGAGAGAGAGAGAGAGAGAGAGAGAACTCTGAACTCTGAACTCTGAACATGTTTAATATGTACATTGGCTTTAGGCCACAAGACATGGAGTGCGGGGGAGGGCGGAAGCAAAACTTCTGATGTCGTGCCGAATTCACTGTAACAAGAAAAAACAAGCTGTGGAGCATGATCACAATGGCCACATATTGAACAGGCCTGGAACGTGATAAACACACCTTATACTGCATCAACATTGTTGGCATCAAACATCAAAATCACTATGTCAAAATGCAATATTTCATTCAGGATAACCGCGACAATACTTGTAAAACATATCTTATTACGCACACCAAGAACTTAAATACTATTTTGATATAACAACTTTTTCCTTCTATTAATGGAGTGGAAAACGTATCTGGATAGGTAATGAGTGCGTTCTCTATTTAATGATTTGATTCAATCTGGTAGAGGTATATCAATACACTCAGTTAAGAACTTTTCCCTTAAATTGGAGTACATTGAGCATTCTAGTTAAAAAAATGTACTTCGTTTTCATTTTTGTTTTACAAAACGGACACATTTTCTCTTGATCATTTTTAGTATATCTGAAAACATTGTTATTAAGAGGAAAAGCATTTAACCAACTTGTGTAACAGCAACCCGGAAACAGTAAATGTCCATAAAGTCAATGTATTTTTCTTTTCAAAGATATTTTTGAACGATGTGTAGTTTTCCTACCTCTCCTTATCTGTTATGGTTCCATGCCACTCTTGGGTAAACATGTCAACTAATCTCTGCTTAAATATATGTAGAAAAGGCTTTTACATCACCAACTTGTTGCAGCCATACAATATGGAATCCAGTGTAGCACAGAATTCCCTTATCTTCGATGCCAAGCATTCTCTTCCACTTTTATCAAGTTCTACCAACATTTGGTAGGCATAATATGGTAACATGTTTGGACTCATTTGTAATAGCTTAAACCAGTATCTAAGAGCATTAGTGTAAGAATTGATATAAAGCGGGTATCTACCCAATTCCCCATATACCATTTTATTCGGTGTTCTTACTGGCACTCCTAGAAATCTCTTACATGCAATCAGGTGAACGTTTTCAATATGTTCCATTCTAATTAAAAGCCATATTTCTGAAACATATAACAAAGTTGGCGGAACTTTAACATCAAACGCCTTGAAAATGTTTTGGCATTCATCTCTTTATATCTATTTATATCTATTGAAAGCTTTGTTAAACTGAATTACTGCTTTTTCCCCTCTTTATAACTACGTTCTCAGTGCCCAACTTTGTACTAATCTTTGTCGTAAAAGTGAAACCTAAATAGCAATATTGATTAACTACTTCTATCTTATCACCCTTATAGAACCATTGCTCGTGTTTTGCAAGAAACCCACCTTTTCTAAAAACCATTACTTTAGTTTTATCAACATTTACATGCAGCAGCATATTACTACAGAAAGTTTACAGAATGTTTAATTGTTGTTGCAATCCAAGTGGCGTCACTGAAAGAAGAGCCACATCATCTGCAAATAGCAAATTGAACAGCTCAAAAATATCAGGTAGCATCTGGATTTCATGTTTGCCGTTTTCATTCATGTGATTAGCTAGCTGATTGATGAACATTAAGAGAGAGAGAGGGGGGGAGAGTGCGAGAGGGATGGACAGAGAGAGAGGTATACAGCAACGTATGCAGCTTCCTGTTGCTAACGCTGCTGTTAATGTTGCTGAACGTTGCCTCACTTCAGCATCGTAAGGGGGGGGGGGGGGGGGGGTAGGGGGCGATCACCCGAAATGGCAATGTGAAGTCAAGGGGGGGAATATCACCGAAGCGCTGGTGTGAAGGTGGGGGGTAGTCACTCCAATGCGTGTGGGGGAGGGGGGATAGATCACCCGAAAGCGCTTGGGGAAGGGGGGGGGGTAGTCCCGAAAATGCGGTGGGAGGAGAGGGGGATATCACACCGAAATGCGCTTCGTGGAAGGGGGGGTGTGTGTCACCCCGAATGCGCTTGGTGGAAGGGGGGGGGGTTGGGTAGTCACCCCGAAATGCGCTATGGTGGAGAGGGGGGGGGGGTAGTCACCCAGAGTAATATACTCTTTGGATCACTCCTCACACCTGGCGGTCACAGTTTAGAGGGTAAGTGGACACTGGATGAGAAGTTAGTGTGTGTGATATTGTAATGTGTGCTATTGTTTTCTGTTGGATTGTATTGTATTGTCTTTCTCTAGTTCGGGTCCGTCGCTGGAATGAGCTCCCTCTCTCTCTCTCTCTTCTCCAGAAGGCTAGTTATGACACTTTTTAATCCAGCCTCAAGACATTTATTTAAAACCTAAGATTTCCACACCCTTCTGCTTCATATAAGAACTGTCCCACCTTCACTAACCCATGTCCCATCACCCTGTTAAAGTATATGACCTGTGCACGCGCGCGCGCGTGCGCGTTTGTGTGTGTGTTGTGTGTGTGTGTGTGTGTGTGTGTGTGTGCTTTTGAAAACATTTGATTATTGACATTTTATTTCATAGATTTGGTCTGCAGCGTACCGTGTGTGTACTATCTGTTTGTTTAAACTTTTCATTGTTTGTCATTGGTTGCATGACTGTGTAAGATTGAATGCATGCGCTTTGATTTGTCTTTGCAAGATATAGCGCTATATAAGTTCAATTTATGATTATTGTTGTTGTTGTTAGTTATTATTATTATTATTATTATATTATTATTATTATTATTAATTATTACAGTATACTGTACTGTAGTGTAGTGTAATATATTGTGATTTATTGCATTGCATTGTATTGTGTTGTAATTATCGTATCGTATCGCATTGTATTGTATTGTATTTTTTGTCAAGCCTCCACCGAAGGGAGTCCATTCGAGGGGACAACCCCCCCCCCCCCACCCCCACCACCACCCTAAAAAAATTAACACTTTTTTTCTTCTTTTTTTTGGCATTGAACAACTGCCTTGTTGCAATGGTTTCTTTTACGTGAGCTATCTATGCGTTGCACACATGACCTCGGACTGTTGTCTCATCCAAAACACAGGACTAGCACCCGGACCAATGCACGACGTTGTGTATGGCAGACAAGTTCATACACAAACTGGGATCAATCCCCAGTTCTCGCTTTCCAGGTAGGTGCGTTATCCCCAACCCCCACATCTGCCATAGATCAGTGTGAAATGAGAGAGAGAGAGAGAGAGAGAGAGAGAGAGAGAGAGAGAGAGAGAGAGAGAGAGAGAGAGAGAGAGAGAGAGAGAGAGAGAGAGAGAGAGAGAGAGAGAGAACGAACGAACAAACGAATTGATGAATGAATGAATGAATGCATGCATGAATGAATGAATGAACATTTTATTGAGGGAAAAGAATAGCACGACGGTGGTTTTTTTCATCCAGCCCTCAGTCCAAATATCAAATCAACCAAACATTCCATTATACAATCAGTAATGGAATGTCTAAAGAACTGGGTAAAATGTAAACATGCATAAACAAACAGAAAAATATAGTTAGTATACACAGGAAAGATGAGAGAGAGAGAGAGAGAGAGAGAGAGAGAGAGAGAGAGAGAGAGAGAGAGAGAGAGAGAGAGAGAGAGAGAGAGAGAAATGTTTTCCAGCCTCATCCGTGTTGTTGCCATCATTAGTATCCACACATTGTTTTCGTCTATCAGCTAAACAAGAGTAATTTGTACATCAATAATGTCTCTCTCTCATTCCCTTTCTCACTCTCTCTGTCTCTCTCTCTCACTCTCTCTCTCACTCTCTCTCCACTCTCTCTCTCACCTCGCTCTCACTCCTCCTCTCACTTCTCTCTCTCTCTCTCTCATCTCTCTCTCTCTCTCTCTCTCTCTCTCTCGCTCTCTTTCTTTTCATATAAGCATTTCTCCTTCCCTTGTTCTCCACCTGGCCAGTGCATTGCCGGCAGTAGTGACATCAGACAGTGTACTCACGTGGAGTCATCAGGTCTTCGTCATCTCAGACAGGGAAGAGAGGGGCACTGGAGCAGAGACAGGCGCTGTGCAGCAGTCGGATGCCCGGCCTGTGCCCATACAGCCGCCAGCTGCCAGCTCCCTGGTGTTGGCAGAGAAAAGCATAGCCTGCCTCCTGCCCTAAGCGTCGTGTTGTATGATCGGAGAGAGCCTTCAGCTTGTGAAATGTTGGCATATGCCATACACAGTTTAGTTCCTTTGTATACTGCTCTGTTAGATGATCCCGAAATGTGTTCTTATTGTCATATGTCACATAAACTCCTTTTACCTGTTTATATCGCTCGATAGGATAATTTCAAAATTACTTCATACTCAGCTGAATTCTTGCCTCAGCCCAAAGCTGTGCCAGTTTCTGGTGACAGCAAAGTATGGAACGTACGTTAACTTGACGTTAGTTGTTGTTGTTGTCTTTCAATATCATCATGAGAATGTTTCCCTCTTTGACAAGATGTTAGTATACCCAAGCTCAAGCCTACAAGAGGAGTTCTACTCGTTCACTTCTCATCCAGTGTGCATATACGGTCTCACAGAGATTCCTGGATGCAGGTTATGGGAGAGTGAATGTTCTGGAGGACAGCCCAAGTTTTCAGCTGAGAATACCCAAGAACTACCACACCTGAAGTCACTTCAAACCAGGCATGTTTCATTTCTCAAAAGATGTGTGCAGCAGGGTAGGCACATTTGCTGTACAAACAATGTATACCAAAAAAGTGCACGAGCTATCGATATCAAAGTATAATACTTGCTTATCATTAAAACATTTAAATTTTTTTTATGATATATCATATTTTCATCTTTGTCTGCCTGTCTTTCTGTTTGTCTCTCTCTCTCAGTCTCTCTCCCCTCTCTCTCTCTCTCTCTCTCTCTCTCTCTCTCTCTCTCCTCTCTCTCTCTCTCTCTCTCTCTCTCTCTCTCTCTCTCTTGTTATTATGTTTCACTTTGCTTATGTAGTTTACGTGTTTTCTCTCGTTTTTCTCTGAGGACTTGATATGAAAAAACCGTCTTGTACTTATTCTATTACCATCAGAAAATACATGTCGTTATCGTCATGTTCTCTCTCTCTGTCTCTGTCTCTTCTGTCTCTCTCTCTCTCTATCTCTCTCTCTTCAATTATATCCTAACACCTATGGCTCCTTCCAAGCTTCTATATTTCTGATATAATATCATCACTCTCTTCTGTCTCCCTTCCGTCTTCATTCATTCCATTTCACCTTCCTTGTACACAGAAAGCCAAAGCAATAATCACGACATAACGCTGGAAGTTTCAAACATGCCCGCAGGATCTTTTTCAAGTATTTTATTAACCTGTAAGGGGTATACACTGAATACATATTTTAGCGAGCGCACGGGAGAGCGAGTGTGCGTCAGCGCGCGCGCGCGCAAATTTGTTGTGTGTGTGTGTGTGTGTGTGTGTGTGTGTGTGTGTGTGTGTGTTGTATTGTATTGTGTGAGTGTGTGTGTGTGTGCGTGTGTTTGAGAAAGAGGGATATATAGATATATAGATAGAGAGACACACAGACACACACAGACAAACAGACAGACAGACAGACAGGGCGACTGCTAACAGTCCACATACTCGGGGCCTTCAGTATTGGCTCAACAAACGGTTGGTGATCGTCCTTGTTGTCTGCATGCATCAGACTGGTCTGGCGCCTCTGGCCTTTTTAGCAACCAAGAAAATAAGGTACTAACTATTTTTTCTGCCGGTTTCTGTATTTACCCTTTGCCTCTTATGGCCTGTTGACTCCGCTTTGTTTTTCGCTTGATGTCTTGTCTTGCTTTTGCTTACGATTGGTATCTATCTATACCGGCGTTACCGGGGCAGCTTGCCTTTCACACCCGATGCTCTCTCCTCACGTCTTTATGGGGACACGATTGAAGGCAATTAGGGATGGTTGCGCCACTCTCGCTTCACGCACGTAGTTCTGAGTGTTGTGTGTCTTTATGCCAAGGTTGTCAACTGCAAGGGCAAGGAAATGCCAGGCAATGTCGACCCATTCTGTAGGTAACGATGGTTATGACATTTTTCTCTCCGCTGATTAGGCACCGAGATAAATGGCGTCGACTCATCTTTTTTTGCCGTCATAAACCTGATTGTATGGATTAGGTAGGGGTGTGTGTGTGTGTAAGTGTGTGTGTGTGTGTAGTGTGTAAGTGTGTAAGTGTGTATGTAAGTGTGTATGTGTGTAAGTGTGTGTGTGCAACAGGAAAAGCTGGATAGATAGAAGGAACAGATCGACAAACAGACAGACATTAAAAGCAACAAAGTCAGACGAACAGACTGATAAGCAGGGAGATAGAGGTTAACAAAAGTTAGAGAGGCATTAGAAACTCACAAACATGCAGACAGACTGAAAGGCAAGCAGGCATACAGAAAGATATGTTGAGACAGTCAGACATACAGACAGAAGAAGAGAGAGAGAGAGAGAGAAGAGAGAGAGAGAGAGAGAGAGAAGAGAGAGAGAGAGAGAGAGAGAGAAACAGACAAACAGACAGACAGACAGACAGTGACAGACAGACAGACAGACAGAGAGGGGAATTTCAGTACTGATGATGAATGTCACATCAATATTCAAACAGCAAGGGGATGACTTGCTACTTTCACGGGGGTTTAGAGTAATTCACATTCTGAATGAAAACAACTAGGGCACATTTAGAAATGTGACAATTCAATAGCCGAGACAGCTCTGACATTGGTGCTTGCTGTACACGTCAGTCTAACATGAAAGCATGGTTGATATTGAAGAGGAAAGAAATAATGAATATATATAATATATATATATATATATAATATATATATATATATATATATATATATATATATTATATATATATGAGAGAGAGAGTGCAATCTCAAGCCTTTCCAGAGAAAGTCATTTCGTGGACAGACACACAATATTGAAACTAAGGAAGAGATGGACAGAAAAATCTTCAGAGAAAGACCCCTTCCCCTTACCGCTTCTAGCTAGTGCCTTGACCCACTTGTCTTTCAAGCCCATCTTTCCCAGACAGACAGAAGCAAGGAAACAGGCATCAGTCTGCTTTTCAAAGACAGTAGCGACACCAGAACAGGACAGCATCAGTGTCTGTCTTCACAGACAGGTAGACAGACAGTCACAGAAGCAAGAAACAGGCCAGTGACACTGCCTATCAGCCTGCCTCTATCTCACACGCCCTATACCAGCCTGCCTCTATCTCACATGCCCTTATCACCTGCCACCTCTACCAGCGCCCCATGTATCTCACTGCCCCTCTATCTCACCCTGCCCCTCTATCTCACCCTGCCCCTCTATCTCACCCTGCCCCTCTATCTCAGCCTGCCCCTCTATCTCACCCTGCCCCTCTATCTCACCCTGCCCCTCTATCTCACACTGCCCCTCTATCTCACCCTGCCCCTCTGTCTCACACTGCTTCACTCTTCTCTAAACACTCCTCTCCCTGATCTCCCTGATGTCGTTTGTTCCACGTCTGTAGCTCTGCACAGAAGTCAAACACGCCCTCAGGGCTACATCAGTGATTTGACTGACTGCAATCAGGATGTCTTCATGGGGCTGTGTTGTGCTGTGCTGTGCTGTGCTGTGCTGTGCTTTGCTTTGCTGTGTGGTGTATTGTCCTTTGGAGTCTGCGTGTAAAGTGTGGAGAAAAGTCTCCAGTCTGTTAAAAGTTCAGGGAGGTCTGGACGATTCTCTCTGCTTGGTCAACCCTTTGGATTAGCTGTAGTGTCAACCACTGTAAGATAGTTATTGGCATGTGGTTCTCCTGAAGCGCCTGGTTTGTTCTGTATCCTGCAAGTACACTTTTTTGTAGTGTAGTTTGGCATTACAGAGGATGGGGCAGCTCAGTTGTCAGAGCACTCTCTCTCCCTAAGCTAAGATTAAGTAGTGTTGAGCGTGATTGCCATCTTAGATGGGTGACAGCTCCTGTGCTTTGGCTCCAGAACAGTTCCCCAGTTTACCTCTCTGTAAATGGGTACCTGCCCCCTTTAGGGACAAGGAAGGTAAAGCAGCGAGGGAGAGGAGATGGGAACCACCCTCAATATGCTGGCCCTTGGATAAGCTGAGGTCTCTGGTATCTCATTCCTAAGGGCTGCATAAGTTATGGGAACAACTTTATATACTTTAACGTCAATGGTAAAACTGTGGTGGGAATAAATATTTATTGCTGAAGTGTGCATGAAGAAAAGCTGAACTCAGGGTTTGGAAAAATGGAGCAAAGATACAACGACACAAAAAGTGACACTGCTTCCATAATTAAGAAAAAGGCAGAAAGTTAGGGAGGAAATATCCATATGAGATTAAACTGAGTCTATTGCGTCCTAGAAAAGGGGGCTAGCCTAAACCACAGACCTTCACTGACATAGGTCAACTACCTAGACAGACAGGACCATTCACAGCGTGGCCCTTTTATACGCTAAGGTGGATGTTTCCAGTACTCTTTCTCACAGATCTCACTGATCCCAATTAGTTCACGGCAGAAGTTGGGCTCTACAAGAAATCCAGAGTTTAAAGTACTCTGGTGCAGTGTGTACTGTGGTTGAAATTGAACGAGTATACATGTACAGGGGTTACAACAAACCAGCAAGCGCTTTTGCCCTGAACTTCTTCCAGGCCTGTCCTCCACAGAGAGACAGACTGACAGACAGAGAGAAGCAAGGAAACAGGCCCCAGTGGTAACACTGCCCCTCTATCTCACCCTGCCCCTCTATCTCACCCTGCCCCTCTATCTCACCCTGCCCCTCTATCTCACCCTGCCCCTCTATCTCACCCTGCCTCACTCTTCTCTAAACACTCCTCTCCCTGATCTCCCTGATGTCGTTTGTTCCACGTCTGTAGCTCTGCACAGAAGTCAAACACGCCCTCAGGGCTACATCAGTGATTTGACTGACTGCAATCAGGATGTCTTCAGGGGGCTGTGCTGTTGTGTGTGCTGTGTGGTGTATTGTCCTTTGGAGTCTGCGTGTAAAGTGCGGAGAAAAGTCTCCAGTCTGTAAAAAGTTAAGGAAGGTTCTGAAGATTCTCTCTGCTTGGTCAGCTCTGTGGATTAGCTGTAGTGTCTAGCCCATCCACTGTAATGGTAGTCGTTGGCCTGTAACTCTTCAGAAGTGGGCAGTTTTCTGTCTGTATCCTGTGCCCATATCTTTCTTCAGTGGTGTTTCTCAACGAAAGAAAGAACAAGAGACAGAGAGACAGAGACAGAGACAGAGAGGCAGACAGACAGACAGGCAATCAGAAAGAAAGAAAGAGAGAAAGAAAAAAAGAAAGAACGAAAGAAAGAAAGAAAAGGAACATGGTAATAAAAGTCAGAAACAGTCCACAACCTCCCCCCTCTACCCCATCCCCTGCAACCGGAAATAGAAGGGGGGGAAATCGGAGGGAGAATGTCCACACAAGATTTGAACTCCAAGTTGTCTTTGCGTCCTAGAAAAGAGAGCTCACCTTCAACACCCGTGTGTCACCTCCAGACGTCAGCTAGCTACAGAGACAGGCATTCAAAGGCTGCCCTGCTTTACACACACGTGTGTCACCTCCAGACGTCAGCTAGCTACAGAGACAGGCATTCAAAGGCTGCCCTGCTTTACACACACGTGTGTCACCTCCAGACGTCAGCTAGCTACAGAGACAGGCATTCAAAGGCTGCCCAGCTTTACACACACGTGTGTCACCTCCAGACGTCAGCTAGGTACAGAGACAGGCATTCAAAGGCTGCCCTGCTTTACACACCCGTGTGTCACCTCCAGACGTCAGCTAGCTACAGAGACAGGCTTTCAAAGGCTGCCCTGCTTTACACACACGTGTGTCACCTCCAGACGTCAGCTAGCTACAGAGACAGGCATTCAAAGGCTGCCCTGCTTTACACACACGTGTGTCACCTCCAGACGTCAGCTAGCTACAGAGACAGGCATTCAAAGGCTGCCCTGCTTTACACACACGTGTGTCACCTCCAGACGTCAGCTAGCTACAGAGACAGGCATTCAAAGGGCTGCCCTGCTTTACACACACGTGTGTCACCTCCAGACGTCAGCTAGCTACAGAGACAGGCATTCAAAGGCTGCCCTGCTTTACACACACGTGTGTCACCTCCAGACGTCAGCTAGCTACAGAGACAGGCATTCAAAGGCTGTCCTGCTTTACACACACGTGTGTCATCTCCAGACGTCAGCTAGCTACAGAGACAGGCATTCAAAGGCTGCCCTGCTTTACACACACGTGTGTCACCTCCAGACGTCAGCTAGCTACAGAGACAGGCATTCAAAGGGCTGCCCTGCTTTACACACACGTGTGTCACCTCCAGACGTCAGCTAGCTACAGAGACA
>CM054144.1:2270309-2275309 GCA_028751875.1 Rapana venosa | reverse complement strand
ACAGATGACATAATTTACAAAAACCGCATGCACACGGGGACTGGATGTAAAAAAGCACATGAGTGCATATTCTATTATCCTCGATATAAAAGAATGAAATAAAATAAATAAACACACGCGCGCACGCACGCACACTTTGACTTTGACTTGACTTGACGCACGCACACGCACGCACAAACACACACACACTCCCCTCTCTCTCTCTCTCTCTCTCTCTCTCTCTCTCTCTCTCTCTCTCTCTCTCTCTCTCTCTCCTCTCTCTCTCTCTCTCTCTCTTCTCTCTCTCTCTCTCTCTCTCTCTCACACACACACACACACACACACACACACACACACACACACACACACAGGATGAAAAAGGGCAGAATGAACGAAACGTTGTGTAAACTTCAACTTTTACCCTCAGTAAAGTTCATTTTTCACTTGATTTGACTCGACTCGTCTCGACTCGGTGGATCGGTGGTCTAGAGGTAACGCGCCTGTCTAGAAAGCGAAAAATCCGGGTCGGAAGTGTGCGGTGGTTCGAATTCCGTTTGGACCCGAAACTTTTCCCCCATCCATTAGACCATGAGTTGTGGTCTGTGCGCTAGTCTTTCGGATGAGACGATAAACCGAGGTCCCGTGTGT
Organism: Rapana venosa; assembly: GCA_028751875.1. NCBI lineage: Eukaryota > Metazoa > Mollusca > Gastropoda > Neogastropoda > Muricidae > Rapana > Rapana venosa. The sequence continues at coordinate 2,274,682 of CM054144.1, read as the reverse complement.
TACACATAATTATTTAGCGCACGTAAAGAAACCCACGGCAACAAGAGAGTTGTCCCTGGCAAAATTCTGTAGAAAAAGCCACTCTGATAGGGAAACAAATACAGTTGCAGACAGGGAAAAGAAGCAAAAAATGGGTTGCGCTGCTCTTGTTGCGATGCGCTCTCCCCGGGGAGAGCAGCTCGAATTTCACGGAGAGAAATCTGCCATGACTTAAAGTGATATGAAATGAAATGAAATGAAAGCTCGACTTGGCTTCACAAACACACACACACACACCACTACAAGCACACAGGCACACAGGCACACACACACGCACACACATACACGCACACACACACGCACACACACACACACACACACACACACACACACACACACACACACACACGTGCAGCCAACAGCGATACCTGGCAGTAAAGGCATCTTATTGATCAATGAAGTGGGAGGTTTTGTCTTGACGACGGAGATGATGTACTTCCTGCCCGAAACAATAGAGGGAGCGGCCCCGCAGAGAGAAAGAAGAGACAGGGCCGGCTTGTCAGCGCGGCTTCATCAGGGATGTACAGGGAGGGGAAGGACAGGCAGGGGCAGGAAGGTAGAGGGATGTACAGGTAGGGGAAGGGAGGCAGAGGAATGTACAGGTAGGGGAAGGAGGCAGAGGGATGTACAGGTAGGGGAAGGGAGGCAGAGGAATGTACAGGTAGGGGAAGGAGGCAGAGGGATGTACAGGTAGGGGAAGGGAGGCAGAGGAATGTACAGGTAGGGGAAGGAGGCAGAGGGATGTACAGGTAGGGGAAGGACAAGCAGAGGGATGTACAGGTAGGGGAAGGAGGCAGAGGGATGTACAGGTAGGGGAAGGACAAGCAGAGGGATGTACAGGTAGGGGAAGGGAGGCAGAGGGATGTACAGGTAGGGGAAGGGAGGCAGAGGAATGTACAGGTAGGGGAAGGGAGGCAGAGGGATGTACAGGTAGGGGAAGGGAGGCAGAGGAATGTACAGGTAGGGGAAGGGAGGCAGAGGGATGTACAGGTAGGGGAAGGGAGGCAGAGGGATGTACAGGTAGGGGAAGGGAGGCAGAGGAATGTACAGGTAGGGGAAGGAGGCAGAGGGATGTACAGGTAGGGGAAGAATAGGCAGAGGCAGGGAGGCAGAGGGATGTACAGGTAGGGGAAGGACAGGCAGAGGCAGGGAGGCAGAGGGATGTACAGGTAGGGAAGGGAGGCAGGGGAAGAGAGGCAGAGGGATGTACAGGTAGGGGAAGGGAGGCAGGGGAAGAGAGGCAGAGGGATGTACAGGTAGGGGAAGGGAGCAGGGGAAGAGAGGAAGAGGGATGTACAGGTAGGGGAAGGGAGGCAGAGGGATATACAGGTAGGGGAAGGGAGGCAGAGGGATGTACAGGTTGGGGAGGACAGGCAGAGTGATGTACAGGTAGGGCAAGGGAGACAGAGGGAAGTACAGGCAGGGGAAGGACAGGCAGGGGAAGGGAGGCAGAGGGGCCGCCACACATAACACCAGTAGACAGACAACTGGTACCGCAAGTGAACAACTCATCATGGACAGACTATCACCGCGTTGTTTCGATTTTTCCTGTCTGTCTGTCTGTCTCTGTCTCTGTCTCTGTCTCTGTCTCTGTCTCTCTCTCTCTCTCTCTCTCTCTGTCTATCTCCTCTCTCTCTCTCTCTCTCTCTCTTCTCTCTCTCTCTCCTCTCTCTCTCTCCTCTCTCTCTCTCTCTCTTTCTCTTAGTGTTATTTTGTTTGTTTGTTTTTTCTTTAGGGGGGTGGCTGGTAGGGGGTGTTGTTTGTTTCTTTATTGGTATTCTGTATTTTTATGTTTTGTGTTGTTGTTTGGTTGTTGTTGTTTTTTTTGTTGATTGGGGTTGGGGGGGGGTTCTTTTTTTTCTTTCGATTTTTTCTTTTGTTTCAGCTCTTTTTCTTTATTTCTGTCTTTCCTTCCTTCCTGTCTTTCTTTCTTTCTTTTTCTTTTCTTTTTGTTGTTTTTTCTTTCCTTCTTTCTTTCTCACTTTATTCTTTCCTTCTTACTTTCCTTCTTACTTTCCTTCTTTCTTTCCTTCTTTCTTTCTTTCTTTCTTTCTTTCTGTCTTTCCTTCTTTCTTTCTTACTTTCTTTTTCTTTCTTTCCTTCTTTCTTTCTGTCTTTGTTCTTTCCTTCTTTCTTTCTTTCCTTCTTACTTTCCTTCTTTCTTTCCTTCTTTCTTTCTTTCTTTCTTTCTTTCTGTCTTTCCTTCTTTCTTTCTTACTTTCTTTTTTTTCTTTCTTTCCTTCTTTCTTTCTGTCTTTGTTCTTTCCTTCTTTCTTTCTTTCCTTCTTTTTTTTCTCTTCTTTCTTTCCTTCTTTCTTTCTTTTTTCTTTTTTTCCTTCTTTCTTTCTTACTTTCTTACTTTCTTTTTTTCTTTCTTTTTTCCTCCCTCCCGTCCTTCTTTCCCTTCTACCTTCCTTTTTTCTCTCCTTTATTTTCTCTCTCTTTTTTTTCTGAGCTCTCTGTCCGTCTCTTATATGCACTAGATATATGCTGCACTCAAAATGCCATTCATTGTCAGGGTTTGCTGTTTACTGTTTACTGGAGTATTCTGGTAGCGGTCCTTACAGACTGCTCTGTGAACTGACGTGTAGACAACGCGGAGCTGCACGTGGCAACTGACAGCTTGCACAGGGAAAAGCTGGCCGTTGTTTGTGCACAACATGTATGGTTTCTGCCACTAAAAGAAATGGTTGTCTGCTCTTGTTGTTGCTGACGTTGCATTACAGTCCCAGCGATAGATCCCATTTCGGGAGTGTGGTGGCACGTCATCCCTTTGGCGCCCTAAAAATAGCACACTTCTTGAAGCAGCATGGCCATGCAAGTATTAGGATGCTGTGCAAATCCATAGTATAAGATAAGATTAGATTATATTAGATTAGAATATGTATATTATATTATATTATATTATATTATATTATATATTATATTATATTATATTATATTATAATTATATTATATTTATATTATATTATATATATTATATTATATTATTTTATATTATATTATATTATATTATATTATAATTATTATATTATGTCATACTACATTATATTATATTATATCATATTCTATTCTATTCTATTCTATTCTATTCTATTCTATTATATATTATATTAGATTAGATTAGATTAGATTAGATTATGTTATATTATATTAGATTATATTTTATTATGTCGTACTATATTATATTATATTATATTATATTACATCATATTATATTATATCATGTTATATCATATTATATTATAGTATAGTATATCATATTAATTTTTGTTATAGTATATTATATTATGTTATATTATATTATATTATATCATATTATAGTATATCATATTATATTATATAAAAATTTCCATTACATTATAAAATTATTACATTCTATTCTATTCTATTCTATTCTATTCTATTCTATTCTATTCTATTCTATTCTATTCTATTCTATTGTATGTCTGCTCTTTTTTCCCCTCCTTTATGCCTTGAACGTTCCTGTCCCTCTGTCCGTCTGTCTTGCTGGCTGGTTGGCTGGCTGATTGGCTGGTTGGCTGGCTGATTGGCTGGTCGGCTGGCTGATTGGCTGGTTGGCTGGCTGATTGGCTGGTCGGCTGGCTGATTGGCTGGTTGGCTGGCTGATTGGCTGGTCGGCTGGCTGATTGGCTGGTTGGCTGGCTGATTGGCTGGTTGGCTTGCTGATTGGCTGGTCGGCTGGCTGATTGGCTGGTTGGCGGGATCGTAGACTGGTTAGCTGGTTGGCTGGCTGGTGGACTAGCCATTTGCTTGTGCTCTCTATTTCTGTTTTTGTTGATAGAAATCATTTCTCTGCTTCTCAGCGCGTCTCTCTCTCTCAGTCTCAGCCTTCCTGTCTGTCTGTCTGTCTCTGTGTCTCTGTTTTTCTGTCTGTCTGTCTTTCTCTGTCTCTGTCTATATGTCTGTCTCTGTCTGTCTTTCTCTGTCTCTGTCTATATGTCTGTCTCTGTCTGTCTGTCTGTCTGTCTGTCTCTCTGTCTCCGTCTCTCTATGGGCTTTATTTTAGTTTATTATCATATATATCCTTAAGGGCGGGGACTGGATGTAAAAAAGCACATGGGTGCTTATTCATTTTCCTCGAAATAAAAGAATTTGTCATTTGTCATTGTCTCCCTCCCTCTCTCTCTCCCTCTCTCTCTCTCCTCTCTCTCTCCCTCCCTCTCTCTCTCCCTCCCTCTCTCTCTCTCCCTCTCTCTCTCCCTTTCTCTCTCTCTCCCCCTCTCTCTCTCCCTCCCCCTCTCTCCCCTTTCTCTCTCTCTCCGTCCCTCTCTCTCTCTCCCTCTCCCGCTCCCCCCCCCCCTCTCTCTCTC
>CM054144.1:2257809-2262809 GCA_028751875.1 Rapana venosa | reverse complement strand
GACAGTTTTGTACGTATTCAAGATATCAGGTTGTGGACGTATTGTGTGTTCTGGGATATATTTTAAAAAATGTTCTGACATAGTCATTACTTTCGGGCATACATATTTAAAATATCCGGGTTTTGTTATCTAGTCCTTACTTGTGGATATATTAAAGACATCCATGTTGGTATATACTCATTGCTTTAGTACATATTGAGGACATCCGTTTTGGGATTTATTGACTATTGTTGGCATATTGAAGACTATTTGGAATATATTCCTTACTTGTGGATATACTGAAGACACCCGCTTTAGGATACATTCACCAGTTCTTGGAAATAGTTATTACAGAATTTCAAGATTTTCAGAATATTGATTTCTGAACAATTTGAAAATTTTTGGATATTTTCAACACATCGCTTTGACACATTCAGAAAATCCTTGCATCAAATTCAAGAGATCATCTGAATATCTTTCAAGACAATTGTTGGACATAATCAGGCCATACGATTTGGGGAGACATTATTCAAGGCTTTAATTTATAGATATTTTCCAGTCCTACGTATACCACTTTAATTGACGGCAGATTTATTGGCCTTAAATTCGGGGTGCTCTTCCCGGGACCGGTTTACATGTTGTTCACCACAGTAAACACAATAGAGCCTGCACTTCCTCTTCCTCGTTATGAGCGCCATTAGTGGCTCATACGTGCAACACAGCTTGTCTCGTCTCAAGTCCTCTGAAGCAAATGAAAACCACAGTGGGCACATTGTAACATGTCAGTAGCGTGGGTAGAATGGTCTAATTTGGAACATTTACATTTCACCCCTTCCCATGCAGTCAAAGATGTGTGATTTCCACAGCTGCATCTGAAGACGAAGACTGGTCAAAGACGAGTGATTTTAGGTACATATGAAGACGAATACTGTTCCTGTTCGCTGAGTGAAACCGAGGGCTGTTCCTCGGTCATTTCTAAAGAGGGCGCTTCTTCTTCTTCTACTTCTTCCTCTTCGTCATGGAGTCGGCGGCGTAGGTTTCTCCACAGAAACTCTTTCATTTCTGCATCCCCATTGAATATCTTGCTGTGCAGAGCCGTGTGCCCTTCGTTAGTTCTGGCATTGACTTTGCCGCCAAATTTCAGAAGGAGTTCAAACATGGCCAGGTTGCCGGGCATTGTGGCCGCGTAGTGGAGAGGGGTTTTGCCGGAGCTGTCTTTGGCGTTGACCTGAGCCCAGTTCCTCAGGAGCAGGTCAGCCACGGCCAGGTGCCCAGCCCCGCAGGCAAAATGCAAAGGTGTGGCATTCAGTATATCCACGTGGTCCACATCCATGTCAGACTGAAGAAGAGCTTGCACAAGCGCTCTGTTATTGGTGGTGGCTGCATAGTGCATAGGGTAGGAGGGGTCTACTATGGCCAGGTCAGGATTATGCTTAAGTAAATATTCAACTACACCATAGTTATAATTGATGCATGCTTTCATAAGAGGAGTTATCTCATTCCTGTCTCTCACGTGAACATCGGCATTCTTATCCATCAAGAGCTGGACAATCACAACGCTGCCGATGCTGCAGGCATGGTGAAGGGCGGTCATTTCGTCCATGTCTTTGGCGTTGACATCTACCGCTATGCGGCGGGTGCTTTTGTCGTCGCTGTCGATGAAGTTAGCCGAGAGCAAAGCCTCGACCATGGGGTAGTTGCTCTCATAGCAGGCCCACCCCAGCAGCGTCTTGCCCACAGGGCTCATCAGGTTGGGGTCAGCGCCGTGCGCCACCAGAAGCCGGACGATGGCGGTCTGCTTTGCCTCGCAGGCCAAGAACAGGGGCGTCTTGCCCCCGCCGTTCTGCAGGTTGACCTCCGCCTTCAGCTGCAGCAGAGCGGCGGCAGCCTGCACCCTCCCGTGCACACAGGCCACGTGCAGAGCCGAGTCCTGGAACGTGCCGCAGCGGGTGTCGACGTTCAGCTTCTTAGGGATCAGACTTTTGATGGCGTCCACATCGCCCCGTTGACAAGCTGCCAACAGAGCCTCATGCAAGTCGACAGAGGGCGCTGTTGAGGAGAGAGAATGCGTGGCCATGTAGCACGAATACTAACTGACACCATTCAAATAATAGTATGGAGGGGTTAACAATAACAGGAGGTGGGTTAGCATGAAATAAAAAACACACTAATGAGTCTTTCAGCATATGCAGGAGACTTTCGCAGGCAGTACAAAAAGGTGCAGTCGAAGTTTATCAGTCAAACTAACCGTATGTCGTTAGCAGTCAAACTAACCGTATGTCGTTAGCAGTCAAACTAATCGTATGTCGTTAGCAGTCAAACTAATCGTATGTCGTTAGCAGTCAAACTAATCGTATGTCGTTAGCAGTCAAACTAACCGTATGTCTTTAGCAGTCAAACTAATGGTATGTCTTTAGCAGTCAAACTATTACGTCTTCCAAGATTTAACGGGCATCTTTTTGTGCCAAACGCACAGACTGTCAGGTAAGGCCTCACAGCAGAGGCCAGCCTCCCCGCCACTGGCAGAGTACACCTTGACTTGCCCTTCACAAACCAAGAAGCCGCCAGCTTAGACTTTTTGACCCCCCCCCCCACACACACACACACACTTCTAGCTAGAGCTCTGTGCTTTACCAATCGCCAGCTTTGCGGATGCAAACGCTTTAGCCTATCATTGAGGTTGCTGCATTCCGACTTCGGGGACCATGTCTAAAAACCATCCCAGTTCATGTGTGTGTGTGTGTTCTTTTCTAAACACAACTAATCTGTTCCTACCGATACTCATTGGCCTACTCTTCCGAAAGGTAGAACAGGTTTTAACCTGTGCGGAAGATGTTCTGCGTGTGCTCACGGGACCTCAGTTTATAGTCTCAGCAGAACGACATTTCGGGGAGTGGAGTCGGAACTGGTGTTAACTCCAGGAAGAAAATCTCCAGGAAAGGGTGCCTCTCCTCTCCTCTCCTCCTCTCCTCTCCTCCTCCTCTCCTCCTCTCCTCTCCTCTCCTCTCCTCCTCTCCTCTCCTCTCCTCCTCTCCTCTCCTCCTCTCCTCTCCTCTCCTCCTCTCCTCTCCTCCTCTCCTCTCCTCTCCTCCCCTCTCCTCTCCTCGCCTCTCCTCTCCTCTCCTCCCCTCTCCTCTCCTCGCCTCTCTCCTCTCCTCTCCTCTCCTCCTCTCCTCCCCTCTCCTCCCTCCCTCCCTCTCCTCCTCTCCTCCTCTCCTCTCCTCTCCTCTCCTCTCCTCTCCTCCTCTCCTCCTCCTCTCCTCTCCTCCTCTCCTCTCCTCCTCTCCTCTCCTCTCCTCCCTCCTCTCCTCCCCTTTCCTCTCCTCCCCCTCCTCTCCTCTCCTCCCTCCTCTCCTCCCCTCTCCTCCTCTCCTCCTCTCCTCCCCCTCCTCTCCTCCCCTCCTCCCCCTCCCCTCCTCCTCCTCTCTCCTCCTCTCCTTCTCCTCTCCTCTCTCTCTCTCCTCTCCTCCCCTCTCCTCCTCCCTCCTCTCCTCTCCTCTCCTCCTCCTCCCCCCTCTCCTCTCCTCCCTCTCCTCTCCTCCCTCTCCTCCCTCTCCTCCCTCTCTCCTCCCCTCTCCTCCTCCCCTCTCCTCTCCTCGCCTCTCCTCGGGGTGGCTCGAACCCAGGCCTACAGACCACGAGCACAGGCGCTAACCACTAGACCACCCGGCCCCAGTCAGCCTCCATATACACCACAGTCTCCACAAACAAGACACTTTGTACATATTTAATCGGTGTGCGTGTGCGCGTGTGTGCGCGCGCGCGCGTGCATGTGTGTGTGTGTGTGCGCGCGCGCGTGTGTGTGTATGTGTGTGTGCGTGTGTGCGTGCGTGCGTGCGTTTGTGTGTGTGTGTATGTGTGTGTGCGTGTGTGTGTGTGTGTGCGCGCGCGCGCGTGTGTTAATTTCACTGTCAGAGTTGTCTTTACCTTGTGTGCGTGCATATGTATGTGTGTGTGTGTGTGTGTTCATTATTTTACCCTCATCTATCCCGTAGTCTTTTGGCCCGTGCGGGCACCAATACAGATTTTGCAACCGACTTCCTCCACTCCCCACAGTCCTGTTTTACGTAGCAAATCGTTCCACCTGTGGCCTTTCCACTCTCTGATGTCTTCCCATCCTTTTCTCTGTCTGCCTCCTTGTACTGTTCCCTGTGGGACAGTCTTGGCCAGTCCGGGTGCTCGTGTGACGTGCTCGTACCACTTTGGTTTGCGTGTTTTTGTTGTTTTTGTTGTTGTTTGTTGTTTTTACTGAGGTCTGGAGCTCTTCATATGGTCCTATGACGTTTATAATTCTGTTTCTCACTTCCTCAGTGAGGTGATCTCTGTATGAGATGCCAAGTAGTTTGCGAAAGCACCTCATCTCCATTGCCTGTATCTTCTTTCAATGTATGTTGTCATGTCCAGGTTTCACTTGTGTACAGAACTATGGGCGTGATCAGGGAAGCATCGGCCTGACCTTGAAGCTGATGTTCTTGTTCCAGAGGACTGTCGGTGTGCTCCTTGCTACTGTGGTCTGGGCTGGCCCGAAGACAATGTCAGGCTTTGCTGCATCGGACACTAGTAATACCAGGTGAAATGCAGCAGCCATACCTCATAGGTATTAAGGTCAAGGTACAGGTGTCCCATAGCCTATGTGGTCGTAGGGGAGCGAGGCATATTGAGGGCTGCACCCATCTCCTCTCCCTCGCTGCTTTACCGTCCCTGACCTTAAAGAGGCAGGTATCCATATAAAGCTGGGTGAACTGGGGGACTATACTGAAGCCAACTCGTGCAAACGGTCACCCATCCAAGTGGTAACCACGCTCGATGCTGCTTAATCTTAGCTGGGGAAAGTGAGTGCTCTGACTAATGAGCTATCCCGTACCCGTTTTTTGTATTAGAAAGGGTTGGGTTTTTTTACCTGTCTATGCACTTTGTGTTTGTTTCCCTATTCTAGTTGTTTGGGGTTGTTTTTTCTAAAGTATGTAAATTTAAATTCCGACTTTACAAGGACAGTCGGGAGGTACCTCCCTGCTCTTTTT
>CM054144.1:2225351-2257309 GCA_028751875.1 Rapana venosa | reverse complement strand
CATTTGGGTCGGCCTGGATTCATCCGCTCTTGGTGGCTTTTCCTGAGTTGTCAGCTTCAGGGTTTCCAGGTCTCGGCCTTTGGGGGAGGGGCAGCTAGTGAGTCACGACGGTAGCTGTGGGAGGGCTGCAATTGCTCATCAGATACCAAAGATGAGCCCCTGTTGAGGAGGGTGTTGAAGTGCTCTGCCCAGCGTGTAAGGATGTCTTTCTTGTCTGTCAGGAGGGTGGTCTGGTCCAAGGGTCGGACAAGGGTTGATCCTGTGGCTCTTGGCCCATATACAGCTCGGAGACCATCATGGAAGATCTTCATGTCATGAGCGTCAGCATCTGACTGAAGCTCTTCAGATTTTCTTTCCCACCAGTTGTTCTTCATCTCACGCAGCCTCTTCTGTACAAGTTGCTTGGTTTGCAAGTACTGGTTCTTCTTCTCTGGCAGTCTTTATCAGAAATGTGATCCTGATGCCGTTTGTGCAGTGTGTTCAGGAGCTTGGAGATCTCAGAGTCATTCTCGTCAAACCAGTCCTTGTGGCTCCTCTGTACAAAGCCGAGTGTGTCAGCTGCTGCTGTGTATACAGCATCTCTAAAGGTGCCCCATAATCTCTTCTACATCAGTCGATACAGGGGTTTCTTGGAGAGCTGCTTGGATTTGCTGCTGTAGTGCGTCCTTGGTGATAGGAGTAGGTGGATGTTTAGCTTCCTGGGGGGTTTCTGCCTGGCTGGTTGGAGCTTGCGTGCAAGTCTAATGTTCATCTTGCTGCATACCAGGCGATGGTCTGACCAACAGACTGCTCCTCTCATGCAGCGTGTAATGGAAACATCACCTCTGTCCCTCTGCCGGACGATTACGTAGTCCAGCATGTGCCACTGCTTCGAGCGGGGGTGCATCTATGTGTTCTTGTACTTGTTTGCTTGTTGAAAGAGTGCACTTGCCAGTGCCGTGCCGTCCTAGGACTTTTGGCCAGGAGGAGAAGTCCACGCCGACGCGGGCACTGAAATCCCCGAGGATAATCAGCCTGTCCTTTCTGTCTACCGCTGAGATCGGGCAGCTAAGCTCTTCATAGAAAGCTTCTTTGATGTCATCAGGGTTGGTCATTATTGGGGCATAGCAGCTGATGACTGTGGAAAAGCAATCCTTGGACAGCTTCAGACGTAGAGTCATCAGCCCATCGTTTATCCCACGTGGAAGGCTGTCAAGCTGTAGTGCAAGTTTGGTTTTTATTGCAAAGCCTACACCTGAGGTTCTTGGGGTGTCATCTGGCTTCCCAATGCAGTAGAAGGTGTAACCCCCTCCAACTTCCTCCAGATGGGTTTCACCAGCAAACCTTGTTTCGCTCAGGGCCGCTATGTCCACCTGGTAGCGATTAAGCGTTCTAGCAATGAGCGCTGTATGCCTCTCTGGTCTGTCGTCTCTGTCCAAAAGGGTGCGAACATTCCAGGCACCCAGAGTCAGGGCATGACTCCAGGACCGCTAGTGTTGGATGTCCAAGTAGGTGCGGTTTCCTACTAGGTACTAAGATAGGCAGGCTTTGTTTAGGGATCTTTTTATCTCCCCTTCCCCGTGTGGGGAGAGCAGTGCTGTCCCTAAAAAAGGCTGCTCTGACACTGTAGGAGGATACGGGCGTCGCATCTGCCCCAGTCTACGGCGGACGACCATCACCCCACAGCCGCCTGCGTGCAGAGTCGTGACTAGGAACTGCCAGCAGCATCCTCTGCCTGTACCCGTTACCACTTCTCCATCGCCGCAGGGCTTGGGAAAGCTGGGTGTTGATGGGCTAGCTCATTGTTCCGGCATTAGCCTGGTTGCCTGACCAGCACAGGTGACTTTTTTAAGTGAAGAGGAGTTGTGCAGTCCCTTCTCCACTCTCTCGCCTACCGACGCTCAGAGTCCCACAGGTGCAGGTACTGCCAGTGTGAAAGGCCTGGTAAGGAGGATCTCTCAGCTTTCATGGATTCTTGGTTTCCACTCACAGCAACACTCCTGCAGCATGGACAGGTGAGGTCTTAGTGGTTAGATCGTGCCATGCAATCTGACGCCCCCGGTTTCGATTCCGGTTACAGTCACCACCCCCGTGATGCCGTTTTAGAGGGGGACAATGGGCAGTCTGCTCAAAGGGCATCCCTGCTGGGATGGTGATGTGCAGGGTAACCCAAATCCCAGAGATTCACGTTCGCTCATCTGCGTGCTTCGTTGGTAAGGGTAATAATAATAATAATAATAATAATAATATAATTATAATAATAATATAATATTAATGTATGGAATTTATTAGCGACTGAATGCTGCATAAGGAAACTAATCAAAGCTAGTTTACATTTAGAACGGACCAAAGGCGAAAGGTTTGGAACATAAAAGCCCCTCCCACTTCCCCAGGATATCTATTATTCATTATGGTTGTTTTGTTTTGTTGTTGTCTTTTGGGAAGTTAAACATTCGTAACATTGTTTAAAACTCTGTATCCTCAGTCGGACTTTTCTTTCTCTTACCTTGTCATGTTAGCTTTAATTTGCTTATCTGACTAATTATTGCCTACTCATGGAAATACGTCAACACTTTTTTTAATTGTTGTATGAGCACGCGTCAACAAAGTCATCATCGGACGTATACAGACAGAAACTATTTGATCTCGGAACGCTTCTAAACTGAATACACTACTGTTTCCACGTATGGAAACATATTGATTGACTAATGAAACAGGATATGTACTCCATCATCAAGAAGAGGACCACACAGTCATGGGCACGGGAATGTGGGATGTCTCAGGTGGAAGCGATTTTTGTCTGCATTGGAAACCAAGTGTTTCTCTTAATCGAAACCTTGCTTAATGTAGACAACGGTGCACATTTGTCGTGGACTATTCGAAGATGTTATTCAGTCTGAAGGAAAACTTTAACGAAAAACCGCATAGTTATTTTTGCATTTCCATTTATGAGTGCCAATTTTGTTTAATATGAACGAATGAGTTCTCATGCCTGGTAAACTCAGAAAGAAACTGATGAAGCTTACGCTACCTACTTCTGAGCAGCACGCACGATTCCAAAACCATTGTTACTGACCAAAACAAGTTACTTGATATCTCAAATTCTTGTATACACCATCTTGTGTAACTGTAAAAAGTTTTTCAGTAGTTATAAGCCTGTATTTTTTACAATTAACAGACGTTCTGATGTGTAAAGATATCTTCCGTTTCTCCATATTGTACAGTATTTGACGACTAAAACTGAAAGTAATATAGTTTATTTGAAATGAGAAACTATAATATTATGGGAAATTATGCTCTTAAAACAATACTCTTATCAAGAACTTGTCAAGAACTTATATCAACATCTTCTTCAATTAACTAATAACTATTATGTCTAAGAACTGTATTAACCAATAATCTTCTCTACTAAAAGACTGAAAATGTTCATATTTTATTTTTGATCGGGTAATATAAAATTAATTTGGGATTTTTGCTAATAACATATCTAATCAAGAACTAATACAAAAAATACTATAAAATAATTAAAAACTAATTCTTCTTCTTTATTATTTGATTTATGCTGAATTTTTTATTTTTAAAAAAAAAAGTGCAAAACCCTTTCTCCGATACCGTCTCGCATTACAGAAGCTGAGAGCAACTTGGAGGAACTGCAACAGAGTTTGGGTTGCGGAGTAGATTTTTCTGGCATTCACGACTGTTGGAATGCATTTCACACACAACGCCATTACACAACATAGGACCTGTAGCTACTGCTTCCTACGGGGGTTCGCATCCATGCCTGCAGCTCTGCATGCCTACACTGCTGCCCTGCCTAACGCATTGACGACTTTCCACAACTGGGGCTGCACCCCGGAAGGGCGATAGAGAGTGAAAATTATAATAAATATTTAAACCTTCCTATCTGATGGTGCATACTTAGCACGCCCCCATTGACGCCTGTGTTGTCAGATAAAGATTTTGGCATGTTGCCACTAAAACAAAGCAATAGGCCTACAGCTGATAGACAGGGACATTGTTATATATGTATTATGTGTGGTTGTGTCGTGAGAGTGTATGTGTGTATGTTTTGTATATGTTGTCTGCATGTTCTTTGTGTGTGTTTAAAAATATGCTATTGGGTTTTAACACTAACACAGTATTTAATCGGTGGTCTGTTTTGAGTTTAGTTTACTATGCTTTTGAGCTTCGAGTTTTAAGTTTTATTCTTTCTCTTTCTTGTCTGTCTGTAATAAGACATCATTCTCCCAAGGCAATTATTAACCCATCTCTGTCTTTCATGTGAAAAATTACAACGACTTTGATGTGTTCCGTAATCTTTTAATAGTGACTATTATATTATTGTTGTCAGCAACAAAAAAGATATCTGTGAATGTCTCCACACTGAACGGAGCTTAGACAAACTATTCCTTTTCTAAACAATGTCCGCTTTGCTGAGCAGTCGTCTATTAAGGAAAAAGGGTCTGCCTATTTTCAAAGAGCCTTTGAATAGTATTCTTAACACTCGCTTAGCTGTCAGAGGGATTAAACAATTAATTATATTTCTCATATGTCCAATAAATTTCTCTCCTCTGTTATGTTTTATTGTTGTGCAGTGTTGGACAGAATATAACAATGAACTCGAAATGATTTTTTGTAATGTTTGTAATAATCTATAACAAATACAGTCTGCACCAGCCAGTCTGCCGCATATTCTAGAGAGCACGTGTGGATTATTTGGTAGTAAATTAGCTGGTCCATTTAGTAAACAACTTTCTTTTAGTCTGTTTCCTTCTATGTTGAGCTGTGCATCAAATCAATACAAATAGATTATATTTTTTATGGGATCATCATTTCTCTTGCTCTGTCTTCTATTTGAATAGTTAATTCCTTCTGAGCAGTTTTCAATGAATCTTCTGAACCATGCAGCTTATCTCATCTGTTGATATTAAGTCAACCCACAACTGCATATTTAGATGTTAGGTATTCATGAAGCCTAACATCAGGTAGTGTAAAAGATTTGCTGTTTAACACCAGTAGTGGTTCATTTGTGTTGGGACAGAACCAAAGTATTTTATTACCTAATCACGTGTTGATTATCGGTAATAATAACATGAGCATGACTTGATGTTTGGACTGTCCCTCTATAGTACATGATAAATGTTTAATAAGGGATTAATAAACCTACTTACTTAATCTGGAAAAGGGGTGGTGGTTCTTCAAACAGCTATTATTATTACCCTTTAGCGACTCTTGCCGGAGTGTTCAGTTTTATGTGTTCCACACAGTTTTCTGCTTTATTCTTCATCTTAATGTGCTTATGGTCTGAGCATCTTTCATAAATAGATAGATGCCTTGACTGATATTGGCGGTGCTAATCAAGGGTGCAAGCATTTGGGTGATTCGAAAAACAATTCTTACTCTAAAGTATGACTAGCTATTTTTTGTACTTTGCTCATCAGCTGTCTGTGGAATGTAATAACAAGAGCACTGTCATTAAAGGTCAGCAGCTCATAGACAGTCTGTCTCTGAGTGGTGCCTTGATAGTAAGGCATTGCAGAGCTGAGTAATTCAAAGTCAAGAGGAATTAAAAACCTGTTACCATAAGCTTATTGCATATAGGCAGCATTCTTTTTTCCTGTTTCCCTTATCAGCAGAACCTACTCTGTGTTAGTCCTCATCATCCTGTATGCCCTGTAAATATAGATCATCTCTTTTTTCATACTATTGTCATCCATATATCAGTATAAGATCAAGAATTTGTCTGCGTTGTTTAAGTGATAGCACTTCTCTGCCTTCTAGTTGACACTAATTTTTTTCATAATTGCTCTTTCCCTATTGTTTGTACCACACTTTGTTTGGATCATCTTCAGGGGGGGGACTCTAGTTCAATCTGAAAAGCAAGCTAGTTGTCTGGTACAATGACATCATCTTTTCCTATATTAGGTAAACCTAACAGTCAGAATCTGATTTTCATCAATAGTGGAGGGGTTTGTTTGTAATACGATTGTCTGTGCTGGTTTCCTTTAATGCCTACGGGTTCTTTTTAAAAAATCTGTATGGTCAAGGATTGCCTCCAAATGTTTGTTGCACCATCTTTTTTCTATAACTAGCAAAATAAGAAGAAAACAATAATAGAATTCAATGGAAGACTATGATATATATATGATGGATGATGTGTTTATCGCAGCGCTGATGATCTTGGGTGACGCAGCAACAAACTGTAGCACCACTTGATTCTCAGTCAGAAGAGAATTATTGAAAGCAGGGTTAAAGATTTTAGGCACACAATGTTTTGGGACAACCCAACACCAGATTTACCTAGACCTACTGGGACTATGATTTGGACAAACAATGCACAATATGTTTGTCTATAACTGACACAGGACAAAGGTTTCTTTATTAACAAAGATAAAATAACAACCATCAGTTTTTATGCAAAAAATACACGCAATGCAGAGAGCAAGTGTTGCTATGCAGAGAAAAACTTGGTATTAGTTATGCACTAACTACTACTAACAGGACTGCTAGCAAGCGTTGCCTCAACTACAAAAATGCTGAACAATACCTGTAACAAAAAAACATTGAATGTCTACCACTTGATGCCTAGCAACAGTGGCAAACCACAACAACTGAATCTATTCTAGAGTTGGAAACTAGATTCTCACAAGCAGACGAAGACACAGCAATGGAAAAAACAACAGAAATATGATCAACCAACACTTCCTCAATGCGCAGAAATAATGGGGCTCATTTCCAAGCACTACAGAGTATTAGAGGCGAACTGATAAATCAATTTAGCAAGCTAGGTGATTTGTGACTCACACTGGCAGGTCATTGATACTGGAAGTAAAAGAAAGATTCACACAGCGTACTTAATAGGGATCTTCAGACCATGTACGCAAGCAAGATTAGAAGTCAGTAAACAATGACAGAAAACAACTTACAATATCAGGTTAGCAGAATAAATGAAACAATCCACAGCATTTTTATGAAAACACACTAGCAGCAAATAAGAATTTGTACACTGTTTCGCGAGCAAGGCATACACTTGTCAGGTATAATTACAGCATTGGGTTTCGCTATAAGCACACTTGTGTATGCGATGACAGGAAGAACACTATAAGCCACCACCAACACCACCACTTCCGCACACCCATCAGGCACAATGGATGGCTTTATGAAACAACTCGGCCATTAGCTGACCTATTAAAAAATTAGCACTACAAGTTGGCATGCACTTCCTGGTATATATGGCTCCGTGGATTCGCTGGCTGCTATCAACGCTTGGAAAAGTTGTGGGATTTATGGCTGAACATTTATGGGCGTTACTGGTTTTAGTTGTTGGTTTTCTTCTTTCTAAAATAAAGATAAGCAAGGCCGCTTAAAACAAGTATACTTGTTAAAGCAGTTATTTCATCATAGTGACTGTCTCTTACAAGGGGAATAATTATTGTTTTTGTTTGCTCTGAGGTGGTGGTAGTAGTTCTTTCCCTTGTTGTTGCTTCTGTGGTGTTACTACACTTTTTGCTTCTGGTGCTACTGATACTACTGCTGCTGCTGGTGTATTGTTTACACTTTCATTTTTTCCAAGCTGCACATCATCTCCAGCTATAATAATATTGTTGTTGTAGTTTGTAATTGTTCCTATTTGTAACTGCATGTTGGAAGGCAGCATATACAAAACCTCGTCCTATAGCAAAGTCTACCTTAGACCGTGCATAGTGAAGAACATCTTGGTAATGGCTTGATGCTTGATGCAGGTCAACAGCCGAGTAATACTGTTCTTCAAGATTGTTATGAAACGCTTCTGTGCATCAAACCAGTGCCACCTATGTTGGCGACTGTCTACGCCTGATGCACCAAGCAAGCATCAACACCTAGTACCCGTAAGAGTCATTAATCCTCTCATGATCTGGTTTGTTAAACCCTTCACTCTTATCAAGAATAAAAGTCGTCCATGCATACATGACATTTGCTCTATTGAACCAAGATCAACTCTGCACCAAGAGAGAAAGATGTATTGGAGGCCACAGTCATAGTCTATACCTCTGTGCACACCCCAAAATACAGCGTACCCATGCATGATTTTTGTCCTGTGGTTGTTGAATGCAGTCTTAGAATCAATATTTGAACTCATTGCACAGCCTGTCATACTGCCTTCATGTTAATCCTACTATTAAAGGGATGAAGTTGCTATCAGTGGGCAGTGGGACCTGCAGCTCAGATAACACACGCCATAAATGATTGTACTCATGAACCTGTACACTAAGAACTTTACTAAACTGGTTTGGATGGTCATTGTGGTCAGCATTATGACACACCACAGGCCGTAGTTGCAAGTGGATAGCAAAGTTTAAGTGGTTTGGTAAAAACTGTATAGATTAGACATCAATTGGCTATCACAGTGGCAATCATCCATTAATTGGTGGAGTTTAAGTATTGATTTTCAGTGGGTTGGGAAATTTTACTGCGAAGATCATTGTTTCTCGACACCGCTACATCTAGCTTATTAAAGGTAATAGTCCTTTTGGGTTAATAGTGAGATCCAGCTCGTATTTTGCATCTTTATTATATTTATACATTTTTATTCTATAGTAGATAAAATGTTTATAACACTAAAAAAACATCCCAGTCAGGTGTACCTGGTTAAACTAGCCATTCCTATTGACCAACCGCCTGTTTCAACATAAAACAGTTGCTTTGCACCAGAGGCTTGCTACACAGTATCAGGACAAACATTGACAGCTAGCGAAACAACTGGATTTAAAAAATAAATGGATTATGGAATATTGGGCATAAATTTACAGTAGATGAAGGTATATTCGACTTCTGCACACTGGAAATAGAGCTTCTTTCACCTGCTGTGCATCACAGCAAAACTCACCAAGCTAGTCTAAGAGTAACTCTACAGACTTCTTCAATTATAAGTATGTCACAATGTCTTGAAGAAATGCTTTGGGTTTGGACATAGACCCATTTATATGATGGGTTTTTAAATAGTTGATTGGGAATGTAACCTTGGTGTTGCTTTTGAGATGATGTAGGCAAGGACTAAACCGTATGTCGGTGAAAGACCATTACATGGCTGTAAACTCTTTGTTTTTTGTACACCAAGTTCTCTGGTTAAACACACACAAAACCAAGTGGTGACGAAGGGGGGGGGGGGCTTTTTCTTCTCATCAGTTCCTTCTGATATACTGAAGTATCCTTCACCCAGCAGAGACAATGTTATGTTGAAACGCTGCACAATAGCTTCAATACCTTCATTCAAGAGCTGGAAGAAGGCTTCCATGAAACACTATGTATAACAATCAAAGATGCAGCAAAATGAACAGTTGACAGTAAAATTTTACAGATTACATTAGAAATAAAATAATATAACACTAATTATACATAATACATAACCATGTCACGCGCGTCCCGTAATAAGAGCACCTGAAACATGCACAATATTGAGCTTAAAATCTTGGTGATGTACAGAGTTTGAGAAAGGGTTGGGGGAACTTGTGTGATGTTATGCTTTGGCAGTACACAAATGATGGATACTACAATCGCACCAGCAAATAGAAGAAGTATGAAATCCTCGAGTTTCCTAAACTTGAACAGTTTCTGTAATGTTGAAGCTTCGAAGCTTTAGCAGATGATTTTACTTACAAAGTAACATATAAAGCTAATAAAATGGCACTTCAAACCAAGCATCAACTGGCAGATCAAGTTTGAGTTTATTAGTCCATACACTCACTCTATGCACCGAAAGAACTTTCCCATTAAAGCCATAAATGCTTGCTTGGACCAGTAAACATAGCACTAGCATATCAATCAGCCAGCAGAAATGAAGTAGAGATAATTAGCAATTACAGAATAAGGCACATTACTTGCTTCATGAAAAGATCAGTGACTAATCATCAACCACATTGCTACGATTCCTTCCATACTTTCCTATGGTTGATCAGTTCACATTGGTGCTTTGTTCTGCGTTTTTGCAGAGGAAGGACAGAGCTTCTTTCTTGTTCTTGGATGGGATTAATTAACTGGATAAAGACTCGACGTTGATGACCTCAGATTGCTATTGCTAATTCGGAACAGCGGGGTGGTGACAATGACATGAAGGAACATTTCGCTGTAATAAAGTCACTTGCTCCTGGACACCAAAGCTGATACAATCCAGATCCCTCATATCTACACCCAATTGATCCTTGTTGAAGTCTATTACACAGATGTTGTACTGCCGACAATCAAATTACAAGGACTTACTGATGTATACATAAAAAATTACACAAATTTTTTTTTAACGGCAGTATAAGAAGAAGTGACGACTGCTAAATATCCATAAAGTTCCTAGTGCAACCAGATCCTGAATCCTCTTATGTTATGCTAATGCCTTTCGTTTCGACAAACATTTACCACAGATGCAGCATTGACATTGAACAACAACTAAACAAAAGTATACAAAAATGCAGGCGTATAGGTACAGATCAGCATTTACGTGTTGAGCTCTTTTACTACAGGTACAGCAACATGTCTACAGCTGCAGCTGGGAAACAGCATTGATCTCTTGGCTACTGAATTGGTGCTCCGCTGATCAATTGCATTGGGGCTCTGTTTCAATAACAGCAGGAGCCATGTTCATTTGTCTATAGTCTTTCGAAAATGAGGTTGTGTGTAAAAAATCTAGAGAAAATTGATGCTGTTGTTTGCCCCTGACATTAGCCAAGCTAAGCTCATATCAGGCTCATTATTAGCAAAGTCTAAAGATTCCACAATTTCAGAAGAGGAGTTCTAGCGTCTTCAGGATGACTCGATGACTACATGCGTCAAAGTTCGACATCCAGAACAAACTACACAAAAGCTATGCCCTTATCATGTGGACATTGACTCATTAAAAAAGGGAATATATGAAATAAAGGGTATCTGCTTGGCCAAGACAGTGGTTTTAAACGATCCAGCTGAGTAACTCTATTAAGAGCTAAGAAATACCTGCAGTAGTTTCACTGCTTCATACCGTAGCAAAACAAAAACAAAGAGCAATTAATGAATTAATTAATTATTTTTTTTTTACTTATATGAGTTAGAGATTTTTAGTGAGGCTCAGTATGGTGAACAAAGTGTTTCAGAAAATTAGAGCTAAATGTTACACAACCACAAAACGTTGTACAAAGAATTCAAGTTGCAATCGCACAAATACCAGACAACCTAAACATAGACTCCACCAGGTAACGCGTGCAGTTGGTTGTTGAAATTTATACAACACGGCAAATAATGATGAAGACATTAAAACTGTTCATGTGTCAACAACACAACAAGCACTGAACTCTTTGAAGAGCTCAACCACAACATGGGCAGATGAGATGATGGGCAACTTCGATACATTCTGCAGAAACAGGCAAGGAATTAGAATGAGGGGATCAGGTATGGACACGTTGGTAGGTTCTTCGCATAGAACTAAAGCAAACAAAGTTTCATCCCCATTGATTGGTAGAAGTTACATTCCCTTTGCCCCTGATGTTGTAGCAAAACGTGCTGTGCTGAACATTCAGAACAAAGATGACAAGTGTTTTATGTGGTGTGTGCTGCTTTAAAACTGTTTCATGTGGCAAAGAATGCAGAGAGAGTTTCAAACTATAATGACTCGTGACAAAGCTGACTATACCGGCATTGATTTTCCTTGGATGTTAGGAGTATTGACAGTTTGAGGAACTAAAACACCATCAGTGTGAACGTGTACACCTGGGAGATGCGCGCACTATACGGATCCCAGCGGGTTAAGACCACTCTAGGATCTCTAAAAGGTACTCCCAACAATAGGTAATCCTGATAAGATACCAATGTAGACCTCTTGCTAAGTGAGTAATGAACAGTCTATTCATTATACATCATTAGAACAATGAGTGACTTATTGCACAAGACAAACAAAACTTCAGCACAAAAGAGTTTGCAGACTACTGCTTGTTTTCATTTCCATCTTTACAAGGCAGCAGACAAAACAACAGAAGAAAGCACTGCAAGAGTGAGGACGAAGCATCATGAACTTGTAACACCTAGGCCAGGATAGCAAGGTTTACTTCAAGAAAATAAAAAAGCTACAAAAGAGTACATTTGTAGTGTATGCCGACTTTGAGTCTATCATTGTGCCATACAAGGGCCAGCACCGGAACAAGTGACTTAAAACAGTCTTAACTCAGTAATCATCAAGTTGTCATTTGCTTATGTTGTTGTTAGATCAGATGGTGCACACTCAGAGCTAGTTTTGTATAGAGACCAGACGCTTGCAAGCTTTTTCTTGAACACTGGAAGCAAATCATAACCACTTACTCTCAAAAAGCTCAACCTACAGAGATCATTATGACTAGATAAAGACAGGAGCAGTATGCTTCTGCTACACATGCTGGATTTGTGGTAATTTTTAACACGCAGGTGGCAGTCAATCTAACAGTCAGAGATTTGACCAAATAAGTGGTAAGTTTCGTGGGTAGCAGCCATAGTAAGTGTTAATCTACAACATAAAGTGATCCCAAAAACATGGAAGCTGCAGTCTTTTTCAACATTCTAAGAGGTTACGACTCACACCTAATTTATGCAGCAGTTGACTGATGAGTATAAGGCATAATGCATTGCTAGTCATCAGAGAAGAAGTACTGAACTTTTATCACAAATAGATTGTCCTTCTTTGATTCTCGCCACAACATATGATGGAATCTATAGGGTCCTTGTTTCATCACTGATTAATTGCTCAATTACAGAAAAATACTTCGACACAAAGCTTGCACAGAACAAGAGGCGTTATCCTTATGAGTACTTGGGACTCATGGGGAAAGCTTTGATGAAGAAAGAAGCTGCCTCCAAAAGAAAGCATCTTCAGCAGACTGACCGGGTAAAGGATATCAGGGTGATG
Organism: Rapana venosa; assembly: GCA_028751875.1. Classification (NCBI taxonomy): domain Eukaryota; kingdom Metazoa; phylum Mollusca; class Gastropoda; order Neogastropoda; family Muricidae; genus Rapana; species Rapana venosa. The sequence goes on along the minus strand of CM054144.1, from coordinate 2,244,456 downwards.
TATTCAGAATGGTTCAGTGGGCATGGCCAAAAGATGCGCAGGTGGTCCGTTACGATGGGGTCGGATTATCCATGATCAGATCTACTTGCTGATTCATGTTTGCTTGCTGATGTCTTTGATGTGAAAACTACAGACAGACTGCATGAAGCACTTATGACTAGACCCATCACACTATATTATAGATCTTACAGAGGAATGTCTTGGATGCTTTTTGAGTTTACTGGGGTTGCTCATCATGATTTGTTGTATGACCTGCATGATTCCAATATGATGAGGATGGTATTTCCCTGCGTTTGGTGGCATCATTATGACTTGCCACAATTACTGACAGGCCAGCAACAAATATTTTGAAGGACTATGATCATAGCAAAGCTTCTAACTTCATCATGTACTTGGACGCAAACAATCTGTATGGATGGGCGAAGTGTCAGGCACTACCATACTTTCAGTTGTTTAATGGTTCCTGTTGCTGTTGTTTAGGTTCTAAAAGCTCCTGTCTCTAAATGGTGACTGATCAAGCATTGGGCTGATCTTACGTAAGTAGATTTTGTCTATCCCTATTGAATAAGTGATGCGCACCAATGACTACCCAATGGCCGCAGAAAGGCTCAAAACATCTCCAAAAGAACCACCAAAGCCCCTAGTTATGTACCAATCTTTAAATGACAAGAGCAAGTATGTTTGTCACATACAGACTGCTACAGTTCTAACTTAGGGCATGGGTTATTTCTTACTGCTGTTCCTCTGTATCATTGTGTTTGACCAAGAGCATTCTGATACCATACATCATGAAGAACACAGATTGGAACGAAGGCAAAACCGATGCATCAGAAAAGGATTACTCAAGTCATGAACAACCAGCTGTTTGTAAATCAATGGAGAAACCCACACAAAAGAAAAGATGTTAGATTATGTCATCAAAGAATTGAGAAGGCCATAAGCTAACATCTCATAAGCAAGCTACTCAAGACTACAGGCAAATTCCATGACAGGTCTGATATGGCTTATTGATGAAAGAAGATGCAGGTTAAACTAGCAAACAGTATTCATTGGGTTTAGTGTGGCTGGAGCTGGTCAAAACTGTTGATGTGGAGTTCTTGGTATGATTACTTAAGGTCATAGAATATTCCTGCTGTATGGTGTCTTTGCTAACAAGTATCACAGACTCTATCTAGGCCTTCGAACAAACCCACAGAAGATATTACAAAGGTGACATTTGTTGATCGAGTGACGCTAGCGCTCAACTGGGTGCATGAGTCATGGTATGACACCAGTGATTATTCTCATAAAGGACAGTCCCGCTGAATATCATCATGTTAAGGAGAATGACTGATAAAGTAAAATGTTGTGATTGGTAAGGATGTAAAGGATGTGAATAGAACGCGCGCTGCAGAATGTATTTTCAAAGAGATTTGTTGGGTCTTGAGGGACAAGATGTATTAGCTTTTGCAAGCAGAGGTGTCATAATAAAAAAGGCAAAAGGTGTTGGAAAAACAGGTGGTCAAAGAACAAGCATCAAGTAGGATAACTATCAAAAGAGGTCTCTTTGAAGGTAGAGTATTCTATCATGACAACTCTCAAAGCTCTGCTAAACCTGCAACAAATCAACACAACTGTGGTTAGAAAAATGACATTGATTTGAGCAGTATACAAAACGAGTTATTCTTCACCAGAGCAAATCACGCACTTGGTAACTGGAGAACAAACAGCTTATTAATTAAGTTAATGGTTTTTTCATCATTTTTATACGAGGTTAAAAAATTTTGATATGAGATCACATAGGATTGTTGACTCTTATCAAATACTATGGTAGTGGTACAATCGCTGTCCTCTGCTTTTAACAGTGGCTGAATCTCTAGAGTAGACTTTGGCTTCAGTATTAGAGAAATAGAAAAAATCCTTGATCATGGTAGCTAAAGAAGAGGTGTCTAGATCAGTGTAGAGTGATCTAGTGTGGATGTTTTGTTTTAGTGGGAATGAGAGAGTGTCTCAGATACAGCATCTTTGGCAGTGTTACGGTGTGAGAAAAATTAGGTACCATAAATTGTATAACAAAAAAACAGTATTAGAAGAGACCATGTTTGTCACTTACTTCTGTTTGAAATTGTAGCCTACTATACTGAAGCGGGACAGTATTGAGGTAGGCACTAGCTGCTGTTCTTCCTCTCTAACAAAAAGATCATTGTGGTGAGGTAATGACAAATAATAAATAGGAGGATCCAATTTCTCCACAAATTTACTTTTATTTAATAAGTGTCTATGCTCCAGATGGGACTCTGTTTGCTCGTTTGTGACTGTCGCTGGCTTCAGCTTCATCCAGTGAGCATAAGTTTCTCAGTTTCTTCCCAAAGGTATTAGTGTTGCTTAGAAGGTGTTGTTTGGTTGTGCTGCTGCTATGTGTTTTTGTACCTTGATGGCTGTCTACACAGGTTTTGAAACCCTGTGGCTTTAGTTATTATCAGAGTTCATGCTCTCCAAAAACTGCAGGCAGTCTTCTTAGACTCACTCTGAAATTGTGAGCCTGGGATTCCATGATTCCTTGGTGGTATGATATGCGCCAAAAACAGTCTTTATTGCTAACAGCTTGTTAATGCTTTTCAACCATGTGCTTGAGATCTGTGGTTGATGGTTATTACCTCTTTTTTATTGCTACTCCTTGCTTTAGTATACTGTGTTTTAAATGTACTTTAAACTCTTACCATCATTCGCACGAATAAGTTGGATATTTTAATGGGCCCCTGACTATAGATTTCCTGCAGCAACTACAGTTGCCAGGTGGCCACTCTTTTCTGTTAGGGGGACTATGCATCTTTATACCTAGATGCTACGTCACCTCTGTAAGAGCATACTTTATACCTCTTTCTCTCTGATTGTGTCATGGGGTAAGTATAAAAGGTTATTTGGTGACGTATCATTTGGCTTCTATGTTTTTAAAGGGAGGGTCTATTTGTTTTGTACCTTAGGATGGCACTCAAGGTTGAGAGTGGTAGATCTGCCGAATATTGCTGTTAGACAGCCACTTCTTTGATAACTCGGACTCTTACTCCTGCTGCAATGCTCAGTTTTATTAATAGACGACAAGTGCTGTTCTAGTTAACCTTTTGGTGCTGTAGTACGATTCTTAGAGAGTCTGGCATACATGTTCCTAGATTATAATAAAATAATAAATTGTCTATTGGTTTAACCCAACTTCTGCAGAACTAAGAAACTTTTATACTATTGTCATGCCACCCATTAAAATCAATATCGCCTAGTCTTTCTGGGTTTTTCGTGCGGTTGTTAATAATCCGAAAGACTGTGGCTTAGTGAATAGGAGATGATGTTGTTTCCTGTTACAGTGTAGCTACTCTTTTATTGCCACGTCAACATATGGAAATGTTTTTGCTGCATGTCATTGTTCATCGAAGTTTCATCATTAATAAAGTCTAAGCTGAGCTATTTCTTGGTCTTTCGTAATTCTGCCTGTGCTAGCTGTTCAAGTTGTTCCTATTGCTTTATCCATGCTCATTAACTCTCCTTTCTTCGTCTATGGTTAAGATTGAAAAAGTTTAGAAATCGCGCAGGAATGAGAGTTGCATACTGTAAAAGCAGAAGTTGCGTGTACGCTTTTAATTTGAGGGCTCTACATCATGAAGCACCATCTTAAAGCTTCATTCGCTCAAACTAAAGAAGCGCCTGTTTTTTATGTTATGGTTACATAAATATTTTCTGGAAGATTCCCTGCGCTTAACAGGAGTCTTTAGTAGCATATGGATGCTTGTTACAACCGCAACTAGCTGTAGCACTCGCTACCTCAAAGTCTAGTTTTCCTAATGGGGTGTCTGCCAGCTGGTGAGTAGGGTGTGGGTGGTAGGGGGAGCTCGTTTTGGGGGTCTGACTACTCTTGCGGCAGGTGGGTTTGGGGAATGGGGAGTCGACACTAAGCCTGCCAATAACGGCTGGTATGGTACGACCAAATGGACTGCAGTCTTTTCTGTACTCATATTCTACTATATGTATAACATTAAATATTTATATCTATTATACATTCTGAATTGGATCGTTGTCTGGCTCTAACTGTTTGTATGGCAGTGGGTTACGGTTATGGTTGTGTTTTGGTTTTTGTTCATGTTGTGGTTCTTGTCTTGGCTGGGTTCTTGTTGCTCCATACTTATAGGCTGTATAAAACCATTTTCCAATAGCTGTTATACAATTTAAACATATATTATGTAAGACTGAATAATAAAACTCGTTTGTTTTTGTGGTGCTGTGTTTTTTCTGGTTTCTATAGGATCTGTTTTCTAATGTTTCTCAGTTAAGACTTTTGCTTTGCTGGTTGACTAAGTTTTCTGTCGTTCTCAATTCTGCTAACCTTCTTGCCGTGTGATATTCATCTCTCCCAGGTTTCTTACGGTGACAGTTGTCATCTTGTGAAAGGAGAGGGTTGCTCTTGGTTGCTAGCATCTCCTGTGGTTTACTGTTGGTTCGATACTGTGTTCTTTTCTTCCATCTTTCTCTTATATGGTTAAATTTTTATATGTTTAATGTTTCACTACTAGCAGTACTGTGCTAACTAGAGCCAAAACCTGGTAATACATTTCACAGGCCAAGTGTCGATACATGTGTTCAGACAAATAGGATCTTGTGAGAGGTGCATATTCTATAGTCAGCCTTCGATGTCCCACATTAAAGACCCTAAATGCTTGCTTTAGCATATAGACAATAACAGTATGCCTTGGCCTTTCACCCCATTTTTTGCTACAGAAGGGATTAATACCTATTAAAATACTTATTGAATGTCTCCTAGTGGGATAACTGCTCGGTCATGTTCAACTGTTAGTTTGTGTTCCTAAGGTTAATGCTTTGTTTTACCACAAGCTAGCAAAGAGAGTACAGATTATCCTTCTTATCCAGTAGACTCTTCTCCATTCTGTTATTTCTTTATTGTCTAGAACCAGTAGTTGTCTTTCAACAATAGTTCGGTCTGCAATTCTTGTTGTCTATGCTTAATCATATATTTGTAGTAAAATAATTATTGTTGTTCTTATCTTTTGGACAAAGTTGTTCTATGAAGTTGTTAACCAAGTTGTTGATGGGGAACTTGTTTTATTTAATTGACAAGTTCATTTAATATAGTTATGTGTTTTAGTTCTTTGTACTATTTCTTGGCAGGTTCTGGTAAGTTCTTGTATTAGTTGTTAATAAGTTCTTGGCAAGTTCTTGATAAGTTGTTGATATGTTGTTAAAAAGTTTAATGAAAAAATATTTTATTAGTTATGAATAAGTGTGTATGATAATAGTTCTTGACAGTTCTTGATAGTTATTGTTTTAGTTCAACCATTCCCCCCCCCTCTATTTTATTTGTGTTGTCATTACAAATTAAATAAGTATTACTTTTCATGTATTAGTAGAGACGATAGGGATAAAGCCGATCGAAAGTCAACGGTGAACAGTAAAGTGGTTAGCTTGACTCGGCTTTATCCCTATCTCTCAGCTTTCATGGATTCTTGGTTTCCACTCACAGCAACACTCCTGCAGCATGGACAGGTGAGGTCTTAGTGGTTAGATCGTGCCATGCAATCTGACGCCCCCGGTTTCGATTCCGGTTACAGTCACCACCCCCGTGATGCCGTTTTAGAGGGGGACAATGGGCAGTCTGCTCAAAGGGCATCCCTGCTGGGATGGTGATGTGCAGGGTAACCCAAATCCCAGAGATTCACGTTCGCTCATCTGCGTGCTTCGTTGGTAAGGGTAATAATAATAATAATAATAATAATAATATAATTATAATAATAATATAATATTAATGTATGGAATTTATATAGCGCTGAATCTGGCAAAGGAACCAAATCAAAGCTAGTTTACAAATAGAACGACCAAAGGCGAAAGGTTTGGAACAATAAAGCCCCTCCCCCTCCCCTTTGTATCTCTCTATTCATTATGAGTTGTTTTGTTTTGTTGTTGTCTTTTGGGCAGTTAAACATTCGTAACATTGTTTAAAACTCTGTATCCTCAGTCGGACTTTTCTTTTCTCTTACCTGTCATGTTAGCCTTTAATTTTGCTTATCATGATAATTATTGCCTACCATGGAAATACGTCAACACTTTATTGTTGATGAGCACGCGCACAAAGTCATCATCGGACGATAAGACAGAACTATCTTGCCTTCGGAAAGCTTCTAAACTGAAAACACTACAGTTTTCACGTATGGAAACATTTGCTTGACACTGAAACAGGAAATGTACTCCATCATCAAGAATATGACCACACAGTCATAGGGCACGGGAACTGTGTGGATGTCTCAGGTGGAAGCGATCTTTTGTCTGCATTGAAACCAAGTGTTCTCTTAATCGAAACCTTGCATAATGTAGCCGGTGCCATTTGTCAGTGACTATTCGAAGATGTTATTCAGTCTGAAAGGCACACTTAAACGAAAAACGCAATATTTATTTATGCTTTCCATTTATGAGTGCCAATTTTGTTTAAATGAACAAATGAGTCTGCCGGTAAACTCAGAAAGAAACTGATGCTCGCTACCTACTTCCTGAGTCAGCCACACGATTCCAAAACCATGTTCTGACCAAAACAAGTTAACTTGATATCTCAAATTCTTGTATAACCATCATGTGTAACTGTAAAAGTTTCAGTAGTTTTAGCCAGTATTTATTACACTTAACAGACGTTCTGATGTGTAAAGGATATCTTCCCGTTTCTCCATATTGTACAGTATTTGACGATTGGAGTGCCAGAGAGAGAGAGAGAGAGAGAGAGGAGAGAGAGAAGAGAGAGGAGAGAGAGAGAGAGGAGAGAGGAGAGAGAGAATAAATGAATGAATGAATGAATCTATTTTCCAAGGGTAACAGAAAAAGCATTGTCACTCTGTTTTCATTCGGCCCTTGCCCTGATTAGGGACTATCAACAAAACAAAGAAAAATAAAACCCTACAGCAACAACGTCAACATGATTTAAGAAAAGATAACTAGTGTGCAGTGAACAATACATAATCCTCAAACGACCTAAACATTAATGTCAAGCGATATAATATTTTGAGAAATGAGATATGTGTTTAATAAACACATAACCCTCAAATGAATCGAACATAGATATAAAAAGTAAACTAGATAAAGTAAAATACAGGGGAGACAGTAAGAAGAGAGAGCGAGAGCGAGAGAGAGAGAGAGAGAGATAGAGAGAGAGAGAGAGAGAGCATTTTCAGGTTACACCAGCATCAAAACAAACCAGATATCAAATCCTGACAAAGTACCAACACTAAAAGCTGTTTTAAAAAAAATACTATCAATACCCATATCAAGGTAAGCTACAAAATGCCAAAGAGCCTGATATAAAACAGTTGTAATAACCCCGCCAACAACAGCACCAAGTGAGGCAAATCAGTTAAAACTCACTCAATACATTTCCAAGAGGTTCGGTATGTTGATTGGAGAAGGAGAACAATATTTTATGCATTTTGAACGACGATAAAATAAAGCACCATAAAATGTATAAACCAAATATCTATATAAAATAATGCATTTCAAGTATAAGGGGAATTTCAGAGAGAGAGAGAGAGAGAGAGAGAGAGAGAGGAGAGAGAGAGAGAGAGAATTCAGGAATTCAGGATTTAAGTTGTAAGGCTACCCGCCTGTATACAAGAGAGTATTTATTTTGACAAAAGAAACTTCAAACAAAACAGTACAGCAAGCATAGATAATGTTGGCATTATCAAGAGTGATTTCCCAAAGAAATATGAACTACTTCAACTTTTTGTACACCAGTTAGACCTAACAAAGTTCTTGGGCTTTCAGAGCATAAAGTATATGCATACCCAACTGTCTTAACTGATAGACATTTTCACTATTCAAGATAGTTTGAAGAGATTATTCATTCGTATTAGTGAAGTACTTAATCAGATATTTCTCTCGCAAGTCTGTAAATTTTGTGCATTTAAATAGAAAATGGATTTCAGTTTCGATTTTGTCACAAAAAGGGCACTTTCTAGATTTATCATTATATGTGTTATTTATATTTAAATTACCAATCCAAGTCGAAATCTAGCTAGAGCATACATGAATTTACCTATTGTGATATCAGTAAGATATTTTTGAGGCTGCAACAGTAATTTAAAAGAGCTATATGTCTCAAATCTGTCACACACACACACACACAGAGAGAGAGAGAGAGAGAGAGAGAGAGAGAGAGAGAGAGAGTACATCTCCAGGTTGTATGATTATCTAGATAAATGGTATGTTACATAACACCACGCAAACCTCTCTCACCTTAAGGTACAGCTATCAATAACATACAGACAAGATATAGCCTGCAAAAGAACTTCCACATACCAAAATATGTCCAAAAACATTAAGACAAAAGAAATGTAACAAATTTCCAGAGAGAGAGAGAGAGAGCGAGCATCATCTAGATTAGAATTTTCTCTTCGACGTCAGAACTGAAAATTACATCATAACCAAAGTATTCGGTTTCTTTCTGTCTCAATGATCACTGCTTTGGTACTGGTCAGTATTGGGTCAAACAAGCGAAGAAACAAGGGAAAGGATTACACTTATCTACTGTAAGGAGAAGAAAACTTCTGTGACCGTTTCAACCTAGCTCAGGTATAGTTTCCAGCCAGTATCTTTTGATCTGACCAATCTGAAGTGAAACTCCTAAAAAAAAAGTCGTTGCCCAAATAGATCTAATATGTTTAATATTCAAATACTTTGAAGTATAAAAAATTGTTTTCTTCAACAAACAAGACTCTGGTCAGTGTTGTTAAAATGATTGATGATATTGGAAAAATAACATGTAAAACATGCATGTTAAAAATATTTGAATGATGTAAACAGAAGCTTTTTGTGTTCTATGGTATTGTGTTAAAATATTTGGTTAAATGGTGCATGGAAGCTAAATTGTTCACTTTTGATCTTGTTTCTTTATGTGATACAAAATTCCTGCATAGCCCTTTAAAGATGACAAGAAATAATTCGAACTGGAATGTTGAATTCCTTGTATCATTTATATTAAAAAATTAGCCATTCGTCCTAGTGCTCGGTATAGGTTCGTGTAGTATTAAATCTAAGTATGTTAGAAAAATTCCTGACAAAGTTTTAAAAAAATTAATGACTAAATCACTGAATAAGCTTATGAATGATTTATTTTAGAGACCAGAAGACATGACACAAAGGCTCTTCATGTTATTGTGCGTCACATAGTTATGACTTTATACAAAAAAAGTTTATTTTGTTCTTTGATCACAAGCTGTAACTAGATCTCATTCTCCTTTTCTTTCTGAAATAAATACAGTGACTGTTGGGAAGACCACAATCATCAGTTGCAGCTCATTGGACATGGCTTTTGTTGGTTGAGTTGAGTTGACTTAGTGCTGTTTGGTTCTGTGGCCCACTGTCCATGGAATACAGACATGATGTGGAGCTAGATCTAGTAGTTGCTAAATACACCCCCCCCCCCCAACTTTATGTGTATCACTGATAGTATATAGACACAAAATGACACACACTTACACAACACACACACAACACAACACACACACACACAACACACACACACACACACACACACACACACACACACACACACACACACACACACACAGATTGTAGACAAAAGACCAGGTGACCTGCCTTTGAACAAGGAAAGGCAGTGGAAATGGAAAGTTGAATGTTATTGAAAGCTGTTGTATTATTTAATTGTGCTGGTGTTGAATGTTTCGGCTATCTTTGCTACAGCAGCAACCAGAAGGATTCTTTCAGAAAAGTGCCGGTGTTGAATGTTTCTGTTATCTTTTCTACAACACAGCAAAGAATAACTGCTATGGTCCCTACATAAGATACAATGAAATAGAATATTCAGATGTGATGACATTATCAGAACTGGTCATTTTTAGGAAGTGGGAATGTTTTCAGTTGTGAGAAGTTGTCTTCCTTTAGACGTGTAGGAGCAGGTCGACTGAATGCTGGGTAGGTAGGGTCATGTCAGTCATAGCACAAGTTAGTCACACAGCTGAACACTGAGATGCTGTTTGCCTTTACAAAGAAACCTCAGATGCTGTTTGCCTTCACAAAGAAACCTCAGATGCTGTTTGCCTTCACAAAGAAACCTCAGATGCTGTTTGCCTTCACAAAGAAACCTCAGATGCTGTTTGCCTTCACAAAGAAACCTCAGATGCTGTTTGCCTTCACAAAGAAACCTCAGATGCTGTTTGCCTTCACAAAGAAACCTCAGATGCTGTTTGCCTTCAGAAATAAAACCTAAGAATAAGATGTTGTATGCCTTCACATTAAGGACTTCACAGAAGTCCTTAATGTACCCGCAAGCAAAGACACAGACAGTCACTCTATCCTCCGAGAAGAAGTGGAAACAGCAGTCAGATCGCTGAAAAAGGGGAAGTCAGCAGGGGCTGACAACATTCCAGCTGAGTTGGTTCAAGCTGGAGGGGAAGCCATGATCAGCGCCCTACTAAGATTCAGCTCTATATAAATTCCATACATTATTATTATTAATCTGCAACAAGATCTGGCAGACAGGAAAACGGCCAACACCATGGACACAGTCACTCATCATCACCCTCCCCAAGAAAGGCAATCTACAACAATGCCATAATTACCGCACAATCAGCCTCATATGCCACCCAAGCAAGGTCATGCTGCAGATAATATTGAATAGACTGAAGCCACAAGCAGAGACCATCATTGCTGAGGAACAAGCAGGTTTCAGAGCAGGGCGCAGCACAACAGAACAGATATTCAACCTCAGAATACTATGTGAGCGGTACCTTCAACATCAACAAGACCTTTACCATGTATTCATCGATTTTAAGAAGGCATTTGACAGGGTGTGGCATGCAGCTTTGTGGGCAACCATGAATTTGTACAGCATCAATGCAAACCTTATCAGAGTCATCAAACAGCTGTACAGCGAGGCCACCAGTGCAGTGTACTACAACAACAACATTGGAGAATGGTTTCGAACAACAGTTGGAGTAAGGTAGGGCTGTCTACTCTCACCCACTCTTTTCAACATCTTCCTTGAGAGAATCATGGCTGATGCACTGGAACATCATGAAGGATCAGTCAGCATTGGTGGCAGAACGATCACAAACCTCCGCTTCGCAGATGACATTGATGGAATAGCAGGATCAGAAAAGAGCTTGCCAGCCTAACAGAACACTTGAATAAGGCCTCCAAACATACGGCATGGAAATCAGTGCAGAGAAGACCAAACTGATGACTAATAACACCAACGGCATTAGCACTGATATCAGGGTTAATGACCAGAAGCTGGAAACAGTTCAAAGCTTCAAGTACCTGGGAGCCATTGTATCAGACCAGGGATCCAAGCCAGAAGTAGTATGCAGGACTGCACAGACAATAACAGCTTTGTCAAAACTAAACACCATATGGAGAGATAAAAAGATCTCACTTATCTCCAAGATCAGACTAATGCGCTCCCTTGTCATATCCATATTTCTGTATGCCTGTGAATCATGGACCCTGACTGCAGATTTGGAGAGAAGAGTACAGATGCTTTCGGAGACTCCTTGGCATCTCCTACAAAGACCACATAAGCAACGAAAGCGTGCATAACAGAATCCAGCAAACCATTGGACCCTATGAGAACCTTCTAACGATCGTGAAAAAGCGTAAACTTAAATGGTATGGGCATGTCACAAGATCCAAAGGACTTGCAAAGACAGTTTTACAAGGTTCTGTCCAAGGAGGAAGAAGAAGAGGCAGACCAAGGAAGAGCTGGGAGGATAACATCAGCGAATGGACAGGCCTAGAACTCAACAAAACCCTGAGAAAGGCAGAACAGAGAGAGGAATGGAGGGAACTGGTTGTTGAGTCTTTGAGGGTGCCCCCACGGTCGTCAGACTACGGGACAGATAGATAGATAGACACGAAGTCATGGATGCCAAAGTTGGTGCGTAGGCACTGATTAGACTGGTCCTGAGGATGTTTGGAGTCCTGAAGACAGATACCTGCTGGTGGTTCATGGATCCCAGCAAGCCGTTTCTAACTGCAAATCCCACGCTATGTTCTCTGACCTCGTCTGATGCTTTGCCCTGCCAGAACAAGGTGAAGTTTCTCTCCCTCACAGATCCTGTTTCTGAGAACTTGAAGGGCGACGATGCCCATTTGCAGTCTGCTCAGTTGTCTGTCGATGACAGCTATCTTGCGAGCATCATTTACTTCCCGCAGGTCATCAGAAAAGCCTCCACGTGCCCAATTTCAGGGCGGAAGTTTTACACACACACGCACACGCCCGCACACACACACACACAACACACACACACACACACACACACACATACACACGCACACGTGCTTTAGGTCGATATATGCTTATAATAATAATAATAATAATAAATGGAATTTATATAGCGCTATATCTTGCAAAGACAAATCAAAGCGCATGCATTAAAACCTAATCTTAAAACAGTCATGCAATCAATGATAAATAATCAAAAGTTTAAAACAAACAGATATTTACAAACAGGGTGCGATGCAGACAAAATCTATGAAAAAATTTCGATAGTCAAATGTTTTTCAAAAGCACATACACTCGCACAGGCCTTTATACTTTAGCGGGGTGATAGAACATGGGTTAGATATGAAACAGGAGGGGGAAGTCTTAGGTTTGAAATAAATATGTTTGAGGCTGGATTTAAAAGTGTCATAACTAGGTTTCTGGCGAAGAGAGAGAGGAAGGTTTTCCAGATGGATGGACCAGAAATAGAGAATGAGCGGAGGCCAACAGTGGATTTGGTTGAATCTAGGGATACGTAGGCACAAGGGATCTGCAGTAGATCGGAGGGGAAATGAGGATGTACGGTTAAGAATTCCATAGGAGGAAAGGGGCCGTTTTGTGAGACATTTTTAAAAAAGGGGGGAAAATTTTTAATCTACTCTCTGGTACAGGCAGCCCTGGAGAATCGCAAGAGAGGGGTAATGTGCTCAAATTTTTTTTTTTCTGAGAATGTCGAGCTGCGGGGTTTTGTATACGTTGAAGGGAGGGGGTAGAGTTTTTCTGGCAGACCAGCAAAAGAGAATTTCAATATCCGACGTGAAGAATGAGAGAAGTACAAAAATTTTGGGTGTTGCATCAGGGACAGGTCTTTCGAATTCACAATACCCGTTAAAATTAAGTACACGATGACGGTTGGGGATGAAATTTTTTCAAGAGATGGTTTTTTCGATAAAGACCCTAGATACTTCACGGAAGGGGGATAAGGGGCTGAGTATTGCCAAATTTATTGAAGTTTTGTAATGGGAAAGAGTTGTGTTTGGGCCCTACAAAATGGGTTTTGGTTTTATCTGCTTTAACTGTAACTTGTTTTGTATCATCCGTTTTGGATTCGAAACGTAGGGGGCCCTCTTTTTCAAGGAGAACAATTTTCAGGTGTAAAACTACTTTGAATCTGAGGTCTCTGCATAAAAGTGATGGTTTATTTTTACGGTTTTTATATGGGATAAGGGGCAGTATAGGAAATTGGGAAAAACAGGGCCGGAAAATGATCCCCGCGGGACACCCCCCAAATTCCCTTTTGGGAGGTATTGATGTATCTTTTTACTGGACGTCTGGAATCGGGCAGTGAGGTATGAATGAACCAGGAGAGGGGTGTGCCAGTAAAACCGTGTTTTTTGGGAAAACGGGAGAGAAGAATTGAATGGTCAATAGTGTCGAAGGCTGCAGATAAGTCGAGTAGAGTGAAAAGGGAGATTTTCCCCGAGTCAGAAGCAAGTAGAAGTGTATTTAGGGTATTGGACTAGGGTAGTTTCAGTGCTATGGTTGACGGATAGGCAGACTGAACTCAGGAAGAAGACTGTTGGAGAGAAGGTGGTTATTGAGCTGTTTTAGAACTATTTTTTCAAGGACTTTAGAGATGAAAGGTAGGTTGGAAACAGGTCTATAATTCTTCAGATGTTAGGGTCAAGGTCATGCTTTTTGAGTAGAGGTGTAACTATTGCGTTTTGAGAGATGATGAAACATTTCCTGAAACAAGAGATGATTTCACTATTTTCGTGATAGCGGGTTATTGTGGTAGGCACTGTACAAAAAGAGAAGCAGGTTAGGATCGAGGTCGCATGATTTTATAGTCATTTCTTTCAGAATTGTCGTAATTTCTTTCTCACTTGCGGATGAAAGGAAAGGAGAGGAGTACCAGAGAATTGGGGATCAGGAACTGCAGGCTGGAAAGGAGTCTGACCCAAATCTGGAACGGTGTTACGGATTTTGTCAGAAAAGAATGTAGGAAAATATAGAAGGAAGTTCAGAGTGGTTGTGGGTGGAAGGCAGAGGGCTTGCCTTCACAGATCCCAAAAAGAGTAGATGTGAGGGAAAAGAGAGATTTCATAGACGTGGCATTAGAACTTGAGAAGAGTAGTACTTTGTTTTTTCTGAAAGAAAAAAAGATTTGACTTTGTTGATTTGTTTTCGGAAGAGCTGTTTGTTGATTTCCCGGGTTTTTTTTTTCGCCACTGCCGCTCTAGTGCCTGCGGTTTGCGCTTTTGGACCCGGATGTCGTGGGTGAACCGTGGTGCACAGGGCCTGTCAGGCAGGAGGGTCAGTGGGAGGTGCATGCTCATCAAGCAGTTGGCTGAGAACAGTATTGTAGTGTTTCGAGGGGTCAGTGTTGTCAGAGGTTAGTGATAGGCGCTTAGCAGCTTGTGCAGAGAAAGTTTCAATGTCTATAGCCTTGAGATTGCGACGGGTGACACATTTCTTCTTTCTGATAGGTTTTGCAATGTTGAGGGAGATTTTGAAGGAAGTTTCAGTTCTGCTTCTCTGCTTCCCTCTGAAGTTTACATTGCTTTGGACTCAACTCCCTTACAAGCCCTTTGTCTGAAACCAGAGAGCAAAGGTTTGACCCGTGAAGCCAAAAACGCCCTCTTTAGGGGGGGGAGGGGGGGGGAATTGTGGGGGCAAACAGCTCTTAGGGGGGGGGGGAGGGGGGGGAATTGTGAAGCAAACAGCATCTTAGGGGGGGGGGGGGGGAATGGGGAAAAAAAAAAAACCTCTTAGGGGGGGGGGGGGGGGGGGAAATTTTGAGGCAAAACCCCCGGGGGGGGGGGGGGGGGAATGTGAAGGAAAAAAGGGGGGGGGGGGGGGGGGGGGGGGGGGGGGGGGGGGGGGGGGGGGGGGGGGGGGGGGTGGGGGGGGGGGGGGGGGGGGGGGGGGGGGGGGGGGGGGGGGGGGGGGGGGGGGGGTTTGGGGGGGGGGGGGGGGGGGGGGGGGGGGGGGGGGGGGGGGGGGGGAGGGGGGGGGAATTGTAAGGCAAAAGCTCTTAGGGGGGGGGGGAGGGGGGGGGGAAATGGAAGGCAAACAGCATCTTAGGGGGGGGGGGAGGGGGGGAATTGTGAAGGCAAAACAGCATCTTAGGGGGGGGGGGAGGGGGGGGAATGTGAAGGCAACAGCATCTTAGGGTTATCTGTGAAGGGAAACAGTATCTTAGAGTTTCTTGTGAAGGCAAACACCACCTTAGGTGTGTTTTTTTTTTAAGGCAAACAGCATCTTAGGGTTTTTTGTGAAGGCAAACAGCATCTTAGGGTTTTTTGTGAAGGCAAACAGCATCTTACGGGTTATCTTTGAAGGCAAAAGGCATCTTAGGGTTTTTGTGAAGGCAAACACCACCTTAGGGGTTTTTTTGGAAGGCAAACATCATCTTAGGGTCTTTTGTGGAGGCTAACAGCATCTTAGGGGGGTTTGTGAAGACAAACAGCATCTTACTCTTGGGGTTTATCTGTGGCGGCAAACAGCGCACAGCGCGCAAATCCAACACAACACAGTCAAGGGCCCAGAGCCCAGTGCTAAGATTAGCACACCCTTTCCTTTTACAAGTCCAAGTGTGGTCAGTTCCTGCTATAATTAGCACCAGCTGGGCTGGGATGGAATGGAGTTGATAGCAGCTGAGAGCAGCTGAAAGTGGGGGTAAACTGACAGCTGTGAGCATCTTAGGGTTTATCTGTGAAGGCATCTATCTATCTATCTATCTATCTGTCCCGTAGTCTGATGACCGTGGGGGCACCCTCAAAGACTCAACAACCAGTTCCCTCCATTCCTCTCTCTGTTCTGCCTTTCTCAGGGTTTTGTTGAGTTCTAGGCCTGTCCATTCGCTGATGTTATCCTCCCAGCTCTTCCTTGGTCTGCCTCTTCTTCTTCTCCTTGGACAGTGCCTTGTTAAAACTGTCTTTGCAAGTCCTTTGGATCTTGTGACATGCCCATACCATTTAAGTTTACGCTTTTTTCACGATCGTTAGAAGGTTCTCATAGGGTCCAATGGTTTGCTGGATTCTGTTATGCACGCTTTCGTTGCTTATGTGGTCTTTGTAGGAGATGCCAAGGAGTCTCCGAAAGCATCTGTACTCTTCTCTCCAAATCTGCAGTCAGGGTCCATGATTCACAGGCATACAGAAATATGGATATGACAAGGGAGCGCATTAGTCTGATCTTGGAGATAAGTGAGATCTTTTTATCTCTCCAGATGGTGTTTAGTTTTGACAAAGCTGTTATTGTCTGTGCAGTCCTGCATACTACTTCTGGCTTGGATCCCTGGTCTGATACAATGGCTCCCAGGTACTTGAAGCTTTGAACTGTTTCCAGCTTCTGGTCATTAACCCTGATATCAGTGCTAATGCCGTTGGTGTTAT
The DNA here is from genome assembly GCA_028751875.1 of Rapana venosa. Taxonomy (NCBI): domain Eukaryota; kingdom Metazoa; phylum Mollusca; class Gastropoda; order Neogastropoda; family Muricidae; genus Rapana; species Rapana venosa. The sequence goes on along the minus strand of CM054144.1, from coordinate 2,227,812 downwards.
TAGTCATCAGTTTGGTCTTCTCTGCACTGATTTCCATGCCGTATGTTTTGGAGGCCTTATTCAAGTGTTCTGTTAGGCTGGCAAGCTCTTTTTCTGATCCTGCTATTCCATCAATGTCATCTGCGAAGCGGAGGTTTGTGATCGTTCTGCCACCAATGCTGACTGATCCTTCATGATGTTCCAGTGCATCAGCCATGATTCTCTCAAGGAAGATGTTGAAAAGAGTGGGTGAGAGTAGACAGCCCTGCCTTTACTCCAACTGTTGTTCGAAACCATTCTCCAATGTTGTTGTTGTAGTACACTGCACTGGTGGCCTCGCTGTACAGCTGTTTGATGACTCTGATCAGGTTTGCATTGATGCTGTACAAATTCATGGTTGCCCTCAAAGCTGCATGCCACACCCTGTCAAGGGTGTGACTTCGTGTATCTGGGCTTAACTATCGCAGACAGCCTCTCACGTGATGCAGAGCTCAACAAGCGCATCGGCAAAGCAGCTACCACCATGACCAGACTGACAAATAAAGCATGGAACAACAGCAAGCTGACTGAGCACACAAAGATCCAGATCTACACAACCTGCGTCGTGAGCACTCTCCTGTATGGCAGCGAGTCCTGGACTTTGTGTGCCCGACAAGAGCGAAAGCTCAATGCTTTTCACATGCGATGCCTCCGACGCATCCTGAACACACCTGGCAGGACAAGGTCCCAAACAACACTGTCCTGGAAAGAGTTGGATGCACCAGCATGTACACGTTGCTGAAACAGAGAGGTCTGTGCTGGCTCAGCCATGTCATTGCCATTGACGACGGATGGATCCCTGAAGACCTTCTCTATGGAGAACTTGTGCAGGGAAAACGTCCCACAGACAAACCACATCTGCGTGTACAAGAGGGACTTAAAAGCTTTCAACAACGACCAGAACAACTGGGAAGCAACAGCCCTCGGTCAGCCTGGAGACGGTGTAAAAAAAGTCTCTCCAAGTTCGAAGAAACACTTGCTCAGCAGTACGAGGCAAAGAGAATGAGAAGAAAGGCTACAGCCCAGGCAGACAGACAGACCAGCGTCAGACTTCATCTGTGCCCTCTGCCACAGGGACTGTCATTCCTGCATTGGACTGGCCAGCCACACCTAACGCTGTACCAGAATAAACATCTAGAGCATAACTCTATTGTCTTCCGAAACTAAAGATGCCAGTGCGTCGTATACACACACAATAAGTAATCTGTTTTTGTAGTCAGTGGTCCTTGCTGCATTGTATGCCTGCATTGGTGGGTGCGTGTGTGTTGAGTCCTCCCACTACAAATCTATTTTCTCTTTTCCTTACTGCCAGTTGTTCCTTTCTTGTAAGTTTGTTTTCCTTCACACCTATCCCTTCCTCACAAACCAAATAAGACAGATGCATTCCAATCACAATAAGTGGCCCTCTAAGGATGGCGTACGTATTTGGCACCTAAATAATTTATAAACCCCGAATTTAATAAAATCGAAGATATATCGATGCTTATCACTAACAAAGGCAATCCATTTCACATACTAGGGCTATCTGAGTCGAGACTTTCAGATCACATATTGGACACTGATATTTGTATTCCAGGGTATAAAATCCTGCGTAAAGATCAACAAGAACCTAAAGAAATGGGAATCTTAATCTATATTAGTGAGTCCATAACTTTCAAGCGTCTTCTCCATTTAGAACGTTATGATGTAGAATCCATATGGATTGAGTTTTTTTTTTTTTATAAAATGTGCCCAACCTATTGTAATTGGGATCTGCTATAGGAATCCAACAGAAAGAAAAAACTGGATAGACAAATTTGACTCCATAAATACAGTCCTATTAGAATCAAGGGAAATAATCTTATTAGGAGATCTTAATATGGTCTAGCAAAAGTGAATTATCAATGGACCCAATTAATAAATTAACACAACCTCCACCAACTAGTTAATTCACCCACGAGAGTCACACCAAACTCAAGCACAATAATTGACCATATAATAATAATAATAATAATAATAATAATAATAATAATAATAATAATAATAAATGGAATTTATATAGCACTGTATCTTGCACAGACAAATCAAAGCGCTTGCACTCAACTCATTCTTACAGTCATGCAACCAATAGCAAGTAATAGTTCTAAACAAGTCCAAATACACACACCACACACACACACACACACACACACACACACACACACACACACACACACACACACACACAACACACACACACACACACGTTATACACTTTGGCAGGATGATGGAATTTTTGGCTGTTGAAAAGCAGGGATAGCTATGAAATGAAACAGGAGAGGAAATTCTTAGGTTTGAAACAAATAATTATGTCTTGAGGCCAGATTTAAAAGTGTCACAAGGTCTTTGGCGAAGAGAGATAGGGAGGCCATTCGAAATCGATGGACCAGAAACAGAGAAAGAGCAACGGCTCTCTCTCTCTCTC
>CM054144.1:2202851-2217851 GCA_028751875.1 Rapana venosa | reverse complement strand
GACCTGACGAATAGTCAGAACAGACCTGATGAATAGCCAGAACAGACCTGATGAATAGCCAGAACAGACCTGATGAATAGCCAGAAGAACAGACCTGATGAATAGCCAGAAGAACAGACCTGATGAATAGCCAGAATAGACCTGATGAATAGCCAAAAGAACAGACCTGATGAATAGCCAGAACAGACCTGATGAATAGTCAGAACAGACCTGATGAATAGCCAGAACAGACCTGATGAATAGTCAGAACAGACCTTATGTGTCGCCAGAAGAACAGACCTGATGAATAGCCAGAACAGACCTGATGAATAGCCAGAACAGACCTGATGAATAGTCAGAACAGACCTGATGAATAGCCAGAACAGACCTTATGTGTCGCCAGAAGAACAGACCTGATGTGTAGCCATATCAGAAACGTATTTTAAACAACAGAAGGAGTCAGTCGGGGCTGCATACTCTGCGCTGCCTGCTGTATCCAATCTCTGTCTTCAGAAGATCAGGCAAGACACATCTTGAAGACTACACCACTGTATACCTTGTTGACGTATCCATTTGCAATCTGCAATTTGCTGACAACATTGACCTTGGAGGCAGTAACAAAATTTCCAAGAACTTAAGGTGTGGATGTCAGTGCAGAGGAACAGTCATGGTAAACAGAACCAGTCACATTGCGGCTGGCAGCATCATGGATGGTCAGTAACTGCTGTGGTAAAATGCATATCAGTTTTAGCAACTTGGACCATGGGGAAGGATGACGAGGATTGGGAAGAGGAAAGAGACGAACTTTCCTACAACTGTCGTTGTTGAGAACACTCACCCTTTTCTTCCCGCTGTGCAGGTGTGAAACATGGAGTTTGAGTGCAGAGCTAGAACAAGAAAGTCCAAGCCTTTGAAATGAAATCCTTCAGAAGGATTCTACTACTCATCTCTCGGCAGGACCACCGAATCAAGGAGTTTGTTGGCAAGAGGTGACCCTTGAAAACCGGGCCCCAGGATGCTGTTGTCAAGAAGCTGGCGTGGTTTGGTCACGTCACAGCTTTCTCACAAATGCTGTCTATCCTACAGGTGACAGATTATCAGGGACCAGGTGCAGACCGATGAAGAGCCGGAGGAAGAACGTGGAAGACTGAAGCGACTTTGTACTTGGCTGAAGGACTGGCTGCAACAGGCTGGGGGCAGACCAGTCAACCAACGCATCATCCCAAGTGTCCTCAACCATGACCATTATTTTAGGTTGAGGAACTGATTGATGATGATGATGATGATGATGATGATGAGGAGGAGGAGGAGGAGGAGGAGGAGGAGGAGGAGGAGGAGGATGAGGATGATGACGACGACGATGACAATGATGATGATGGTGATAATGATGATGATGCTGATGATGACGACGACGAAGATGATGATGATGATAATGACGACTATGACGATGCTGTGTCAGGAGAAGGAGACAGAGGCGGAGATCAGGACCAAGCAGCAGGAGGTGCGTCGCTGTCGTCAGTTGTGGAGACAGCTGCCGGTGCCGGAGATGGACCAGGTGGAGAACAGGGTGCAGCTGGCCCACGAGCAGTTAGGGCGGCAGCTGGAAGAGAACCGATCCCTGGCGCAGATGATTGACAACCTGGTCACGCAGAGGGACCAGGTCAGAGATATGCTGACCGAGCTGAAGCATCACCTGGACGACCTCTCCAGGCAGCTGCAGGGTGAGCTGTGTGTGTGTGTGTGTGTGTGTGTGTGTTGTGTGTGTGTGTGTGCGTGTGTGTGTGCGTGCGTGTGTGTGTGTGTGTGTGTGTGTGTGTGTGTGTGTGTGTGTGTGTGTGTGTGTGTGTGTGTGCATGTGAATGTTCTTTAACCAGAAAGGTTTATAACTTGAGTCATGGGTATGTGTTTGTATTGTGTATGCCCAGAGGAGCATAATTACCGAGCTGTTAGAACCCCAAGTCAAGGGGCAATGTCTTCACTCCAGCTGGAGGTGTTCTGCAAGAAGGCGGGTTCTGTGCTGTGAGGAGGGAGAAGAGCTGCTCTGATTCCAAGAGCTGCACAGGCATAGTTCGTCAGCGGCGACAAAGCGCAAAGCAGTGTGGACAGACAGAACTGGCAGTCTCAGGAAACAGCTAAAACCATTGTGTCTTTCCATTTCCTCCATGCATGGGTGACCATTTGGGCGCCTTGGCTTCAGTGCTGTCCCCCAGTTCACCCAGCTGTAAATGGGTACCTGCCTCTTTAGGGTCAGGGAAGGAGATGGACGCCACCCGCAACGTGCTGGCTCCTTGAGAAGTTGAGGTCTCTGACGCCTCGCTGCCCTACGACCTTATAGGTTATGGGGGGACACCTTTACCTTTACATGGTTGGCCATGCTGGTTGGAAGGCTTAGTGCCGTGTCTTCTCCAGGGCTTGTCACTCTGCAAGAGGTCTGCCCAATGGCCTCAGCCAACACGTGCCCACTTCAAAGCCGCTCATGACCAGTTCAGCTTGCAAGGAGGAGGAGTAGGAGGAGGAGGAGGAGGCCCGAAAGTAGTGTTTTCCTCATGGCGCTGACCGGCCATGCCCATGCCGACTTGACCATTTCTCGCAGCACTGCCCGCCCTGCCCTCCACAGCAAGACTCCCACAGGCGTGTGGCGATGGAGGGAAGACTGCCAACTTCACCCCTGACCCGAGAAGAGACTGGGAGATCATGACAGAAGGTATGTGTGCAAATCCTCGACTACAAATCGGCACAAAGAAGACACCAGGGAGTTGAAAATACGAGGTGTAGGAGAGCTCTTGGCTCGTTTTCTCGGAGCGTGTCATGACTGAGGAAGTGGGGACAAGATGAAAGCAGCTCCAGACCATGGGGCAGGCCTGACATTACTCCACAACACGGAACGGGGTTATGGTCCTTGACACCATCACCAGCCGTTCAGACAGAGTCCTGCACATGGAGCGAGAGGAGACAGACAGAGAGAGAAAGAAAGGAAGAGGCAGACAGACAGGGAGAGAAAGAAAGAAGAGGAGACAGACAGGGAGAGAAAGAAAGGAAGAGGAGACAGACAGGAGGAGAAAGAAAGGAAGAGACAGACAGACATGGAGAGAAAGGAAAGAGGAGACAGAAAGACATGGAGAAAAAGTAAGGAAGAGACAGACAGACAGACAGACAGGGAGAGAAAGAAAGGAAGAGACAGACAGGGAGAGAAAGAAGGAAGAGACAGACAGGGAGAGAAAGAAAGGAAGAGACAGACAGACAGGAGGAGAAGGAAGGAGGAGACAGACAGACAGGGAGAGAAAGACAGGAAGAGACAGACAGACAGGGAGAGAAAGGAAGGAAGAGGCAGACAGACAGGAAGAGAAAGACAGGAAGAGACAGACAGACAGGGAGAGAAAGGAAGGAGAGGCAGACAGACAGGGAGAGAAAGGAAGGAGAGGAGACAGACAAACAGGGAGAGAAAGAAAGAAAGAGGAGATAAACAGAAGGGAGAGAAAGTAAGGAAGAGAGAGAGAGACAGGGAGAGAAGGAAGGAGGAGGAGACAGACAGAGAGAGAGGGAAAGAAAGAGGAGACAGACAGACAGGGAGAGAAAAAAAGGAAGAGGAGACAGACAGGACTGGGAGAGAAAGGAGGAGACAGACAGACTGGGAGAGAAAGGAGGAGACAGACAGACGGGAGAGAAAGAAAAGAGGAGACAGGACAGACAGGAGGAGAAAGAAAGGAAGAGGAGACAGACGGGGAGAGAAAGAAAGTTTAGAGGAGACAGACAGACAGGGAGAGAAAGAAAAGAGGAGACAGACAGACAGGGAGAGAAGAAAGTTAGAGGAGACAGACAGACAAACAGGGAGAGAAAAGAAGGAAGAAACAGACAGACAGACAGGGAGAGAAAGAAGTTAGAGGAGGACAGACAGACAAACAGGGAGAGAAAAGAAGGAAGAAACAGACAGACAGACAGGGAGAGAAAGGAGGAAGAGGAGACAGACAGACAGGGAGAGAAAGTAAGGAAGAGACAGACAGACAGGGAGAGAAAGAAAGGAAGAGGAGACAGACAGAGAGAGAAAGGAAGGAGAGGAGACAGACAGGAGAGAAAGGAAGGAAGGAGGAGACAGACAGGGAGAGAAGGAAGGAGGAGACAGACAGACAGAGAGAGAAAGAAAGGAAAGAGACAGACACAGACAGAGAGAGAAAGAAAGTTAGAGGAGACAGACAGACAACAGGGAGAGAAAAGAAGGAAGAAACAGACAGACAGACAGGGAGAGAAAGGAAGGAAGAGGAGACAGACAGACAGGGAGAGAAAGTAAGGAAGAGACAGACAGACAGGGAGAGAAAGAAAGGAAGAGGAGACAGACAGAGAGAGAAAGGAAGGAGAGGAGACAGACAGGGAGAGAAAGGAAGGAAGGAGGAGACAGACAGGGAGAGAAAGGAAGGAGGAGACAGACAGGGAGAGAAAGGAAGGAGGAGACAGACAGGGAAGAATGAAAGGAAGGAGGAGACAGACAGACAGGGAGAGAAAGGAAGGAAGGAGGAGACAGACAGGGAGAGAATGAAAGGAAGAGGAGACAGGGAGAGAATGAAAGCGGGGGACATCAAAGAATAGACTGAACAGATCTTTGGTGAAATCCAGGCATTGGCACATGACTGCAGCAAAATGGAGAGAGCTGGTGCTTTTGGCAGTGCAGGCAAGCAGGCAGGCAGGCAGGTGGACATAGAAGCAGGCCTACAATGATAAAGTTAAACAACAACACACGATCCCCCATTCACCAACACACACACACGCAGCACGCACACACACTATACGCCACGCCACACCACACACACAAACACACACACACACACACACACACACACCACACACACACACACACACAGGGAACAGACGACAGATTTACAAAACCGCATATACACGGGGACTGGATGTAAAACAGCACATAAGTGCTTATTCCATTCTCCTCGATATAAAAGAATGAAATAAAATAAATAAATAAAAATAAAAACATTTGTTATTGTTTCAACATTTATTATTGTTATTATTGTTGTTATTATTTGTTGCTATTATTGTTGTTGTTTTTGTTCCTAGATAGAAGGCTTGATGAAAAACACCCAAATGCATTGCTCATTCAATGTAACATTTGGAAAAAAAAATTGACTTGACTTGACTTAACGTGTGACTGTTTTGTGTTGGCTGTCAGTACAGACATAGACTCAGGGGAGGCTGTGATGAGGTCAGCTTCTGTTAACTTCTATTGGCTTCTGTTAACTACTATTGGCTTCTGTTAACTACTATTGGCTTCTGTTAACTACTATTGGCTTCTGTTAACTACTATTGGCTTCTGGTAGCTACAATTAGCTTCTGTTAGCTGCTATTGGCACTACTATTGGCTTCTGTTAACTACTTTTGGCTTTTGTTAGCTGGTATTTGCTTCTATTAACTACTTTTAGCTTCTGTTAGCCACTATTGGCTTCTGTTGGGTTCTGTTAACTACTATTGGCTTCTGTTAGCTGGTATTGGCTTCTGTTAACTACCATTGGCTTCTGTTAACTACTATTCTGGTAATTGCTATTGGCATCTGTTAGCTACTATTCTTTTAACTACTACTGGCTTCTGTTAGCTGCTATTCTGTTAACTACTATTGTCTTTTGTTAACTACTATTGTCTTCTTTTAGCTGGTATTGGCTTCTGTTAACTACAATTGGCTTCTGTTAGTTGGCAATCGCTTCTGTTAACTACTATTGGCTTCTATTAGCTACTATTGGCTTCTGTTGGCTACTGTTAACTACTATTGGCTTCTGTTAACTACTATTGGCTTCTGTTAGCTGCTATTCTGTTAACTACTATTGGTCTCTGTTAGCTACTATTGGCTTCTGTTGGCTACTGGTATTTAACTATTGGCTTCTGTTAGCTACTATTGACTTCTGTTAACTACTATTGGCTTCTGTTGGCTACTGGTATTTAACTATTGGCTTCTGTTAGCTACTATTGACTTCTGTTAACTACTATTGGCTTGTGTGGATTCTGTTAGCTACTATTGGCTTCTGTTAACCACTATTGGCTTCTGTTAGCTACTGTTGGCTTCTGTTAGCCACTATTGGCTTCTGTTAGCTACAGTTATCTACTATTGGCTTCTATTAACCACTATTGGCTTCTGTTAGCTACTGTTAACCACTATTGGCTTCTGTTAACTATGATTGGCTTCTGTTGGCTACTGTTAACTACTTTTGGCTACTGTGGCACCATTAGATTTTGTTGTGTTGTACATATGTAATAAAGGGGTGTTGTAGCATTAGTTGTTACATATGTAAAAAGGGGCGTTGTAGCATTAGTCACTGTAACAGACGTAATAAAAGGGTGTTGCAGCATTAGTAGTTGCTGCTACAGATGTAATAAAAGGGTGTTGCAGCATTAGTAGTTGCTGCTACAGATGTAATAAAAGGGTGTTGCACCATTAGTTGTTACAAGTGTAATAAAGTGGTGTTGCAGCATTAGTTGTTACAAGTGTAATAAAGTGGTGTTGCAGCACTAGAAGTTGCTGTAACAGATGTAATAAGGGTGTAGCAGTGTTAGTCACTGTAGCAGATGTAATAAAAGGTGTTGTAGCATTATTAGTTGCTGTAACAGATGTAATAAAAGGGTGTTGCAGCATTAATAGTTGCTGTAACAGACGTAATAAAAGGGTGTTGCAGTATTAGTAGTTGCTGTAACAGACGTAATAAAAGGGTGTTGCAGCGTTAGTAAATGCTGTAACAAATGTAATAAAATGGTGTTGCAGCATTAGTAGTTGCTATAACAGATGTAATAAAAGGGTGTTGCAGCATTAATAGTTGCTGTAAGAGACGTAATAAAAGGGTGTTGCAGCATTAGTTGTTGCTGCAACAGATGTAATAAAAGGGTGTTGCAGCGTTAGTAGTTGCTGTAACAGATGTAACAAAAGGGTGTTGCAGCATTAGTTGTTGCTGTAACAGATGTAATAAAAGGGTGTTGCAGCCTTAGTAGTTGCTGCTACAGATGTAATAAAAGGGTGTTGCAGCATTAGTAGTTGCTGCTACAGATGTAATAAAAGGGTGTTGCAGCCTTAGTAGTTGCTGTAACAGATGTAACAAAAGGGTGTTGCAGTATTAGTTGTTGCTGTAACAGATGTAATAAAAGGTTGTTGCAGCGTTAGTCACTGTAACAGACGTAATAAAAGGGTGTTGCAGCATTAGTAGTTGCTGCTACAGATGTAATAAAAGGGTGTTGCAGCATTAGTAGTTGCTGTAACAGATGTAAAAAAGGTGTTGCAGCATTAGTAGTTGCTCCTACAAATGTAATAAAAGGGTGTTGCAGCGTTAGTCACTGTAACAGATGTAATAAAAGGGTGTTGCAGCATTAGTAGTTGCTGTAACAGACGTAATAAAATGGTGTTGCAGCATTAGTTGTTGCTGCTACAGATGTAATAAAAGGGTGTTGCAGCATTAGTTGTTGCTGTAACAGATGTAATAAAAGGGTGTTGCAGCGCTAGTCACTGTGACAGACGTAATAAAAGGGTGTTGCAGCATTAGTAGTTGCTGCTACAGATGTAATAAAAGGGTGTTGCAGCATTAGTAGTTGCTGTAACAGACGTAATAAAAGGGTGTTGCAGCATTAGTTGTTTCAAGTGTTATAAAGTGGTGTTGCAGCATTAGTAGTTGCTGTAACAGACGTAATAAAAGGGTGTTGCAGCATTAGTAGTTGCTGTAACAGACGTAATAAAAGGGCATTGCAGCATTAGTAGTTGCTGTAACAGACGTAATAAAAGGGTGTTGTAGCATTAGTTGTTTCAAGTGTTATAAAGTGGTGTTGCAGCATTAGTAGTTGCTGTAACAGATGTAATAAAAGGGTGTTGCAGCATTAGTAGTTGCTGTAACAGACGTAATAAAAGGGCGTTGCAGCATTAGTAGTTGCTGCTACAGATGTAATAAAAGGGTGATGCAGCATTCGTTGTTACAGGTGTAATAAAAGGGTGTTGCAGCATAAGTTGTTGCTGCTACAGATGTAATAAAGTGGTGTTGCAGCATTAGTTGTTATAGGTGTAATAAAGTGGTGTTGCAGCATTAGTTGTTACAGGTGTAATAAAGTGGTGTTGCAGCATTAGTTGTTACAGGTGTAATAAAGTGGTGTTGCAGCATTAGTTGTTACAGGTGTAATAAAGTGGTGTTGCAGCATTAGTTGTTACAGGTGTAATAAAGGGGTGCTGCAGCATTAGTTGTTACAGGTGTAATAAAGTGGTGTTGCAGCATTAGTTGTTACAGGTGTAATAAAGTGGTGTTGCAGCATTAGTAGTTCCTGTTACAGATGTAATAAAGGGGTGGTGACTGCTGGCACTGTCTGTCTGTCTGTCTGTGTGTCTGTCTGTGTGTCTGTCTGTGTGTCTGTGTGTCTGTCTGTCTGTCTGTCTGTCTGTCTGTCTGTGTGTGTCTGTCTGTCTGTCTGTGTGTCTGTGTGTCTGTCTGTGTGTCTGTGTGTCTGTGTGTCTGTCTGTGTGTCTGTGTGTCTGTCTGTGTGTCCCAGGCCACATTGAGGAGGCTCAGGCCACCTACGAGCAGCGCGACATGAACAAGCGCAACATGCAGAAGCTGAAGGAGCACATGGCTCGCAGCATCACGGCACACGCCAGCGACATGCAGAGCATGCAGTTCAAAATCAACGTCCTGCGCAAGATGGAGGACTTCATGCTGACCAAGAACAAGGTCACACCGCGCGCTACTGCTGCAGCATCAAGTTGTTCTTTCCTATTGTTTGTTTTATACCACTTTTAGTCCCGGCAGTATTTTTGTCTGTGTGAACTTCCGGCTGCTCTCCCCGGGGAGAGCGCGTCACCACAAGAGCAGCGCCACACACTAATTTGTTTCCCTATCAGAGTGACTTTTCTCTACAGAATTTTGCCAGGGACAACTCTCTTTTTGCGTGAGTTCTTTTACGTATTTTTGTGTAACACACGGGACCTCGGTTTATCGTGTCATCCGAAAGACTAGCACCCACACCACCACTCATGGTCTAGTGGATGGGAGAAAAGTTTTTGGCCCAAACGGAGATCAAGTCACCGCACACTTCCGACCCGGACTTTTCGCTTTCAAGGAAGGCGCGTTACCTCTAGACCACCGATCCACCATTCAGCATAGCCTAGCGTAGCGTCGTGTAGTGTTTATTTTGTATTTATTTATTTATTTAGTTATTCTTTTATATCGAGGATAATGGAATAAGCATTTATGTGCTTTTTTTACATCTAGTCCCCGTGTGTATGCGGATTTGTGAATTCTGTCATCTGTTCCCACCGGCACACAATGGCCTACTCTTAAGAAAAGCGGAACAGGATTTAACGTGTGCGCAAGATGTTCTGCGTACGTTCGCACACGGGACCTCGGTTTATAGTCTCATCCGAAGGACTTTTGGGGAGAGTGGAGTCTGCACTATCGTTAACTCCAGAGGAAAATATCCCCTTGAACGGGAATCGAACCCGGGTCATTAGATTGCGAGCGCAATGTTCTGACCACTGGGCTATTCCGTCCCCTGTGGTGTGGTGTAGTGTGGTGTGGTGTAGTGTAGTGTAGTGTAGTGTAGTGTAGTGTAGTGTAGTGTAGTGTAGTGTAGTCCATTGCAGTGCAGTGTAGTATAGTGCAATGTAATGTAGTGTAGTGTCGTGTAGTGTAGTGTAATGTAGTGTAGTGTAGTGTAGTTAGTCCAATGTAGTGTAGTGTAGTCCAATGAAGTGTAGTGTAGTGTAGTGTGGTGTAGTGTAGTGTAGTGTGGTGTAGTGTAGTGTGGTGTAGTGTAGTGTAGTGCAATGTAGTGTAGTGTAGTGTAGAGAAGTGTAGTGCAATGTAGTGTAGTGTGATGTATTCTTTTCTTTTATTTATTATTATTATAATTTATTTATTTATTCTTTTATATCGAGGATAATGGAATAAGCACTCATGTGCTTTTTTACATCCAGTTCCCGTGTGTATGCGGTTTTGTAAATTTTGTCATGTTTTCACCGGCACACAATGGCCTACTCTTCCGAAAAGCGGAACAGGATTTAACGTGTGCGCAAGATGTTCTGCATGTAGTGTGATGTAGTGTAGTACAATGTAGTGTAGTGTAGTGTGATGTGGTGTGATGTAGTGTGATGTAGTGTAGTGTAGTGCAGTGTAGTGTGATGTAGTGTAGTGTTGTAGTGTGATGTAGTGTGGTGTAGTGCAATGTAGTGTAGTGAAGTGCAATGTAGTGTAGTGTAATATGTGTGATGTAGTGTATTGTAGTGTTTGTGTGATGTGGTGTGATTTTAGTGTTAGTTTGTGTAGTGCAATGTTGTGTAGTGTTAGTGTGATGTAGTGTAATGTAGTGTAGTGTAGTGTGATGTAGTGTGATGTAGTGTAGTGTAGTGTTGTGATTTTTATGTAGTGTAGTGCAATGTTGTGTGTGTCTAGTGTAGTTTGTGTAGTGTATGTAGTGTTGTGTAGTGTGATTGTAGTGTGATGTTATGTAGTGTAGGTGATGTAGTGTAGTGTAGCGTAGTGTAGTGTAGTGCTATGTTAGTGTAGTGTAGTTGTGATGTAGTGTAGTGTAGTGTGATGTATGTGGTGTATGGCAGTGAGTTTCGATGTGTGCGATGTATGTAGTGTAATGTATGCAATGTAGTGTAGTGTAGTGTGGTATAGTGTGTGTGTGATAGTGTCAGTTAGTGTGTGCATGTGTGTAGTGTAGTGTGGACTAGTGTAGTGTGGGCTTTATGTTTGCAATGTAGTTGTTGTTGTGTGGTGATAGATGTAGATGTGATGTAGGTAGTGTAGTTTAGGAAGTGTAGGAAGTGTTGTGTAGTGTGGTGTAGTGTAGTTGATGTAGTGTGGTGTAGTGTAGGGGTAGTGTGATGTAGTGTGTTTATAGTGTGATGTAATGTAGTGTAGTGTAGTGTAGTGCAATGTAGTGTAGTGTCGTGTAGTGCATAATTGTGTAGAGTAGTGAATTCTGCTCTTTTTGTTATACACTTTCAGATCATTCCCAAACTGTGAGCATATCTGTGATAGTTTGTTATTGCGTAACAAGTAGTACAGATGACATTGTTTTTATACTGTATCAGCTGCTGAGACGGATGTTTCTCATAACAAAAACATAATGTGTGTCAATTTCAAATGGGGCTATGGCCTTGCAGTGTAACATTGTCTGCTTCTTGGTGTAATGTACGTCACTTTCAAATGGGGCTATGGCCTGGAAGTGTCACATTGTCTGCTTCTTGGTGTAATGTACGTCACTTTCAAATGGGGCTATGGCCTGGAAGTGTCACATTGTCTGCTTCTTGGTGTGGTGTACGCTACTTTCAGTCACTGCACGCTGGTTTGCCTGAAGGTGGGGCTTTTCTGCCCAGGAGAGTGCATTTGTCACAAGAGCAGTGCTAGTTTAAACAAGTGTTTATTTTTGTGCAGACATGATTCATTTTTGATTGATCATCCCGTGAAGATGTGAATTTGTGTCTGATGAGATAGCTTTTCGAACATAATTTTGCCAGAGACAACTCTCCTGTTGCCATGGGCTATTTTATATATAATTATATATTAGTGTATTATCATCAGATTTTATATATAGAGATATTAGTGATAATTATCTGTTGCACTCAGTAGTTCAATTCATGGTTTCATCCCAAAAGGCAGCAGACAAAGCAACGTGCATGGGTGGTGTAGAGGTCAGGGGTAACTTCAAGGGCAGATGGCAATCACATATCCACTGGTCACTTCAACAGGCTCCCTTCTCTCTGTCCGTCTGTCTGTCTGTCTGTCTGTGTCTTTCCTTGTTCAACTCTGTCTGTCTGTCTCTTTTTGTTTGTGTCTTCCCTTCATGTCTGTCTGTCTGTCTCTTTTTTTTTGTGTCTTCCTTCGTGTCTGTCTGTCTGTCTCTTTTTGTTTGTGTCTTCCCTTCATGTCTGTCTGTCTGTCTCTTTTTGTTTTGTCTTCCCTTCGTGTCTGTCTGTCTCTTTTTGTTTGTGTCTTCCCTTCATGTCTGTCTGTCTGTCTGTGTCTTTCCTTGTTTAATTCTGTCTTTCTGTCTGTCTCTGTTTGTTTGTGTCTTCCCTTCATGTCTGTCTGTCTGTCTCTGTTTGTTTGTGTCTTCCCTTCATGTCTTCCCTAACACCAACTGTTAAATCAGCGTCTACATTCACAGGCATTCTCAGGAGGGATGGGGTAAACAGTGCAAAGTGTAGGTGAGCTCAGGGTGCTTAGTTCATCTGGACAGCAAGCACATGACTGACGGCTAGTTTGGTGCAGTAATACAAAACACAACAACAACACAGAGACATGGAACAGCCTGCAGTCTGAACGTGTCCCAAACTGCAGAGAATCTGTCAGGCGAGCCAGATTCCAAAGACGGGAGGAGAAACAGCATAATAGTGTTGGCCTGTGAGTAGTCAGGACAATAGCAGGAACACTATGGTAGTGTTGGCCTGTCAGTAGTAAGGACAGTAGCAGGAACAGTATGGTAGTGTTGGCCTGTCAGTAGTAAGGACAGTAGCAGGAACACTATGGTAGTGTTGGCCTGTCAGTAGTTGCAGGATAGTAGTAGGAACAGTATGGTAGTGTTGGCCTGTCAGTAGTCAGGACAATAGCAGGAACAGTATGGTAGTGTTGACCTGTCAGTAGTCATGCAGGACAATAGTAGGAACAGCATGGGCACTGACAGGCCAGTAGTAGGAACAGATGGTAGTGTTGGCCTGTCAGTAGTCAGAACAGTAGCAGGAATAGTATAGTAGTGTTGGCCTGTCAGTAGTCAGGATAATAGCAGGAACAGATGGTAGTGCTGGCCTGTCAGTAGTCAGGACAGTAGTTTAATGCCGTCAGCGCCTGGGCTTTATCACAGTTCTTGATTAAACCATTGACGCTGGGGGCAACGGCAAAGTGAGAGGCTGTATGACTAGTGGCTTTCCCACTCATGGAATTCTACTTTACAGCTTAGTCTTTAGTAATCGACTATGACTCTCTGACTAGGAGGCTTGACTCGCACAGTCCTTATGTATTGCAGCCCTGGGGGCTGGTTGGCCTTTGGAGAACATCTCCAACGCTGACTGTCCTTATGCCCACTTGTTGGGAGTGGGGTGTACTGTGGGCAAGGCATCTCCACTATAATCAAATTTCTGCCCAGTTTCCAAAACAGCAGCTGCCTCCTCTGCTGTTTTAGAGGTCATCGTCGGACACGACGGACAAACATACATAAGTAGGAACAGCGTAGTAGTGTTGGCCTGTCAGTAGTCATGCAGGACAATAACAGGAACAGCGTAGTAGTGTTGGCCTGTCAGTAGTCATGCAGGACAGTAGTAGGAACAGTATGGTAGTGTTGGCCTGTCAGTAGTCATGCAGGACAATAACAGGAACAGCGTAGTAGTGTTGGCCTGTCAGTAGTCATGCAGGACAGTAGTAGGAACAGTATGGTAGTGTTGGCCTGTCAGTAGTCATGCAGGCCAGTAGTAGGAACAGCGTAGTAGTGTTGGCCTGTCAGTAGTCATGCAGGACAGTAGTAGGAACAGTATGGTAGTGTTGGCCTGTCAGTAGTCATGCAGGACAATAACAGGAACAGCGTAGTAGTGTTGGCCTGTCAGTAGTCATGCAGGACAGTAGTAGGAACAGTATGGTAGTGTTGGCCTGTCAGTAGTCATGCAGGACAGTAGTAGGAACAGTATGGTAGTGTTGGCCTGTCAGTAGTCATGCAGGACAGTAGTAGGAACAGTATGGTAGTGTTGGCCTGTCAGTAGTCAGTCAGGTTTCAGCTAATTAATCTTATAAATCTCTGCAGAAAGGATCTTAAGACACGAAAGTGGCAGTGGTCTCCGTGTGCCCCATGCCAGCTTGTCTTTTGAAAGGACGACAGCACAGCAAATCAGTGAATAGGTGATGTTAACGCCTGGCAGGTTGCTCTGATTTGACTGGGAATCGCAAATAATGAACTGTGATTTGAAGGGAATAGGTGGTGAGCTGATCAGTTGAAAGAGAGTGCAGGGGTAACAGCACATTTGTCTGAATCTGTGCACATCACAGGGATCAAGTTTATACGCGGTGTAAGTGGCATGTGGGCAGTTTGATAGACACGGCTTCAGAAAGCCATCCTTCTGTTTGGTGCAGTAGTTTGATAGACACGGCTTCAGAAACAGCAATCCTCTGTTGACTGGCAGTAGTATAGAACGGCTCAGAAAGCATCCTTCTGTTTGCTGTGCGTAGGATAGCACGGCTTCAGAAAAAGGCTGGGTTGCTGATCAGTGTTTGATAGAACGGCATCAGAAACAGCACATCTTCTGTTTGCTGTGCAGTTCCCTGCAGACGAAAGGGCGTGAGCGGGCAAGATGACGCGCGGCTGTGTCCGCACTAAGGGAGGTGCTGATGCTGGGAGCTGCTGAAGAAGTAAGAGCGACCTGCAGGAGGAGGACATGGCCAAGATCGTCATCATTTCAAAGGCTGCAGGGAGAAAACTTATGCTTTTGCCAACATCCCATTCAGGGAAAGGGGTGCCACCGCTGAGGTGAGTAGTGAGCGAGTGAGGCGTGGTGGGACAGAGCAATGCTTTATTTACATAGGGCCGTGCAGTGCTTAGGTGATGACTGACTGACGGACTGACTGACCATAGACAGAACGTTGCTTCACGACAGCAGTTGAGTGCAGGGACCCCCGCTTCAGACGAGTGTTTGGGTGTCGCAGAATACTTTATAACAACGGCTCAGAAACAGCTGGTTTGCTGTGCAGTAGTTTGATAGACACGGCTTCAGAAACACATCCTTCTGTTTGCCCGTGCAGTTTCCGTGCAGACGAAGGGCGTAGCGGGGCAAGATGACGCGCGGCCTGATGTGCCACACTAAGGGGAGGTGCTGATGCTGTCGGAGCTGCTGAAGAAGGTAAAGAGCGACTGCAGGAGGGGAATGGCCAAGATCGTCATCACTTTCAAAGAGCTGCAGGCAGAAAACTTCATGCTCTTTGCCAACATCTCCATGTCAGGGAGGGGGCCACCAGCTGAGGGTGAGTGAGCGAGTGAGGGTGGGTGGGACAGAGCAATGCTTTATTTACATAGGGC
>CM054144.1:2119142-2202351 GCA_028751875.1 Rapana venosa | reverse complement strand
CCCTTAACCCTCACCACACACACACCCACACACACAAACCACCAACACAAAACACACACACACACCCCACACACACACAAGCTGAACCCGCCACGACTAACTTCCTGAAACTGCCACAACACACTCAGGTTCCCCTTTGCCCGTCGTTCACCCCCACCCCCCTCACATTCTCGCTCTCTCAATGACTGTGCGTGGATAGGTGGGTAGATGGGTCGATAGATGAATGGATGGATCGATGGATCGATCGATCGATGGGTGGGCGGAGGGAGGGAGGGATGGGTGGATCTGTGCATGGGTGGATGGGTAGATCGATGGATGGGTGGGTCTACGGGTGGGTGGATAGATGTCTCCTGTACAGTCTGTTCCTCTCCTCTCTGGCCCCTCAATGAAAAGAGCAGTGTACAGCCAGAATGTAAGATGATGGTCAGTAGAACTGTGTGCTAATGATGCAAAAGCTTCAATAAGGACAGTTTGTGTATCAAGTACGCATAACAAGTGTGCGTGTCTGCATGCGCCTGTGCATGTGTGCCTGATTGCATGCCATCAGTAAGCATGTGTATGTGTAGTGCGTGCGGTGTGCGTGCATGCGTACGTGCGTGTGTGTGTGTGTGTTCGTGCGTGCGTGCGTGCATGACTGTGTGTATGTGTATACGCGCTTCAGTGTGTGTATGTCTGCTTGCAATGAAGTCTGTGCATATCATGTATGCGTTCTTAACGGATGAATAACGTCTCAAAAATGAGCTCTGGTCTTAATTATTGTAATCATCGTCATCAAAACGATCAGCTGCCAGAAGATAACATCAGTAAAGAACCGACAGTTTTTGTCTTTGCAGAAAACCAGAATTCCCACAAAAACGTAAGGTTTAAAAAAAAATGTACCTAGCGAAAATGGTGTCTGTCAATCGAGGATAAAATGATCGAACATATTAACAAAAGATACGTTGATAAACATAGAAAGAGAGAAATAAAGCAGGAACAGGACAGACAATATTTAACCATTGAGAGGAAAGGCAGGCAATTCAAATAAAGAGTCAGGGAGATGGAGATAAAAAATAAAATTCAAGAAAAAAAATCTCACCTTTCCCCAAACGAACCATTCTGTTCTTTAAATCAAGAAACAATAAAAATGTAGCATGCAACATCAGCTCCATTGAAATGATCAAGAAAAAACCCAGTACGCAGACAAATAAGAAAAAAACCACACACACACACAAAGTGAAAAGATTCTAACCTTTGTCAGACGACACAATGGATGACTCCAACATACTGAGGTTCGAAGCTGATCACAGAAATATCTCCACACAACTGGCCTTTGCTGTGATTGCAAACCCGAATCGTTTCTTTCTTTTTCTCCCCCGATACACTCACATACCTTATTTTTAACACACCTTCACAAACTTCGAAGAGGGGTATGTTGACAACAGTCGTAAATACCGCGCTTCCAGTCACTGTCGTCTGCTTTCCCGTCAGTGAAAAAGCGCCCCCTGCTGTCACTTTCTTCCGTCTGTCTGTCTGTAATTTATTATTATTGTTATTATTATTATTGTTGTTGTTGTTATCATTATTATCATTATTATTATCATTATTATTGTTGTTGTTGTTATTATGATTATGATTATTATTATTATTATTAAAGCGGGCAAATCCAGCAGAACTCAGTCAAGGGCCCAGTGCTAAAATTAGCCCCCTTCTTTTACAAAGTGCCATCAGTCAGTGTCGGCTATAATTAGCAGCAGATGGGATGATGGACAGCAGCTGAGAGAAGCCGAATGTGGAGGAAACTGACAGCTGAGTCGATCCATTTTATTCCCAAGATAACTAAAACGAATAGTTTTAAATTCTCTTTTCTAAAAAAAAAAATGAATAAGAGGAAGAGAAGGACAGGAAAGAAACATTTTTCTTTCAGCATTCATCGACCCGCGATTCTTATCATTCGAAGGCCACTAAAGAAGAAACGTAATTCTTTTCAAAACAGACAACGCTGGCGCCACTAGTTACTTCCCTTACAAGTGTTCAACTTATGCCATTGGCGTTTGCAATTCAAACTTCTTTGTCGATCGCCCAGGCATCTAGCTTCTCTCTTTGATAAATCATTTACTATTAATGATTCATTTCCTTTGATGACACCAACTCCCCGGTATCTTTTCTCGTAACTGAAGTGTTAACAACAAAACAAGTATTGAACAGAACTGTAAACAGGTGTGGCAAGATGTGGGCAGAAGGCAAAAGAACGAATAGAGTTGAAGGAGTGTGGTGTGAGAGGAAGAGCCAGAGAAACTTCCAGTGATGATAGAGAGCCAGGTTTGAGCTAGCTGCTATGAAACAGTCAGTGACCGTAGATAGCTATGTTTGAGGTTGTGTGTGTGTGTGTGTTGTGTGTACGTGCCTGCGCGTGCGTACATGCGCGAGTGCGCGTTTGTCTGTTGTTGTTGCTTCGATTTTACGTCTGTTCACTCAATGATATTAGACGATGGAAGGGGGGGTGGGGGGGGGGGGGGGGGTTAAGTTGATGGATGTGTGCAGTGAAATGGATATGTATTCCTTAATAACTTAGTACACAGCAAAGGGCTAAACAATGATAACAAAAATTAAATACATGAGAAATGCTAATAATAAGCTATAATATAGCTTAGAGAAAACTATCTAGTGAAATACAATTCTTAGTTCTAATACCAAAATCAATCTTTGTGATTACTTTATATAGTCATAAAATAAACATCTACATGTACACATGATAGGTAAGCTATACATCGCTGTTACACTCGAAACAATAAGATATTGGAAGAAACATTCACTAAGACTCAAATACAGTCATCAAACGCAAAAATTTGAAATAAACAATGTGAAAATAGCCTTCATCAGGATACAAGCTGCAAACACAAATGATGAGGGAACATTTCCTGTCATTATCTTAAACATCATGAGGCCTTTGTTAAATCCTTGTCTTTTGTGTAGGGGGAGAATATTTAACTGAGTATAATCCACTTTTAGTAAGGTTGTCTTCTTCAGAAGGACCAGTTTTAAGAGCACGTTTATACAGACTTAATAATAGTTTCTTAGTGTTTGCACTAGCAAAATCCCACAGGGTGGAAGCTTAATCTATTGAAGATTGTATAAAAGCTTGAAAGAATAGTTTTCTTGAATGAAAGTCAAGAAAAGGTATACTCTTTGAGACATGTATTTGCATAGATGGGATACGTGATGGTACCAGCTGAGATTTTCATCAATTGTTACTCCTAGAACTTTGTAGTGAGAGGTTTGTTCGATTGTTTCCTTTTTATTATGGATTGGAGAAAGTTTATGAGAAAAATTTTGTTGCTTTTGTCTGGTGGTGATAAGCATGCATTTTGTTTTTGGGGGTGTATAGACATGTGGTTCAGTTAAGTCCATTTGGCAAGATCATCAGTGCTTTTTTGTAATGTCTTTGTAAGAGTGTTAATGTCAGTGTGGCTTCTATGTATGGTTGTGTCATCAGCAGAAAGTTCGCATTTGGATTTGATATGGAGGGGAAAGGTCATTTATGTATAATGAAAAGAGAATGGGTCCTAAGATGGATCCCTGTGGCACTCCATAATGAATGGGTTTTAGTGTGGATGTGGACGTAGCTATTGAAACACACTGTTGCCTGTTTGTAAGATAAGAAGCAAGAAGTTCAAGAGTATTTGTAGAGAGATTATATAGGTCTAGCTTTTTAATGAGAAGTCTGTGGTCAAATGTATCAAATGCTTTTTTGAAATCTACAAATAGTACTCCACAAAATTTATTGTCATTAATGTTTGACATCCAATTGTCAACAAGACTAGTCAATACCGTATGGCACCAGTGATTTTTTCTAAATCCGGATTGATTTGGGTGTAGAAAGTTGTTAATATCTATATGATGGACTAGGTGTTTATTCGTATGTTTTTCCAAGGGTTTTGGAAGGTAAGATAATTGTAATAGAGATTGTTTGTTTGGTTGTGGGTTTTTTGTCTGCAACTGTTTTTATTTCCCTATCAGAGTGGCTTTTTTTCTAAGAATTTTGCCAGGGACAACTCTCTTGTTGCCGTGGGTTCTTTTACATGTGCTGAATACTTTTGTGTAACACCCGGGACCTCGGTTGATCATCTCATCCGAAAGACTAGCGCCCAGACCACCACTCATGGTCTAATGGATTTTCGGGCCCGAACGGGATTCGAACCACCGCACACTTCCGACCCGGACTTTTCGCTTTCTAGACAAGCGGGTTACCTCTAGACCATCGATCCATCAGCCTATAGTTTGAGGGATTGGAAGTGTCACCAAACTTGTGGATCAGAATCACCTTAGCAGTTTTGAAGGCGTTGGGGAAATAGTTCTTATCAAGACAAAGGTTATAGATATGTATCAGAGTGTCTGTAATAACTGGAGCTGAGAGTTTCAGTATTCTGCCATCTATTCCATCAAGACCAAGCGTACTTGATTGTTTGAGGTGAGTCAGATAATTATAGACCTCAGAAACAGATATGAATGGTATGTGGAGTTTTGATGGAATATGCTTTTCTTGGCAGTATTGTTTTAGTTCATTGAGATCATTGGACTTCGAGTTATCATTGTTAATTATGTTAGAAGAAATACTAATGAAGTGATTGTTAAGTTTTTCAACAGAAATATCTTTGATTACATTAGATTTGGAAGACGATTGATTATTTGTTATTTGATTGATTGCCTTCCATACAGTCTTTGAATTTTGTTTGGACGACAGTAGATCTTGGAAATGTTTCCTTTTTCTCACCATTTTTGTGAGTTTATGGTATTCCTTGTGGTTTTTTTTAATTCCTCATAATATTTATGTTCTTTTAAGAAATATCTAAGATAACATGCTTCTTCTAGTTCCTTTGTAAACCAAGGCAGTTTGGGGACATGTTTGATCTTTATGGTATTTAATGGGGCATGTTTGTTATAGATTTCAGTACAAACTATTATCCAGAGCTCAATGGCCAGGTCTGGATCAGTAATGTTGAATGTTTAGAAGAAGAAGAAGAAGAAGAAGAAGAAGAAGAAGAAGAAAAAGGACAAGAACAAGAACAAGAACAAGAAATGGAATTTATATTGCATTTATCTTGTATAAACAAATCAAAGTGCTCGCATTAAACACATTCTTACACATACAACCAAGAACAATTAACAATGTTAACAAATTTAAATGTATATACACACGTACACGCCTGTGCGCGCGCGCACACACACACACCACACACACAATATATATATATATATATATATATATATATATATATATATATATATATATATATATATATATATACCCATATATATACCCATATATATAGCCATATATATATACCCGCCCATAAAGGTTTTACACCTTGGTAGTGTCATGGAGATTTTGGCTGTTGAAGGCAAGGACAGATATGAGATGAAACAGGAGGGAAAAATCTTATGTTTGGAATAAATATGAGGATGTATATATATATATATATATGCCTTAGACTTTCATAAAGAATACCACTCTTTGCCTCTCATCTTCCACTACATCAGACAACTTACTCATGTAGTCAGTATTCTTCTTAAAATTTCTGAAAGATTAACCATGTATTGGTAGCAAACCAAGGCGAAGTTTTACTAAACAGTCCCTAAAACTTAGTGAATAGCATGATGAGAGTAATAGTGCTTCCTTCCTTTGTTGGCATTACACTTACACAGGTTTTGTGTGTGTATGGCATGTGTGTATCAGCCATGGGAATCTTGAAGTCTCCTGTTATCTAAGAAATACCCCTGGGGAAGAGGTGTGTCTGTTTGTGGGGCTTGCACAGGGTTCTCTCACCTGGTGTGTGCTTTCTGCCTCACAGGGATTACCGGGTAGGATGAGAGAGGTGGAGTGCATGTTTTGGATTGTGTGTGTGTGTGTTTATTTATTTATTTATTTTATTTTATTCTTTTATATCGAGGATAATGGAATAAGCACTTATGTCCTTTTTTACATCCAGTCCCCGAGTGTATGCGGTTTTGTGAATTCTGTCATCTGTTCCCACCGGCACAAAATGGCCTACTCTTACAGAAAGTGGAACAGGATTTAACGTGTATGTGTGTGTGTGTGTTGTGTGTGTGTGTGTGTGTGTGTGTGTGTGTGTGTGTGTGTGTGTGTGTGGGAGGAGAGAGAGAGAGAGAAGAGAGAGAGAGAGAGAGAGAGAAGAGAGAGAGAGAGAGAGAGAGAGAGAGAGAGAGAGAGAGGAGCAGAAGACAAAAGTACAAATTTGCTTGAATATTTCCTTAAGTACTGCAGATAACTACATAAAAGTAGATATCTGCATACAATATTGTGTGTGTGTGTGTGTGTGTGTGTGTGTGTGTGTGTGTGTGTGTGTGTGTGTGTGGGTGGGTGGAGAGAGAGAGAGAAGTGAGTGTGTATGTTTTACATCAACGTAATATAATTTAGGATAGGTCTCCCGTTCTCTGTGCCCAACTCCCCCCCCCCCCCCCCCCCCCCCCCCTGCCCCGCATGTTTTTTTTCCTGCTTCTCTTTTGATGCCTGCTATAAAATAAAATAAATATTTTTAAAGAGTCGCTCCTCTGCATCCCGTGTTGCAAACGACTGTCAGATGAATTCTGCTATTTCCTATTTTTCTGTTTTTTTGTGTGTGTGTGATTGGGTGGGTGTGAAAGTGTGGACAATGTTGGTTTCATTGTCCTTGTTGTCATACCTATTTTTGTGAAAAATCCATGCTTAAGGATGTTTTTCACGAACAACTTTTGCCCATGATCGAATTGTTGTGCAAATGTTTTTCGACCGTGTACTTTATCATCATCATTATCATCAGACCCGTGACCTTGGCGGTCGTGGGGGAGACACGAAAGACGATGCCGTGGTAAGCCTCCTCCACCCATCTCGGTCCTCGGCTCTGCGCAGTAGTGCCGAGTCATTCATCCTGGTCCATTCTCTGATGTTGTCCATCCATGACTTGTTCTGTCTTCCCCTTTTTCTGCCACCTTCGAGTGTTCCCTGCAGTACTGTTTTTGGCAGAGTGTTGGCAGAGTGCAGAGTGTTGTGGCGGGTGACGTGGCCGAACCATGTCAGCTTTTTCTTCTTGACGATGGTGAGAAGGGGTTCCTGTGGACCTGCCAGCCCTGTTATTTGACTCTTGACAAATTCATTGGTCTTTCGTTCTCTCCAGGATATGCCCAGCAGTTTTCTATGGCATTTTGTTTCAAATGACTGGATTCGCTTTGCTGTTTCAGCAGTCAATGTCCAGGTTTCACTTCCGTACAACAGGATAGTCTGAATTAGGGCTTTGTAGAGCTTTAGTTTGATTGGGAAACTGATCTCTTTACTTTTCCATATGGTGGTGAGTTTTGTCATGGAAGATGTTGCCATGGCTATTCTGACTTTGATTTTTGTCGTCGATCGCCCGTCCTTTGTGAGTGTAGCGCCAAGGTATTTAAAAGCGTCTACCTCCTCCAGTTGTTGGCCGTTCATGTAAATTTTAGCAGTGGCGTTGCTCGTGCTGTTCACAAGTACTTTACTTTTCTCCGAGCTCACCTCCATTCCATATGCTCCAGCTCTGTTCTCAAGTCTGGTCGTAAGATCTTGCAGCTCTGTGTTACTTCCGCCCATGAGGTCAATGTCATCGGCAAACCGCAAATTGTTGAGGGGTCTGCCGCCAATGGAGATGGTAGAGTGGACGTCATGGAGGGTCTCTCTCATAATGTTTTCCAAGAACAGATTAAACAGGACTGGAGATAACAGTCATCCTTGTCGGACCCCAACTGTGGTTTTGAAGTAGTCTCCGACCTGATTGTTCAGAAGGACTGCACTGCTTGCGGTGTTGTATAGTGCTTGAATGGTTTGCACTAGTCCTTCTTCAATGCCAAACATTCTGAGGACCTGCCACAGGCCGTCGTGCCATACTCTGTCGAAAGCCTTCTTGAAGTCGATGAAGTTGTGGAACAGGTCTCTCTGATGTTGAAGATGTTTTTCCATCAGGATGTGGCAGTTAAAAATCTGTTCGATTGTGCTCCTGCCTGCCCTGAACCCAGCTTGTTCCTCTGCAAGGTGTTCTTCTGCCTCCTTCTTTAGTGATCTTGCTGGCGTGGCTGATGAGGCTGATTGTTCTATAGTTTTGGCATTGGCGTAAATTCCCCTTCTTGGGCAGAGGTATGATGAGTGATTGTGTCCATTTTGTTGGCCACTGTTTTGTCTCCCAAATCTTCTGACAGATAGCTGTAACATGTGTGATGGCTGTTTCGCCACCATGCTTGAGCAGCTCTGCTGGTATGTTGTCTGCTCCTGGGGACTTTCCTACTGGTAAGCTGCGGATGGCTTCTTCCACTTCTTCCCTCAGTATAGGTAATGGCGAGGGTGCTCTTGATGTAGCTGCTTTCTCTTCTATTATGCTCTTGTCAGGTTGTATTGGGTAGTTGTACAGTTCTTGACAATACTCAGACCACCTGTTCAATGCAGCTGAGCTTTCTGTGAGGAGGTTTCCGGAGCTGTCTTCACTGACTGATGATTTGGTTTGAAGTGGTTTTGTGAGTTTCTTCAGCGTGTCGTATGCCTTTTTACTGTTGCCCACTTTCATGCTTTTTTCGATCTCTTCACATTGATCACTGATCCACTTCTCTCTGGCCTATAACATTGACTTCTTCACAAGATTGTTGGCCTCCCGGTATTCTTTAGGGTTGGAAGACCTGGTTGGTTTCAGTGCTCTTCTTGTATCGCAGAGGTCCAAGATGTCATTGGTAGTCCATGGCTGGCGTTTATTCCTCTGACGACCGAGTACCTCCTCTGCTGTTTCTCGGACTGCCTCATTAAAGTTGTTGGTGAGGTCATTGATGTCATTGTCCAGGAGGGTTAATGCCGCAAAACGTCCACCAAGCTTAGCTTGGAAGATCTCCTCGACATCTGGATCTTTCAGTTTGTCCACGTCAAATTTGATACGTGGGTTTGCAGGCTGTTTGTTTTTCTTCAGCTTCATTTTGAATACCAGCAGCACAAGGTCGTGGTCGCTGCCTATGTCAGCTCCAGGGTAGGTTCTTGTTCTGGCTCTGTTGATGCTGGATTTGAAGCGCCGTGGTGTCCAGATAAAATCTATTTGGTTATGGATCTTGCCGTTTGGCGCATGCCAGGTTGTCCTCCTTGACTGCTTGTGGGGATAGAGGGTATTGGCAATGGTAAGTCTGTGGGTGCAGGCAAACTCCAGCAGACGTAGTCCCCTGTCGTTGGTCTCTCCAGTTCCAAACTGACCAACTGTTCCGGGCCCATTGGTTGTAAGAGTCAGGACCTACTTTGGCGTTAAAATCCCCTTGGATGATGATGATGTCCTTCTTGGGTATTTTCATAATGGTCTCTTGAAGATCTTCGTAAAATTCTTCTACTTCTTCATCTGCATGGTCAAATGATGGTGCATAGATTTGTATGATGGTGATGTTCTTGGGCTTGGCTGACACCCGGATGCTGATAATCCTGCTGGAAGCTGGTGTACAGTTGATAATGCACCCCACTACTTCCTTTCTGACAATAAATGCCACACCATGTTGGTGATGTTTCTCTTGGCCACTGTACCAGATCTTGTTGCCTTCTTCAGTCAATGTCTCACCAAATCCTGTCCATCTCATCTCTCCTAGTCCAATAATGTCCCATTTATAGCGGCTAAGCTCATACTCTAGTTCTTTGATTTTTCCGCACTGGTAGAGTGTACGGACGTTCCATGTACCAATGGTGATCTGTTCTCTAGGGAGCTTAAGTAATGTTTTAACTCCAGTAGCTGACTTGTCACTTCCACCCTGGTGTTGATCAATGGAAAGCGCGGTCGTTGGTAACCCGGGCCTCGACCGATCCGGTATCATATTGGCTTTGCATTTGTCTTTCATGTTTTTTCTGTGGGCTTAGGATATTCTTTGGTGGCGCCAATCTCCTCTCCAAGTCTCCATATGTTTTGGGTTTTTTTCTATTGGGGTTTCCTCCCCCACATGCGACAGGTTGGACTGGGTTACATGGATACCAGTAGCAGTAACAGAGAACTTTTTTGACTGACCTGACTTTATAAAGCATAGATAACATAATTATGTCAGTGTATTTCATTACCTAAGACAAAAGAAGTACTCTCTATATTGCCTGCAAGATACGCATTTTGATCATAAGCTGGAAAGGTATGTACATTCAGAATGGGGTAACAAATGTTTTTGGGTCGAATTGTAGAGGGGATGCTGTTTTGTTCCCAAATGATTTTGAATTTAAGGTAACAAATGTGGACAAAGATACAAATGGTAATTTCATATTGATTTCTTTTACTGCTTTTGAGAAAGACTTTCTTTTGGTGTATGTGTATGGTCCAAACAGAGATGACCCTGCATTCTATGTAACTTTAAAGGAAAAGATAAATAATAATAATAATAATGTATGGAATTTATATAGGGCTGAATCTTGTAAAGTAAACAAATCAAAGCGCTACAGTCAGTACAATAACAATAACATCATCCCAGTGGGTGATTGGGATGTGGCTTTAGATCCTGATATTGATTGTCATAACTATATACATGACAACAACCCACGAGCAAGAGAAGAAATTGAGGGTCTAGTTGAAGAATTTGGTTTAGCAGACGTTTGGAGAGAGAACAATCTAGAAAGTAGGCGTTACACTTGGCGTAAACCAATGCCCCTGAAGCAAGGCCGGCTTGATTTCTTTTTGGTGTCGGATCACCTATACTGGTATTTTAAAGTCGCTGATATTGTTCTGGGCTATAGCTCAGATTACTCAATGATTACCTTAACATTAAAGTTAGGTAAAAGTGAAAAACACCATACATTTTGGAAGTTTAATTCATCCTTACTTAAAGATATACAGCACGTGGTGGAGATTAATAAAGAGATCACCAATGTGTTATTAGAATATGCAGCGGATTATTATGATAAGGACAATATAGATGAAATAGAAAAAGCTTATATTGAATTAAAGATTTCAGACAGAGTGTTTATGGTTTTTTGTGTAATGAAAATACGGGGTAAAACTATTTCATATCTCAATGAAGAAGAAAAAAACTTTAGCAGCCGAACATAAACTTATCAGAGATATAGAGACTTAGAAAAAAATTGAAAAGAAAACAGAAGAAAACATTCAGCAGATTCAGGAAAAGATCCAGGAATTAAGAGCAATCAGAGACAAAAGAATGGAAGGAGTTTTGTTAAGATCCAAGGCAAGATGGATTGCTGAAGGGGAAAAATTTTCAAAGCACTTTTTCAATTTAGAAAAACGGAGCTATGTTAGCAAGCAAATGACAAAGTTGATAATTAGTTAGGGGGAGGTAATAAAAGACCCCACAGTCATATCAAGTGAAGTGAAAGCATTCTATGAAACATTGTATAAGAAAAGAAATGTAGAAGGCTGTGAAATATGTGAACTTGTCAAAAAAACCACTTCCTACATTATCCCATGAGCAAAATAATTTAATGGAAGGAAATATCACTCTTGATGAAGCAAGTCAGGCATTGAAAAACATGAAAAATGGTAAAAGTCCAGGCACTGATGGGTTTACTGTCGAATTCTTTTTTTTTTTTAAATGGAAACTTTAGGACCCTTTGTTGAAAGATCTTTAAATGAAACATACAGGCATGGTGAACTGTCTACAACACAAAAAGAATGTGTTTTCACTTGTTTTCCCAAAGGCGATAAATCAAAAGAATATATAAAGAACTGACAACCTATCTCTCTACTTAATGTTGTATACAAAATAGGATCTTCATCTATTGCCAACAGAATAAAACAGATACTGCCAATCCTTATCAGTGAAGACCAAACTGCTTTATAAGTAATAGATATATGGGCGATAATGTAAGATTTTTATACAATATGATTAACTATCTAAATGTAAAAAGTTGCACAGGTTTGCTACTCTGTATTGATTTTGAAAAGCCTTTGATTCCTTAAATTGGTGTTTTATGATTAAAGTTTTGAAAGCATATGGCTTTGGCAGTAGTATTTGTGGTTGGATTGAAACATTCTATAATGATATAAAATCAACAGTGGTTGTGAATGGACAGAGTGGGCAGTGGTTTAAAATTGAAAGGGGCTGCAGACAGGGAGATCAGTTTCACCCTATTTATTTATTCTCTGTGTAGAAATTCTAGGTACAATGATAAGAGAAGATAAAATAATTAAGGGAATTAAGATAAATGGTAGAGAACATAGGATTCTACAGTTTGCTGATGACACCCAACTGTTTAATATTGGTGATAGGGTTTCTTTTGAACAATCAATATTCAATTCTTGACAGATTTAGTAGAGTGTCATGTTTATTTATGAATTGTGATAAAACACAAGTTGTATGGCTGGGAAATAAAGAAGATCTAGGAAGATATTCTGTCCTCATTTAAAAATGATATAGAACCCATCTATATTTAAAATACTAGGGATTAGGTTTACTGATAATTTAGTAGACTGTGAAAATATCAACTATAAAGATAAGTTAGCAGAAGTGAAAGTGACGTTTAGAATCTTGGGCAAAACGAACCATCACCCCATTTGGAAGAGTTGCTGTACTTAAATCTCTTATTCTGTCAAAGTTAATCCATCTCTGGATTCTGCTGCCAGATCCACCTGACCAGTTTAAACAGAAGCTCCAAAAGTTATGCTTTCAGTTTGTTTGGAACGGAAAAACGAAAGAATTAACAGGAAAGCAGCAGTTAAAACTATTAAACAAGGTGGACTTAACATTCCAGATTTTGCTTAAAAAATTTTCTGGATAAGAAAAAGTAAAATAACAAAGCACAAGTGGAAAAAATATTGCTATAGAAACCTACCCATTTCTTGAAAACCTCGAATGCTATGGGTCAACATATACCTTAAAATATACAAGTATTGACTAATTTGGGGCTCATGTATTTAAAGCATATAGAGTTTTTTGTGCTCAAATCATACCACGTAACCAGTACGAGCTTCTTGAGGAGCCAATCTTCTGTGATGAAAATATTAAAGTAGGAAACGCCACAGTTAAACAAGATAAAATGATAAAGAAAGGGGTATATTCTATAAAACACTCTATTAAAGAAAATGGAGAATTTGTCAAATACCAAGAATTTTTAAATGCTACAAGCTTTTGTATTGACTTTATCACCTACAATGGATGGATATCTGCCATAAAACAATATGTAAGAAAAACGGGAATTCACATAGATGATAAAACTACTCAACATGGAGGTATGTTTTGTGCAATAAAGTAGAGCAAAAAAGTACTATGAAATCCTAACATCTGACAACAATAAACCAAAGTGTTGTTCCAAATGGTCAGAAAAAATGCATGTTTACCATGGGAAAAAAATTTCAGCAAAATAAACAGAACCAGATATGTACAATTTAAATGGCTACAAATTAGAATCGTACATAATTATAATAATTGCCACTAACGTGATTCTTCATGCTATGGGTGTAACAGATACTGCACAATGTTCACTTTGTCAGAAGGCACGAGACACTATTGAACATTTTTTATGGAACTGTGACTTTGTACGTTCTTTTTGGAATGCTGTTGAACACTTGTTGAATGAAAAAATGTCATAATATTCACTCTCTTAAGATGTCACGAGAACTGGTAATTTTTGGAGTTGATCAGTATCTAGAAACAAATGATACATTGGATTTGATTTTATTGTTTGGTAAACTATATATATTTAAGTGTGAAATGACTAGAAAAATCCCAAATATATTTGTATTTCAAAACCAGCTAAAAACTAGATATGCAATAGAAAAATTTAATGTAAGAATAAGTGGTCAATTGATAGACATTCACAATGCTTGGAGTGCATTTGAACCTATTGTACTCGAAATGGATAAGACGTATATATAATAAAATCTGACAAACTTGTGAGAATATTGCATACTCATTAGAGTATTTTCCATTGCTATGATAACTGTTACATTGAAGAGTTTGTTCACTTCTATCCATAATTGCTGATTGTTGAATGTCTCATGGCCTTAATGTTCCTATGTGTGGATTTGTTGTATTATAGATGTAAAATGTTTGCTTTAAAAAAGATTTTAAAAAATTATTCTCATCAAACAGTCCCTAAAACATTTTATATCCATGTATTCAAAATACAATTTGCACAGAGAGAGCGAGAGAGAGCGAGAGAGAGAGAGAGAGGTTTGATTGCCCATATAAGATAACAACAATGCATCCCCCCCCCCCCCCCCCCCCCTGTTCTTTCTTCCAAATTATTTTTAGATGCTTTATAACGCACTCTATATTGTAAGTGTTTTGTTGTAACTTTCATTCATGATAACCCTGGTGTGTGTGCGTGCCCGTGCATGAGCGTGAACGTGCGTGCGCGTGTGTGTGTCTTGGTGCGTAGGCATGTGTCCCTGGCAGAGGGGAAGAAAGAGTTCAGGATGTGGGACATGGTTGCCTGGGTCTGGGATGTTGATTTGTGCTATTCCATGTTTGCTTGTTGGTTGTCATAGGCTGTGTTTGCTTGTTGGTTGTCACAGGCTGTGATTGCTTGTTGGTTGTCACAGGCGGTTTGTTTGCTGGTTGTCACAGGCTGTGATTGCTTGTTGGTTGTCACAGGCTGTGTTTGCTTGTTGGTTGTCACAGGCTGTGATTGCTTGTTGGTTGTCACAGGCGGTTTGCTTGCTGGTTGTCATAGGCTGTGATTGCTTGTTGGTTGTCACAGGCGGTTTGCTTGCTGGTTGTCATAGGCTGTGTTTGCTTGTTGGTTGTCACAGGCGGTTTGCTTGTTGGTTGTCACAGGCTGTGATTGCTTGTTGGTTGTCACAGGCTGTGTTTGCTTGCTGGTTGTCACAGGCTGTGATTGCTTGTTGATTGTCACAGGCTGTGATTGCTTGTTGGTTGTCACAGGCTGTGATTGCTTGCTGGTTGTCACAGGCTGTGTTTGCTTGCTGGTTGTCACAGGCTGTGTTTGCTTGTGGCCCACCTGGGTTTCTCGTGCTTTTGAGATGCTGGAAAAATTCGTTTTTATTGTTTGTTCTTGCTGCCTCATCTTCTGTGACGTCCCCGTCCTGCTGCTCCCATGCCGCTCAACCCAATCTCCCCGCCACAGCCACACCGAGATGCGTTATGTCTCATCCCCAGGGTCGGAATTCCACAGGCAGCCTATCAATATAAGGCCGCCATGAGGCCACTAGCCAGAGGGGTCCTGTACTGCTGCTGGGTCACTTTGGCAGTGTTCAGTGGTGCCTGTTCTGAGCTAACATACGCAGGACACCACCTACTAAGCCCCCTACTAACAACAGTATTGGCTCAGTAGCGGAGCCAGACAACCACCAACAACCATCCCCCTTGAACCTCCAACCCCAAGGGCTTTGACACAAACTCACCACAGGCACAGAAGTGTATGGGGAAACTGAATCTGAGGTCATCATGAGACCAGAGCAATTGGACCACCAAGTCAGAGGCTTTTTTTAATTGCATGATGATCAATGAGGATGATGTAATGATGCTGCTGTGGAGATGCTTCTGCTTTGAGACTGCTTGACAGAGTTGCACTATACGCTTACTATCATACTATATCCCAACGTCATCCGGGCCCCGAAAGATACAGACATCCGCAGTGTTGGTCAGATAAATTGAGCAACACTCTCAAACTCGCATCCGTTAGGTGGATGAAGCTCGACTGTGTGGTCCCAGTCTTCCCACTGAGCCCACAGCACATTCACTCTGGGTAGGAGCCGGCCGGAGTCCAAAAAATCCCTATGGCTCGTATGGGATTCGAACCCGCGACCTTCCAGTCCATATATTCCAAATTCAAAAGAAAAGAAAATTATGGATAATATTTCAATCAAAATAATGACATAATGATTTATTCTCACACGTGCACACACACACCCACACAAAGGTGTAGAATAAAGAGATCGGATAGTGAGAATCATTCCTTCAAATCAGTTACAACTATACAATAAGATACAAGTAAAACATTCAGAAGAGAGAGAGAGAGAGAGAGAGAGAGAGAGAGAGAGAGAGAGAGAGAGAGAGAGAGAGAGAGAGAGAGAGAGAGAGAGAGAGATGGGGGGACAATGGGGTATTAGGAAAGGGATGATGTAATTATTTATTTGTGTTTCCAACAGAACCAACAGTTGTTCATTACTTTAAAAAAAATTATTTATATCGAGGATAATGGAATAAGCACTTATGTGCTTTTTTGCATCCAGTCCCCGTGTGTATGCGGTTTTGTAAATTGTCATCTGTTCCCACCGGCACACAATGGCCTACTCTTACGAAAAGCGGAACAGGATTTTAACGTGTGCTCAAGATGTTCTGAGTGCGTTCGAACACGGGTCCTCGGTTTATAGTCTCATCCGAAGGACTTTTGGGGAGAGTGGAGTCTGCACTGATGTGAACTCCAGGGGAAAATATCTCCTTGAACGGGAATCGAACCTGGGTTGTCAGATGGCGAGCGCAATGCTCTAATCACTAGGTTGTCCCGTCCCCCCTTTTAATGCATCAAGTGGGAAAAAAAGCGACGTTGGAAGATTTTTAATGATTGGTGTACCACAGCATATCGCTTGAGTAAAGTAAACTAGATTTGAACAAATCTACTCACGGGATTGGGACACTCGGCTTTTCAGTATTTCTGGAATGATTCACTGGGAATTTGTCTTGGACGAGTATTTGCATAGGTGAGATATATGGTGAGATCTAGAACTTTGTGGTGAGAGGTTTGTTAGATTGCTTCTTTTTAAATAGGGATTGGAAAAAGTTTATGAGATAAATGTTGTCACTTTTTCTGGTGGTGATAAGCACATATTTTGGTGGGGGGTTTGTTGTTGTTGTTTTGGGTTGTTGTTTTTTTTGGGGGGGTGTAGACATGTGGTTTAGTTCAGTCCATTTTGACGTGATCATCAGCCCTTTTTGTAATTTGTTTACAAGAGAGTCAATGTCCTTATGGCTCTATGTATGGTTGTGCCATCAGCAAAAAGTTCACATTTGGATTTGATGTAGAGAGGAAGTCATTTATGTATAATGTGTATATGTTTGTGCGATTTTTTAGATTGAACTATGACTTGTAACTGCTTGAATTCTTCTTTTTAATATGATAAAGTACTGGTATTGGTACTGGTATAGGCATTATCTTGAAATGTGTGCGAGGTCATGTTTGCATGCTCTGTTGTTATTCCTCTATCAGAAATGTTTTTCCTATTTACTTTTTTATATAAGGCTTGTGACCCACATGAATTTATTTTTGTTTTTGAAGTAATAAAAGTGTTAATTTCGGGCATAACTCCGTGCTATTTCTTTCCCTGTGTGTCTGGGTGCGAGTGTCTTTCTGTGTTCAAATACGCATTTTTCACGTGTGTCGCGAACTCCAAGCTTAGTGGCATGCACATTCCCTTTTCTCTGCAATTTTGCATGCAGGTTAGCTTCTCGTGAAGTTCCTGGTCGTGAGTTAGGGTTTGGGTCGTCAGCTGAGTAGCAGTAGCTTTAAATAGGAGGAGGTCTTGACTTGAGTTAGGAGGAGGAGATTCAGTCTTTGGCTGAAGGAGTCCGTTAGTCGCCGTTCCAGCATTGGCTGTTGGGCGCCGCGTGGTGTTGTGTCTCTATTTGGAGAGCAAAAGGAGGGGGGGGGGGAGCAGTACCTTGGAGTAGTTCAGGCTCCTGTGAACCCGGTCTTCGTTCTTCGTTGTTATGTCGTGTCCGTCTTGTCAACATCTTCCTTGAGGTGCAGGAGTGCGCCTTACTTCCTGTGGTGTTTTGTCTTTATTTGAAGAGCAAAAGGGAGCAGTCATCTTTGAAGTGGTTCAGGCTCCCGAGAACCGGTCTACATTCTTCGTTTGTGCTGTCCGTCTTGTCAACGTCTTTCCTGGGGTACAGGAGTGCACTATATTTCGTTCCAGTGACAGGTTCCTGTGGGTGCCTCCAGCGGTGGAGTCGTGCCTGGAGAGGGTGCAGCCTGGTGTGCCGTGAGGTGTCGCCGACGGTTTGTCCCTTGACCCTCTGTCCCTTCATTCCCTGGATCCAGACCCGTTTCCCTTCTCCCTGCTGCCCTGTCTACCCATGACTCTCCTTGAGGGCTTCGGCCTGCCCTGAGCTATCCCACGGTGACCATATGTGGGAAGCAGGTTGTGACTGTGAGGGAAGTGGGAGGAGAACATTCCTCAAGTGGGTTTCAGAACTGTGCAGAAGAGGGGAGGGGATTATCAAGTTAGGACTTTATGTGACTGGAAGTTGAATCTGTGTGTGTGGAAGTGGATTTAAGTATTTGTCAGATGTGATTGCTTTGATTTCGGAAAGTAAAGTCTGGAACTTTTCTTCTGTATTCTGTATTTCTTGTTGTCGGGAATATAGTTAGAGAGGGAATGGGTGGGGCTTAGCCACAATCCCTTAAGGAGTGTGACATAAAGTGTTTGAATTTAATTTAATTGATTTGTAGTGGACAAAAACGGTTGCATGCGCAAAAGCTCACAATTAGTGAACCTGGGAGCTCTAGATGAGGAACGCAAACAAAAAAAAACAAATATAAAACCTGCCACATGGTAACTGTCAAAGAGCATGCCCAGTGTTCTCTCTGGAGCTGATCACTATAACGACAGTGTGTGGTGGAGCAGGAGCTGATCACTATAACGACAGTGTGTGGTGGAGCAGGAGCTGATCACTATAACGACAGTGTGTGGTGGAGCAGGGTGGAGCAGGGGCTGATCACTATAACGACAGTGTGTGGTGGAGCAGGGTGGAGCAGGGTGGAGCAGGAGCTGATCACTATAACGAGAGTGTGTGGTGGAGCAGGGTGGAGCAGGAGCTGATCACTATAATGACAGTGTGTGGTGGAGCAGGGTGGAGCGCTACAATGCTAGTGATAGGATCAGACTCCATCCCAGCCTGCTCCTCCTGATCCTCAGTTCACTGGCACTTCACTCCTTTCCTTCCATCCCACAAGTGAAAAAGAAATTAAGACAATCATGAAAGAAATGATTATTAAATCATGCGATCTTGGTCCTGTACCTGCTCCTCTTTTCTCACAGTAACCGCCATCACCAAATAGTGAACTCAACACTTCAGGAAATTTTTCTTCACCGCTCAAAACCGCAATAGTTGGACCTCTACTCAAAAAGCATGACCTTGATCCGAACATTCTGAAAAACTGTAGACCTGTCTCAAACTTACCTTTTGGCTATAAAGTACTTGAAAAAAGTAGTTCTGAAACAGCTGAACAACCACCTTTACTCCAGTTATCTCCTCCCTTTCCAGTCTATCACTCATCTACAGTACCCAAACCACCCTAGTCCACACCTTAGATACGCTTCTGATACAGGAAAAATTCTCTCTTCTTACACTTCTTTACTTGTCTGCAGCCTTTGACACTATTGACCACTCAATTCTAGGTATTGTTATAGGCAACACACCCTCTATGAAAAAATTCATCACGCAAACTTGCCAGGCCTGCTACTATCAATAGCAGCGCATAAGTGCAGTTTGAAAGTATCTGTCCACTGATGCAACATCCTAGCTTGTCACATCACTTAGTCTCTCACGTCTGGACTACTGTAATTCTCTCTTGGCTTGTGTACCAGCATCGTACATCCACTCCCTTCAGTTCAGTGCATACAAAACTATGCAGCTTGATTAGTCCTAAAAAAGAAA
Organism: Rapana venosa; assembly: GCA_028751875.1. Taxonomy (NCBI): domain Eukaryota; kingdom Metazoa; phylum Mollusca; class Gastropoda; order Neogastropoda; family Muricidae; genus Rapana; species Rapana venosa. The sequence continues at coordinate 2,182,785 of CM054144.1, read as the reverse complement.
CAATCTGAACACACCACTCCTCTCTTGCGATCTATTCACTGGCTGCGCGTCTCACAAAGAGTGACATATAAGATTAGTACCCTCCGCTTCAAATATCTCTACAAATCTGCTCCCTCTGATCTCTACAACTGTCTTTACCTGTACACTCCATCTTGTTCCCTTTGCTCAGCTGGCTGCGGATACTCTGTGCTTTTGAACACCCAGTTTAAAACACAACACTGCGCCCATCGCTCTTTCTCTATTGTGGTCCATTAACCTGGAATGACCTCCCTCTATCCTTTTGCCAAAAGCCTACATTTGATACTTTCAAATCCAGCCTTAAAACACACTTCTTTCCTGCCCAAGATCTATCCCTCCCCTCATAATCTATCCCTGCTCCTGAACAATCACCCAGTCTCCATCACCCCGCCTAAGCGTGCTGTTGTGTGTGCGCAAGCGCGTGAATGTATGTGTGTGTGTGTGTGTGTGTGTGTGTGTGGTGTGTGTGTGTGTGTGTGTGTGTGTGGGTGTTTGTGTGTGTGTGTGTATGTGTGTGTGTGTGTGTTGTGTGTGTGTGTGTGTGTGTGTGTGTCCGTGCCTGCGTGCGTTTGTACGCGCGTGGGCGTGTGTGTGTCAATTTCTTTTAGAACATGACCAATGGCAAAGCACGTGACCAATGAAAAGTACATGACCAAAAGACAAAGCACATGACCAATGGCAAAGCACGTGACCAATGAAAAGTACATGACCAAAAGACAAAGCACATGACCAAAGACAAAGCACATGACCAAAGACAAAGTACACCATGTGTATTGGAAAGGCTGATGGCACATATCCACACACCATGTGTATTGGAAAGGCTGATGGCACATATCCCCACACCATGTGTATTGGAAAGGCTGATGGCACATATCCACACACCATGTGTATTGGAAAGGCTGATGGCACATATCCCCACACCATGTGTATTGGAAAGGCTGATGGCACATATCCCCACACCATGTGTATTGGAAAGGCTGATGGCACATATCCCCACACCATGTGTATTGGAAAGGCTGATGGCACATATCCACACACCATGTGTATTGGAAAGGCTGATGGCACATATCCCCACACCATGTGTATTGGAAAGGCTGATGGCACATATCCCCACACCATGTGTATTGGAAAGGCTGATGGCACAAATCCACCCAACCAGTTTGACCACATCATTTATTCGCCACGCACTTTATTTACAAGTGTAAAACAGATAAAAGCAAGCCTGAAATACGGCACGCCATAAATAAACTAAACAAAAACAATGTGAAAGAAATAGAATTCAGCCTAAAATGTAACACTTCATAAATGAACTAACAATTCAGAGTAAACCTGTAAAGAGTATTATTTAGTGCAAATAAACTATTTCAAAATTCTGTAAGAAATACTTTCTATAACCTACGACAAATTGCCTCAGCTGTATAAAAACAGTCTGTGATTTCTCATGGAATGACTTACTTACACAACGGTTATAATTTATATCGCGCATTACATCCATGCGTATCACTGGTCCTTAAATCGTAACAGTTTCTGTGTTCACCGGCACCTTGCATTCAAAGACCACACTGTGCTGAAACTTGACACGGATGAAGTCAGTGCTGTAGACTACTCCTTTTCGTGAAGGAAAAGCGCTGATGGCTTCAGCATGCCTCACCTGGTGTCCTATATCCAACCTGCCAGCACTCCAGCACGAATGAACACTGACACACACATCCTTCCAGCACTCCAGCACGAATGAACACTGACACACTCATCCTGCCAGCACTCCAGCATGAACACTGACACACTCATCCTGCCAGCACTCCAGCACGAATGAACACTGACACACTCATCCTGCCAGCACTCCAGCATGAACACTGACACACTCATCCTGCCAGCACTCCAGCATGAACACTGACACACTCATCCTTACAGCACTCCAGCACGAATGAACACTGACACACTCATCCTGCCAGCACTCCAGCATGAATGAACACTGACACACTCATCCTGCCAGCACGAATGAACACTGACACACTCATCCTGCCAGCACTCCAGAATGAACACTGACACACTCCTCCTGACAGCACTCCAGAATGAACACTGACACACTCCTCCTGACAGCACTCCAGCACGAATGAACACTGACACACTCCTCCTGACAGCATTGTGTCAAGAACAACAACTACAGCAGTTGTAGCAGGCATGCAGGCTACGGCCCTGAGTGTTGGGGAGACAACAGTGATGGCATGGGCAAGCGAGGAGGACTGACCTTCATGCAGTGTCCCATCATAGAAGGCATGCATGCACCTCCACCCCCACCCCCACCCCAAGCTCAGCGAGGCACCAAGAGGGGAAGTGTGCGGGCCTGGGTGTCTGTGGAGGTGCTGTGTGTGTGTGTGTGTGTGTGTGTGTGTGTGTGTGTGTGTGTGTGTGTGTGTGTGTGGTGTGGTGTGTCTGTGTCTTGTGTGTGTCTGTGTGTGTGTGTGTGTGTGTGTCTGTGTGTGTGTTGTGTGTGTGTGTGTGTGTGTGTGTGTGTGTATGTATGTGTGCTCTGTGTGTGTGTGTGTGTATGTATGTGTGTGTGCTCTGTGTGTGTGTGTATGGCCTGTGGTCAGTTCAGCGCCTGACCCTTCACCCCCACACCGCCATCAGTTCATGGTCTCTGGGTCAGCCCCTTCCTCCACACTGCCCGCGCCCAACCCCTCCTCCACCATGGCCTTCAGCTGCACACACACAGCACACATAGAGCACACACAGAACACATAGAGCACACACACAGCACACATAGATCACACACGAACACATAGAGCACACACACAGCACACATAGAGTACACACACAGAACACATAGAGCACACACACATAACACATAGAGTACACACACAGCACACATAGAGCACACACAGAACTCATAGAGCACTCACACAGTTAACACAGAGTACACACACAGAACACATAGAGCACACACACAGAGCACACACACAGAGCACACACACAACACATAGAGCACACACACAAAGCACACACACACAGCACACACAGCGCACGCACGCACGCACACACACACACCACACACAGCGAGCGCGCACACAGCACACACACACACACACACACACACACACAGCACAGGCCACAGCACACACAGAGTACACACACACACACACACACACACACACACACACACACCACACACACACACACACACACACACACACGGGGGAAGGGATAGCCTGGTGGTTAGAGTGATGTATTCGTGACCTGCTCGCCCGGGTTCGAATCTCGTTCAAGAGGATTTTTCCTCTGGACTTAGCATCAGTGCTGACTTCACTCTCCCCAAAATTCCTCCGGATGAGACTATAAACCGAGGTCCCGTGTGCGAACGCACGCAGAACATCTTGCGCACATGTTAATACCCGTTCCGCTTTTCGGAAGAGTAGGACATTGTGTGCCGGTGGGAAAGGATAACACAATTTACAAAACGCATACACACGGGTACTGGATGAAAAAAGCACACGAGTGCTTATTCCATTATCCTCGAAATAAAAGAATAAAATAAATAAATAAATAAAAACTCACAGCATTCACGACCTGATCTACGTCTACTGGTCACTCCACATCTTTCCCGTGTCCACATCCACCATTCGCACATCACTCATATCTACCACTCACTGAGGTGTCTTCCATAATACACAATACATTTGTGTCACAAAACACCTCCCCCTCCCCCCCCCCCCCCACACACAGGGACCTATCTCCTTCCCTCTCCCCTCCCCCCCCCCCCACACACAGGGACCTATCTCCCTCCCCTCTCCCCCTCACACACACACACACAGGGACCTATCTCCCTCCCCTCTCCCCCCCCCCCACACACACAGGGCCCTATCTCCCTCCCTCTCCCCCTCACACACACCCCACACAGGACCTACCTCCCTCCCCTCTTCCCCCTCACACACACACAGGGACCTATCTCCCTCCCCTCTCCCCTCACACACACACACACAGGGATCTACCTCCCCCCCTCTCCCCCCACACACACACACACACAGAGACCTATCTCCCTCCCCTCTCCCCCTCACACACACACACACAGGACCTATCTCCCTCCCCTCTCCCCCTCACACACACACACCACAGGGACCTATCTCCCTCCCCTCTCCCCTCACACACACACTCCAGGGACCTATTCCCTCCCCTCTCCCCTCATCACACACACACACACACAGGGACCTATCTCCCTCCCCTCTCCCCCTCACACACACACACACACACACAGGGACCTACCTCCCTCCCCTCTCCCCCTCACACACACACACACAGGGACCTACCTCCCTCCCTCTCCCCCCCCCCACACACACAGGGATCTATCTCCCTCCCCTCTCCCCCTCACACACACACACAGGGACCTACCTCCCTCCCCTCTCCACCTCACACACACCACACACGGGACCTATCTCCCTCCCTCATCTCCCCTCACACACACACACACAGGGACCTACCTCCCTCCCTCTCCCCCTCACACACACACACACACCAGGGACCTATCTCCTCCCCTCTCCCCCTCACACCACACACCCCAGGGACCTATCTCCCTCCCCTCTCCCCCCCCCCCCCCACACACACACAGGGACCTACCTCCCTCCCCTCTCCCCTCACACACACACACACACACACAGGGACCTACCTCCCTCCCCTCTCCCCCTCACAACACACACACACAGGGACCTATCTCCCTCCCCCTCTCCCCCTCACACACACACACACAGGGACCTACCTCCCTCCCCTCTCCCCCCCCCCCCCCACACACACACAGGGACCTACCTCCCTCCCCTCTCCCCCTCACACACACACACACACACAGGACCTATCTCCCTCCCCTCCCCCCTCACACACACACACACACGGGGACCTACCTCCCTCCCCTCTCCCCCTCACACACACACACACACACACAGGGACCTATCTCCCTCCCCTCTCCCCCTCACACACACACAGGGACCTACCTCCCTCCCCTCTCCCCCTCACACACACACACACAGGGACCTATCTCCCTCCCCTCTCCCCCTCACACACACACAGGGACCTATCTCCCTCCCCTCTCCCCCTCACACACACAGGGACCCCAGGCGCATGGGATAGAGTGGTGGTTAGTGCGTTGCACATCGAACTCTTGATCTGCCGACATAGGTTCGAAACCCGTCAAATGGATTTTCCCCTGGAGTTAACATCAGTGCCGACTCCATTCCTTCCAAAATTCCTTCCGATCACACTATAAACCAAGTTCCCTTGTGAAAACGCAGGAAGTACGATTGAAAACACGTGTTCCACTTTTCGAACGAGTAGGCCGTGGAAACGGATGACAATTTTTACAAAACCACATACACACGAGATTGGGTGTAAAAATAAAAGCGGACGAGTGTTTTTTTTCCATTACCCTTGAAATAAGAAAAGAAAGAAAAGAAAAGAATCTACCTCCTTCCCTTCTGCCCCCCCCCACCCCCCACTCACACACACACACACACAGACCTGTCTCCTCGCCTCTCTCTCTGTACACACACACACACACACACACACACACTATCTTCCTCGCCTCTCTCTCTGTACACACACACACACACACACACACACCTATCTTCCTCGCCTCTCTCTCTGTATACACACACACACACACACACACACACACACACACATACACACACACACACACACACACACACACACACACACACACACACACAGACCTATCTTCCTCGCCTCTCTCTCTCTGTGTACAAAACAAAACCACACACACACACACACACACACACAACCAAGACCTATCGTCCTCGCCTCTCTCTCTGTACACACAACAACACACACACACACACCACACACACACAGACCTATCTACCTCGCCTCTCCCTCTGTACACACACACACACACACACACACACACACCACACACACAGACCTATCTTCCTCGCCTCTCTCTATGTACACACACACACACACACACAAAACACACACACACACACACACACACACACACCCCACACACACACACACACAACCTATCTTCCTCGCCTCTCTCTGTGTACCACACACACACACACACACACACCCGACCTATCTTCCTCGCCTCTCTCTCTGTACACACACACACACACACACACACACACACACACACACACACACACACACAGACCTATCTTCCTCGCCTCTCTCTGTGTACACACACACACACACACACACAGTCAAGACGTGTCCAAGGAGCTCTCCAATGAAAGCTTTTTCCCCTAAGATATCAAGGAGTTTTGATACAACAAAGGTGCAGATGAGTGTGTCTGGATTTGTCCACAGAAAAAGTGCAATTGGTCTAATAGAACATTGATGAAAATATGATCTATTAACCATATTCCGTAAAGTTTTCTTTATTTTCTTTACTTTCAACCAAGTGAGTGGTAGGCCAACAGCTAAGCCTAAGCTGAGAACGATATAACTGTTCAATGGATTCTGCCGTAACCAGGCCCACACAGTGGTCTGAAGAGGAAGTGTTTCTTATGTCAGATGTGGACCAGATGCCTATTGTGTTCTGTAGGCTTAAATGTGTTCGGTGCTTACAAGCTGAAGTGCTCCTTTTGTGAGGCTATGGGCCAGACGTCCATTGTGTTTCTATGTTATCTATCTACACCCAAACACAGGTCAAGTGCGCAACCGTTCCTTGTTATAAAACGATAGAATGTGGGGCTGCTACGCGAATGTGATGGCATTAATTGGAACACAGCAGATGACATCAATTTCATATACTGTTGCCGACATTTGTTTTCTTCATTTTATTGTTGCGGTTGGTGTTGTTGTTGTTTTGGTTTTCAATTTGTTTTATCTTCTCTTTTGCTCCTTCTTCTCCTAAGATAATCTGCAACAATAAATAAAAAGTGATATCCTCCAATGATGGTGACCACAACTGCTCTATAGAATTCCAAGAGCATGTGCACAGAGACATACTATTTCACAAAGAGTCTGCCCAGATTACTATTTGAGGCTATTCATACACTTGCCTATATGGCAATTGTTGTTGAAAGGTATGTGGCAATACCAGCTCGAATATTACGCCACAATAAGATATTTAAAAATAACAACAAGGAGTAAGTGTACAGCGGGTAGATAACTCTACATTCGCAATTAAACTTGGAGAACATTTATTAAGTCTTCTCTAGTGCAAGGCAACTCCTGACAATCAGTGTAACCTCCTGGACCATACATGTTCAAGGAAGTGTGCACGAGTCAGGGTGGATGGAAGGTTCCGAACCTTAGAACATTGTAACCACGGTGGCTGAGACAAGAGTCGGGACGCGACAGGAGGAGCTCTGCGGACTGACGTCCTTAATTTCGCAGCATCTCGACCGTCACGCTCTATGGCAATATGGACCATCACGCTCTACTGGCCAGAGTGACAACCCTTGAACGACACAGCCATGTCAACCAGCCCATGACAACAGGCATGATGCCCATCTCCTCCCTCTCTTCACTTGCCACCTCCCTTTCCACTTCACCCCACTCCATACCCCGTGCACACCCCAAGTCTTCACCCCCACGCTGCACACCTCCTATCCCTCCAGTGATGTGATCACACTCCCACCCTCCCTCCGACCTCTCAGCTATTCCACCCTTCAACCAGTGCCTTTCCCAGAGGAGAAAACATGACACCGCCACTCTCCCCTGCCACCCACTTCTTCTTCGTAGACCAAGGTGCTACTCAGCTCTCCTCCCCTCCCCCTCTGTTCACCCATGTGACATCATATCTCAACCCCTCCCACTCCCATCTCCAACAACCACTCTCCACTCCCAAACCTCCCTAACAACCAAAGACACCACAATGCTCACATGCAAGAAACTCCACACACTCTTCTTCAACTGACAAAGGTAGCAACGATAACGATGCTCCACAAACAAACTCCTTGCAGCCAATCTCACTATCTCCAATATGCATAAAGAAATCAACACACTCAAACTCAAATATCAAAATATCTCAACAGATGAAACTCCAACAGCCGGACCATTCGACTCTGAAATAGAATAAAAACTCCATAAAGATAATGGAAGAGACCATCACAGCAAACGACAGAACTCAAAACAGCCAAGAAAACCAGTCACATCAATTTGAAGAAATCTGCTCAAAACTACAGTCATTCAAAGACAGTCAACACAACATCAACAATACTACCAAGAAACAGATACAAACACTCAGCACAATCAGACACACACATCACTCCAGCAGTCAGACTGACACCAACACTGAACCACTCACAGAACAGCCCACACAAGGGGAGTACAATATCAACACATCCAACAGATACACTCTTTTGAATGACAGAACCTTGACTGACACTTCATCACACTCTGTACACACACAAACAAACAAACAAACGAGAACAGTTCACCAAGTTCACACAAACAAACAAGCAAACAGCCTCTCCTCACAAACACATTGCATCATATACATCCACACTCCTTCCGTCCTCACCAAAACACACACTCCATTTCCCATTCACAAATTCACCAGGAGAGCACCCCCCTTTCCAGTCCCCTAAACTTCCTCCAACAAAAATCAGTCCCAGACGAGTGTGACACCTTGTTGATAGGTGACTTAGTGCTGAAGGGTGTGGACGAGAAAAATATGTCATTTGGCGGCCGACTAGTCTGCAACCTGTCTGTACCAGGCCTGACAGTCCAACACCTGTGTCAGTGGCTGGCAACAAGCTGTCCCTCTCTGCACATTCAGCGTGTCACCTTTCAACGTGGGAAATACAGCTGTAAAGCAGGGCCGTTCACAATAGCAGAGTGGACCAAAATGACCACCTGCTAACAAAGTCTTTCCCCATGCCACTCTACAGGCCTCCTCCATCCTCCCTCCCTTTGGACGACATCCCTTAAGAGACATGGCTTCAAAGTCGACAGCTTCTCTTAGGGAATCCTGCAGGCAAGAGGGGTTGTGTTTATTGACAACACCCCCTCCTTCATCACCAGGGCTGGAGCACCTAAAAAGTCTCTGTACCAAGATGCTCTACATCCCAGCCCCCAGGGTAACAGAACGCTTGCCCTCAACATTTGTTTCCCTGGAAACCATCCAACCATGCAACATGGCCAGCCATGAAGCCTGAGGCTAACCACCCACCTTATAGTTACAGACCCTTACAACACAGTCAGCTATGCCCAGGCAGCCAAAGGTGTGAGATGTACACAACCTGACAACAAAAAGACGACTTCTCCACCCCCACCCCACCTTGTGATCAACGACAATATGACACTATTCCATGACACACACTTTCCCCCCTCCCAGCCCAGGAACCCCCAATGTTCAGAAGTCGCCAGTGTGTTAGGGAGACATCAGCACTCCCTCTCCAACACACAACCATTAGTCAATGTGCTTTCTGAGCTACTTAGATATTTGACAAAATAATGTAGGTGTGCATGTGTCTGTGAGTGCATGTGCGTGTACATGTGTGTTATGAAAGTGTGTGTGCATGAACATGTGGGTGTGCTTTATTTATCCTTATTTTATTTTATTTATTCTTTTATATCGAGGATAATGGAATAGGCGCTCATGTGGGTTTTTTTGCATCCAGTTCCCGTGTGTGGGTGGTTTTGTAAGTTTTGTCGTCTGTTCCCACCAGCACACCATGACCTGCTCTTTCGAAAAAAGCGGAGCGGATTTAACATATGGGCAGGATGTTCTGCATGCGTTGGCACACGGGGCCTCGGTTTGTAGTATCATCCGAGGGACTTGTGTGGGTATGAGTGAATGAAAGAGTGTTGTATGGTGCGCGCGTGTGCATGCGTGCGTGCACATGTGCGTTCTGGAAGTGTGTGTATGTGTGTGTATGCCTGTCTGCCTGCATCCAAACAGAAGGTATATTGATCATCGATCACAAGAATTATAAATGATTTCTTCAATTCTTCCCCAACAATTTCCCCTCCCCCTCTCTCATATGATGTTGATCAATGTCGTGCTGCTGTGTGGTTTATAAAGCGTTCTGCCTGACTGAAGCAATTGACTTTTGTGACTAGCAGCTATATTGCAGGATTATAAAGCAGTCTGCTTAACTGAAACAACTGACTTTTGTGACTAGCAGCTATATTGCTGGTTTATATAAGCAGTCTGCTTGACTGAAGCAATTGACTTTTGTGACTAGCAGCTATATTGCTACACCAGAGACCTTAGCATCAGAACAGTTGTGTTAGAGACAATTTTTGAATATTGATTTTCCAAGAAATTCTATACTTTTATTATTGTATCTAATGCTTGTGACTGTATCTTCCTTGTTTTAGAGCTTATATGAATATGTGTATTGCGTAAGTGATAGTTATTGATTTAGAAAAAAAAGATTGTAGTATCTCTTTATCAAAATATTCTACACTTTAATGTACGTGTGGTGTACTTTGATCTCCATTTAGTGTAAGAAATATAAAGGCGACTGGATTTATACACTGTGTTGATATAACAGATCATTTTTTGCAGATCCAGAGCAGAGTTTGAAATTGACTTTTAGTATTGTTTCGTTTTTATTGGGTGTTCCTTCATTTCATATTATATTCTCCTGTTTGATTATTGAATTAAAAACCTACTAAAGGGGTCCTCTATGTTGATAGATTACTTAAACGTACAGAGCAAGAAATATTATATATATATATATATATATATATATATATATATAAATTAGCAAATCAATCCTGACATATAATTATGTCTCTAACTTCAGACAAATGGCCAACAAAACAGGGCCTCCATGTAGGCTACCTGAATATCAACAGTGCAACAAACAAAAAAGATGACATTGCAACCATACTATACAACAGTGGGAATCAGTTTCATTTGTTTTGCCTAGCTGAATCCTGACTTTCTCCAAATGTAACAGATGCACACATGAATATTCCAGGGTATGAAATCTTCCATGAAGATCCACACAAACCCAAGTCCACCAGGTTACTTACATATATAGCCTCCTCGGTCAGTTGTAAAAGAATATATAACCTTGAGGTTTATGACATTGAATCCATGTGGATAGAAATAAAATTAAAACACAATAGATCCTTCAGAAACCAGAGACTGGTTAGAAAAATTCAACTCCCTTATGGACGAGGTAATCCTTTTAAATAATGAAACAATTATTCTTGGGGATTTTAACATAGACTTATTAAAACCTAAACCAAAATGGAGCCACAACATTACTATGTTTGGCCTAGAACAACTAATAGATAGACCAACTCGGATAACAAATAACGCTAGAGCATTAATAGATCATATCTACACTACTACAAAACAACACATAACAGAAGTATGTGCTCCCTCATGTGGATGCAGTGATCATAATCCAGTGTGCTTTACTTGGTTTAAAAATCGTATCAAAATACCTCAAGTAGGGCATAAAACTATTTTTTACAGGAAATTTTTAAACTTTAACGAGCAAGATTTCCTTTCAGACTTGACAAACTCGCCATTACATGACATATATCAAACCAGAGACCCTGATGAAGCTGCGACAAACATACGACAAACATTCCCCTTTCATAAAAAAAGAGTTCAAGAAAAAATCAAACCACCTTGGATAACAAAAGACATAGAATCCGAAATACACCTAAGAGACTATTTGAAAACACATGGTTCAAAAGAGCAGTTCAGAGCACAAAGAAACAAAGTAACTTCACTAAAACGCAAATCAAAAGGTGATTACTATCAAAAGTTGTTAATTACAACTACCCACTCTCGCCAAGTATGGAAAGCCATCAATTCAGTATGTAATAAACCTATATCAAAAAGTCAACAGACAGTTAAAGATATATCAGCTGATGAATTGAACAACCACTTCTCAAACATTGCCACCAAAAGTAATATCAAATGACAAGTCAAATGAAAATGATTCTATTACTTAGAACATTATCGAATCAAAAGAATAAAATTCCCATTTAAATACTGCCAATGACAATCACAGACATCCTGGAAAGCCTGTCTCTTCAAGAAAGTTCCAGAACACGTGGGTTACACAATCTAGATGGAAGAATAATTAAACTTTGTGGTCAAGTTATAGCTGGAACACTGACATACTTGTACAACTTGTGCATAGAGAAAAACAACTTTCCTGTCAATTTAAAAAGGCAAAAATCATACCAGTCCACAAATCAGGTGATCCTGCTTGTCCTTCAAATTACAGACCAATTTCAATTCTGTCTGTCTTATCTAAACCCATCGAAAAACATACAAAAAAATCTGTATATTCCTACTTTGTAAACAACAATCTATCAAATGAAGATCAGTCAGGTTTTCCTAAAAACTATTCCTGTCACACAACTCTTACACAAATTACGGACAGTCTTCTACACAATATCAATGAAAATAAATATACAGGCCTTTTTATTGACTTTGAAAAAGCATTTGATGTAATCAATCATTCCCTATTATTGCGTAAACTTCATTTGTATAAACTAACACCAGAAATGATAAATCTTTTGAAAAGCTTTTTGTCGAATAGGCAGCAGCTAGTAACTGCAAATAATCAAACATCAGAGCTAGTACCTATTAAACATGGAGTACCACAAGGGTCAATATTGGGTCCACTTCTATTTTCAATCTATGTAAATGACTTACCCCAATTTCTAGAATGTAGCTGTAAAATGTTTGCTGATGACACATCCCTCTATTGTAGTGATTCTGACCCCCACAGACTTACAATCAAACTTCAAAACAGTATTGACAGATTGGTTACTTGGATCTCAGCTAAACCTATGTCCCTAAATACATGAAAAACTAAGTGTATGTATGTACTAGCAAGACAAAAGAGACAAAAAATGAAAGACAAATTCCAGCCTCTGTTGATAGGTAAAAGAGTAATTGAAGAAGTTGACTCCCACAGAATTCTGGGTGTAATTATTGACAAAAATCTTACTTGGATTGACCATGTGATGGCGCTAGGAAAACGTCTCGTTTACAAGCTACTTCAGTTATCAAAAATAAAACATTTTCTGAATAATCACTCTCGCAAACTCTTTTTTTGCGGCCATATTTGCCTATAGTTGTCTATGCTTCATCTCTTTGGGACAGCTGCAGTGATACAAATTTAAAATTGATTCATCGATTATATAAAATAGCACTGAAACTTGTTCTACTAAAATCAAGCTCCCTAACCATCAACGATTATAAGCAAACAAATATCCTAACCTTCAAAACAGACTTTATCTAAATAAAGCTCTATTTGTCCAGAAAGTTGTCAATGGAAATGCCCCTCCAAAGATCACCAATAGCTTCAAAATCAATGAACACAGACATAATCATCTACTAACATTTCCGAGACCAAGAAATAATCTTTACAAAAACATGCTTCTTGTATTCAGGTAGTGATTTATGGAACAAGCTCCCAAAACGCTTAAAATGTATCAAAAACAAAAATCAGTTCAAGACACAGCTAAAAAGCCATCTAATGCATGAATGCCTAGGAATTGACTAATAAGGCAAATCAACCATGACTAATACAGAAAAATTAACCATACTTACATTTATCAGCTCTTACGGCATTCCTTAAAGAAAAAAATTCAAGTATGTCTTACTGTGACTAGAAATTCTACAGTCACACGCTGTATATGTGGGGGAGCTCTCTCTCTCCTCTCCTCTCCTCTCCTTTCCTCTTCTCTCCTCATGCCCTTTCTCTTGTCCAATTCAATAGATTTTGTCATGGATGTTGTTTTTTATTGCAGTTAGAGATGAAATCTTCGCATTGAAAACTCTCATGGAAAGATCCATCAGGTCCAGAAAGACCTGTACCTCTGCTTCATTGACTACTCAAAATCGTTCGACAAAGTACGACACTCCGACTGTTTGATTATTTATGGCAGGGCTATACATCCACGGAAAAGATCTTCGAGTCCTCAGAAACATATATTGGGAACAGGAGGCAGCATTAGAGTTGACAATGACATCAGTCAATATAGACCAATCTGCTGAGGTGTTGAGGCAGGGCTGCGTGTTCTCGCCTGATTTATTTAATGTATATAGTGAAATAATTCTACGAAATATTGAGAATCATGAGGGAATTAGTGTAGGTGGCCACAACATCAACAACCTGAGATATGCAGATGACACAGTCCTTATCGCTGACTCTGAAGAAAAACTGCAAAAGATTTTAACAACAGTAACAGACGAAAGCGAAAAAAAGGATTACAGCTCACGCAAAGAAGACAGAATGCATGGTGATCTCGAAAAAAGCTGTTATACCACAATGCAACATAGCCTGTAAAGGAGAGAGAATCAGACAAGTAAACACCTTTAAATACTTGGTTGTACTATCACCCGGACGGCAAGTGTGACACAGAAATCAAGAAGAGAATCGGTCATCTAAGGCAACTTTTAACAACATGAAATGCATTTTTACCAACAGTAAGATGAGCCTCAAGACAAAGATCCATGTTTTGAGAGCCTACGTATGGTCCATTCTTCTGTACGGATGTGAGTGCTGGACCCTAGCCAAGGACACAGAACAGCGACTAGAAGCAGTGGAAATGTGGTTCATCAGGAAAATCATGAAAGTCTCATGGACAAAAAGAGAAACAAATGCAGAAGTAATGGAAATGGATGGGTACAATAGATTCCTTCTCAACACCATCAGAGAAAGACAGCTCAAATTTTTCGGCCATATAATCAGGGCTGACGGACTAGAGAAACTGTTGTGGAGTGGCAAAATCTGTGGAAACAAGAGCAGAGGAAGACAACGCACAAAATTCACAGACAGCTTAAACAAATTCGCAACGAATAAAGAGGGCACCAACAATGAGCTCATGAGAGGGACGAGAACAGGGAAGAATGGAGAGCCATGATCGTCAATGTCTGCAGGGAAGAATGGAGAGCCATGATCGTCAATGTCTGCAGGACCAGACCGGACACTTGAAGAAGAAGAAGAGATGAAATTACTAGTACTATTATAAGCGATTACACACACACACACGTCACACACACACACACACACCCCAGGCCTACCTCCCACAGCTCCAGAGGCCTGAGGCTGAGGTCGGTGGTGGAGGGCGACTACCTCCTCCTGCTCCTCCAGCAGCCTCCAGCCCTCGGTCTGGGGGGGCACACCAGCACGCGGGGCAGCGAGCCTTGCCGGGGCGGCAGGTGCTCCGGCTGTCCGGTCATGGCATGGACAAGCGGCGAGCTTCAGCCAGCGCATGTGGTCCAGCATGCTGTCCAGCAGGTGGAGGTGGTTGACAAAGTGCTCGATCTCCGCCAGGAAGGTGCCAATCTGCAGCAGCAGCAGCAGCACAACAGACAAGTGTCACCCTCAGGAGTCTGGTGTACAGTGTCAGTGAACCCTGTTGGTGCACAACGAACGTTAACATCAGTTGGTTCTGACCTGATCCCCTCGTGGCCCTGCCATCTCCTGAGTGTGTTTGGAAACAGTTATACACAACCCCTAGTAGCACAGCCGCAGTGGTAAAGGACGTGTGTGTGTGTGTGTGTGTGTGTGTGTGTGTGTGTGTGCGTGCGTGCGTGCGTGCGTGCGTGCGTGCGTGCGTGCGTGTGTCAGTGGTGCGTGGTGCGTGTGTGTGTGTATTTGTCAATTACCTTTCGAGTTCTGACTTTTCGGTTGATCGACACAGTTGAATGTTAGCTTTAGGGTAAATCTGTTCGTCCTGATTTTGCAGGTTAACAGAAGAATGCCATCCATGCGTTTGTACACCTCTGTTTTGAAAAGAATTGTCTGATGACTGAGATATCATGTTATTCTGGTTGCTAGACGATGTAATAGTTCTGTTGAGCTTTCATGAAATGAATTTCCCCCAGCTTCAACCCAGAGCTGACATTTTGTGAAGAATGGGAGTGAAGTATTGGGATGAATGCTGAATGTTGGGGGTATTTTGGCTTGGATGTTGGGGCCATTTGCCACCAATTTGGATTTTTGGGGCTTTTTTGGCTTGAATCTTGGATAATGGGGTATTTTGCTTGAATGTTGGGGCCCTTGGGATGGATGTGGATGTTGGGGCCATTTGGCATGGATGTTGTCATATAGACAAGTTCTTTCGACAAATTAAGTGGTTTTACCAACAAATTTGATTACTTCTACTGACAAATTGACTTTCATTGACTGATGACGTGATTCACGATCAAAACACCCCTTTCACCACTGCTCTGTGTTCCTCACTCCACTGCAATGACTCTAACTGTAACAGACTTGAAAGCTTTTTCCTCACGTGGTTTCCACCACATGCAAAATCGACTCAGAGAGCACATTGTAAACCTTGGAATTCACCGCCGCAAAACCAGAAGAGGAACACGTGCGGGCATACGTCATCGACTGCAGCTGATTCCCCGACATCTGCCTCCCCCCTCACTTCTGACGTCACTACCGCAACAACTGTTACCAGCCACAACACTGCCTCGCTTTCTGGTCCTCCACCTGTTTCAACATTTGTGTGTGACTCTGACTCCATGGGTTCTATCCCTAACGTGTGTCATGATCTGCATGAGACTCTAAATCCCCCGACTGATCCAGTTCTTTCACCATCTTCAACACCTGACTCACCATCCAAACTGTCTGCTCTTTCCACTTTATACATCTCTACCATCACCCTCATCCTGGTCCTCAGATATCATAGTCACTCACCAGTCTTCTCCAACCTCTCTGCTTCCCTCAAACCTTCTCCATATGTGTCTACTAAACGCCCATCTGTCTGCCCTGATGGCAAAGCTGACTTCATTTCTGATTTCATTTCTGAACACAACATATATCTAACCTTTCTTACAGAAACCTGGCTAAAACCACTAGGCCACGAACCAAAGAGAAAACAGTTGACTCCACCTGACTACAACACTCTTTCTTTCCCCCACTCTCCCGTGAAGGTGGCATTGCCATCATCTACAAAGACACTCTGCATCCAGCTCTGTTTATCTGTCACTCCCTTCCTCTTTCACCCGAATCTTTCGAAGTCTGTGAACTCAACCTCACCTTACCTGGCCACTCTGTTACTTCTGTTGCCTTTACCGTCCGCCTCCCACCGTAGAAACAATTTGACATCTTCAGTTTTCCACAAGAGTTTCAGTCACTCCTTGACCATTACAGCCTCTCTCCCCAAAAACGTATCATTCTGAAGACTTTAACTGCCACTTCGACAACCAGTCCATCCCTGATGTCAAGCGTCTTTCTCTGTCTTTGTCAAATCACTCTCTTTCCCAGCTGGTAAATGAACCAACACACAGATCAAGCCACATTTTAGACTGGCTTATCACCAATGTTTCATAAGGTCTAGTCACATCTCAGTCTGTATCTGTCACTGACGAACTGCTCTCCAATCTTCTGCCATTCTTTCTTTTTCAACATTGCAAAGCCTATCAGAAACAAGAAGTGCATTACCCGTCTCAACCTCAAGGCCATAGATATTTCAAACTTTCCTTTCCAAGCTGTTGAACACCTATCACAAACCCCTGACCATTTCTGACCCATCTAAGCACTACAATGCCATCCTCAGCCAAACCTTGATGAGCATGCTCCTCCTACTGACCATCTCCTGCCCGATAGGCCAGTAAACCATGGTACAACCGTGACATCCTGGTCGCAAAACGCAAACGCCGACAACTAGAGTGGCAATGGCGAAAAACAAAAACCGAAATAACAAACAGCTTTTCGTAAACAAATCAACAAAGTTAAATCCTTAATTCATTCAGCAAAAACAAAGTATTACTCTTCTCAAGTTCTTGATACCACGTCTATGAAATTCTCTTTTCCCTCACATCCACGTTTCTTGGATCTGAGAATGCTAGTCCTCTGCTTTCTATTCACGACCACTTTGAACTTCCTTCTATATTTTCTTGCTTTCTTCTCTGACAAAGTCCACACATTTGCTCCAGTTTGGATCAAACTCCTTTCCAGCCTGCAACTTCTGATCCCCAATTCTCTGGCACTCCTCTACTTTCCTTTCATTCCCGCAAGCGAGAAAGAAATCGGAGATCTTCTGATAAGGAATGACTATTAAATCATGTGATCTTGATCCATACCTGCTTCTCTTTTCGCACAGTGCCTGCCACAACTTATTCCCACTATTAAAGGTAAAGAAAAGGTAAAGGAGTCCCATAAACTATAAGGTCGTAGGGGAGCGAGGCGTCAGAGACCTCACTTCTCTAGGGCCAGCATATTGAGGGCGGCGCCCATCTCCTCTCCCTCGCTGCTTTACCTTCCCTGACCCTAAAGAGGGCAGGTACCCATTTACAGCTGGGTGAACTGGGGGAACTGTACTGAAGCCAAGGCGCCCAAACGGTCACCATCCAACTGGTAACCACGCTCGACGCTGCTTAAACTTGGCTGGGGAAAGCGATTGCTCCGTCCACTGAGTTATCCCGTCCCCTCCACTATTACGAAAATAGTAAACTTATCTCTTGTCTCTGGAAATGTTCCTTCAGCTCTCAAAACTGCAATAGTCACACCTCTACTCAAAAAGCATGACCTTGACCCCAACATTCTGAAGAACTATAGACCTGTTTCCAACCTACCTTTTATCTCTAAAGTCCTTGAAAAAGTAGTTCTAAAACAGCTCAACCACCACCTTCTCTCCAACAGTCTCCTTCCTGCGTTTCAGTCTGCCTATCGCGTCAGATTGGGCGTTGAGAAGACACATAATAAAAATAATAATAATAATAATAATATATGGAATTTATATAGCGCTTAATCTTGTAAAACAAACAAATCGAAGCGCTTGCAATCAAATCATTTACGCGCATGCAACTTTTCTCAAATATAATAAATAACATATTTCAAATGTAATGCACACACACACACAACACACACACACACACACACACACCCGCACACACACACACCCCGCACGCACACACACACACACACACACACACACACACACACACACACACACACACACACACCCGCGAACACACTTAGGAGATGAAGGATGCTGTTGAAAAGTAGAGACAGATATGAGGGGAAAGTGTCAGGTAGGAAATAAGTGTGTTTTGAGGCTGGATTTGAAGGTATGAAGTGAAGGTTTTGGGCGAAGTGAAAGAGGGAGGTCATTCCAGGTGGACGGACCAGAAACAGAGAAAGAGCGACAACCAACAGTGGTTTGTTTGAATGTGGGTGTTCGAAAGCACAAAGTATCTGCGGCTGAATTAAGGGAACGGGATGGAGTGTACAGGTGAAGACAGTTACAAAGATAAGATGGTGCAGATTTGTGGAGACACTTGAAACAGAGGGTATTGATCTTATACTTCAGTCTTTGTGAGACTGGCAGCCATTGAAGAGATCGCAGAAGAGGAGTGATGTGTTCAGATATTTTCTTTCTTAGGACCAGTCGAGCTGCAGAGTTTTGTATGCGTTGAAGAGAGTGGATGGATGATGCTGGTAGGCCAACCAAAAGAGAACTACAGTAGTCAAAACGTGAAAGAATGAGAGATGTGACGAGCTTGAAAGTTGCATCAGTGGACAGATACTTGCGAGTCGCGCTTATACGCTGTAGTTGAAAGTAGCAAGACTGGCAGGTCTGGGTGATGAATTTTTTTCATAGAGAGTGTGTTGTCAAGAACTACACCTAAATACTTCACAGAGTTGGACAAAGGAACTGACGTATTGCCGAATTCTATTGATGTTGTTGTGGTGGAGGAAAGTTTATGTTGGGTCCCTATGAGCATAGCTTCGGTTTAAGTTGTAACTTGTTCTGAGTCATCCAGTTTTAAATGTCTTGAAGGCAATTGGACATATTTGTCAGGAGGGAAGGCAAGTTTTCAACAGTATCACTGCACTGAAGCTGAGTGTCATGGGCATAGAAATGATGATCAATATGCTGGTTGTTTATTATATGTGAGAGTGGAGCAGTGTAGAGAGTAAAGAGAACAGAGCCCAGGACTGATCCCTGTGAAACTCCACATTCCATTTTGACAGGTTTTGATTGGATTTTGTTTACAATAACTTTCTGGAATCTGTCTGTGAGGTATGAAGTAAACCAGTGAGGGCTGTGCCATTAATACCAAACGTATTTTGGAGACGGAAAGAAGAACTGAGTGATCTATAGTGTCGAAGGCTGCAGATAAGTCGAAAGAGTGAGGAGGAGATTTTTCCTCATCAAAGCAAGTAGAAGTGTATCTTAAGTATGGACTAGGGTGGTTTCGGTGCTGTGGTTGGGGCGATAGGCAGATTGAAAAGGGGGAAGAGATCATTGGAATGAAGGTGACTGTTGAGCTGTTTGAGAACAACTTTTTCTAGTACTTTAGAGACAAAGGGTAAGTTTGGACAGGTCTTAAATTCTTCGAATGTTGGGATCGAGTCGTGTTTTTTCAGTAGGGTTTTGGGCATTTGGTTTTAAAGCTGGGGGAAAATGTCCATAGAAAGAGATTTACAAAATTTAGTGATAATAGGTGCAAGTTGGGGAAAGGAATTGTAAAAAAAGGGAGCAGGTAGGGATCAAGGGCATGATTTTATAGTCTTTTCCCTTTAGAATTGTCATATTTCTTTTTCCTTGGGAAAAGAAGGAAAAGAGGGGAGTGCCATGAACGGGGGATCAGGAGGTGAGGTTGGGAAATATTGATCCGTTTGGAGCGATTTGTGGACTTTGTCTAAAAGAAGGCAGAAAAGATGGATGGAAGTTCGACGGGTTTTGGGGGGTAGCAAGGAGTTGTTTTTGCAGACCCGAGTTTGAGGGGGGAAAAAAGAAAATTTAGGTTTAGCGCGAGAATTGGAAGATAGTATTCTGTCTTTGTAAATGGATTAAGAGTTTGACTTTGTTATTTTTGTTTTGGGAAAACTGTTTGTTGTTTGGGTTTTTTTTGATTTCCGCCACTGCCGTTCTAGTTGCCGCTTTTTGCGCTTTGCTATCGGGAAATTTCTTGGGTATACCAGGCCCACAGGGTCTGCAGGAGGAATGGGTCAGAGGAGGTGCACTCATCAAGCAATTGGCGAGAACATGTTGTAGTTTTCAAAAGGGGTCTGGTGGTCAAAAGGTTTGTAAAAACGTTGGGAAGCTTGTGAAGAGAAAGATGAATGTCAACCCTTTAAATTTGCACGTAACATATTTTTCCACTTTGGGGGAAAAGGGGTTTGAGGAGGCAAAGAGGTTGAAGAAGACAGTGGGGGTACTATGACTATCAGAGGAAAGGCTGAGGGGGATGGAAGATTGTGCAGTGGGAAAATAAAAAGGGTTTTTATGGCCAACAGGAATGGAAAATGGGAAAAAAAAGGGTCAGCAGGGATTTACAGTCTCATAAAATCGTTACACAATTACGGAAGAACCTTGAATCACAGACAAAAGGAAGAATCTGGAGGGAAGAAAAAAACATGTTGTGGCTGGTGACAGTTTTTTGGATAAAAGTCGAAGGGGAGGGGGGGGCAGAGTTGGGGGAACCCCTGCATCGATACTACCTGCACGTGTTCCGTCTGGTTTTCCCGCGGTGTATTCCCAAAGGTTTTTTAATATGTTTTTTCGAGGGCCATTTTTTCATTTGGGGGAAAAACCTGTGAGGGAAATTTTTAAGTCTGCAGCAATTTGTGTCATTTCCCTATGACAAATGCTGGGCAAGTGGTGGGGGGGCGGGTTTTTGGTCTGAATCACGTGCAAATGTGCCGCGCGCGGTCCAGTCACAGGGTCCAAAAAACCAAGCAATTTGGAAACACAGCTTTTATAAATTCCATTTATTATTATCATTAGTTCTACCGACAAATTTGACTTGTTCTACTGACAAATCTAATTATAATTTAGAATAATTTAGAGTAGTTCTATTAAAAACTAGATAAGATTCTTGAAAAAAATGTAGTAATTTTACTGATAAATTAGAGCACTTCTGTTGACAAATTCAATTAGTAGACTGGTTATATTGACAGATCAGACTAGTTCTGTTGACAGATCAGACTAGTTCTGCTGACAGATCAGACTAGTTCTGCTGACAGATCAGACTAGTTCTGTTGACAGATCAGACTAGTTCTGTTGACAGATCAGACTGGTTATATTGACAGATCAGACTAGTTCTGTTGACAGATCAGACTAGTTCTGTTGACAGATCAGACTAGTTCTGTTGACAGATCAGACTAGTTCTGTTCATACAGCAGCAGCAGCAGCAGCAGCAGCAGCAGCAGCAGCAGCAGCAGCAGTAGTAGTAGTAGTAGTAGTAGTTTCAGGTGCAGCAGCAGCAGCAAACAGCAGCAGTAGTTAGTGTATATTTCAGGCCGCCAGCCCAAAAAGGGGGTTTTATTATAGTTTTAGGTCCCCCAGCCGAACCCTTAGAGTATTTTATTTTAGTAATTTAGTAAAGCTTTTTTTTTTTCTTTCCCTGGGGGTTCTTTCCCAAATTTTTTGAACCTCCAGCCAGGATTTGTATTTTCCCCTAGTTATTTTTTTCTTTTCCTTTTTTTTTGGGGCTTCCGCCCCCCCCCTTTTTCTTCCCCCTGCAAAAAACCCTCCCAAATTTGGGGGGGGGGGAAAAATAAAAAACCAAAGTATTTCAGCTGTTAATTGCCGAAAATTTTTTTAATATAAAGAAAATTTTAAAACCTTTTTAAACTTGTCAAAAAAAACCCGAAAACACAGTTTTTAAAACCTGTTAACCCCCAAGCAAAAGGTTTTTTAACCTTTCACTCACCCAGAAACAAAAATGATTTAACTGTCATACAAAACCCCAAAAACAACAGAGATTTAACCTGTCACACACCAAAAGACAAAAAATGTTTAACTTGTCACTACAATCACTCGAAGACAAAGGTTTTTAACTTGAACTACAAAATACACCCGAAGACAAAAATGTTTTCCTGTTCAATCAAAAAAAAAAAACAGTGATTTAACCCCTTTCCTAAAAAATACAAACCAAAAAGAAAAAGAATTTCTTGTACAAAATAACCCCAGAAGCCCAAATTTTCACGTTTACACCCAAAGAGAGAATGTTTTGAAACCTGTACTTTTTAAGGGTAACTCCTTGGAAGTGAAAAAAGGGGAAACGCCACAATTTTTGGAAGAGCCCTGGTTTTTGTATTTAAAAAAAAAAAAAAAAGGATTTAAAATGGGGTAAAATTTGTGCTTGGACCTCCCAAGCTATTTACGGGGCTTTTAAAGGAGGGAGACGAAGAGCGGACATAAAAAATGATGGGAAGAATCATCGAGAGGTTTGGGCCTTTGGGGGGAATATGTTACGTAAGCTGAGGACTGGGGAGGTGGAGAAGCGGGTTTAAAAATCTCAATTGTGTCCCTACGGGATAGTGAAAATAAAGAAACAGATGATGAACTAGTCACAACACCCAGTCACCCTATTCAAACCCCCGAGACAGAATGATTGAACGAGTCACTACCCCCCAATGACAAATCTCAACCACCTGCCACTCTTTACCTTCTCTCCCTTTATCCCCCACCCCAAGCCGTAAGAAAAAAACTTGACATTTTCTGTTTTTCATCAAAATTCCAGTCACTCCTCGCCTTACAGCCTTCTCCCCTAAAAAATAATTCTTGGGGACTTCAACTTTCATTTGATAAAACAATCTTTTCCAGAGTCAAGCGTTTTTTTTTTTCCCCAACCTTCCCCTTAATTGGTAAAAAAAAACCAAATTTATTTTTAAAAAAAAATTTTCAATTTTTTTAAAAAAAAAAATTACTCCCCTTCTTTTCCCCCTTAACATCACAAAACCTGTCAGAAAGACGAAATATTACACGTCGCAATTTTAAGGCCTTAGACATTCAATCCTTCTCTTCATAAGCAAACGGAACGCTTTTTTACAAACCTCTGATACACTGACCTTGCTCAACACTATAACACTGTCCTCTCCCAAATTTGCTTGACGAACATGCCCTCCCTGCTTCTCATTCCTCCGTTTAGTTTCCCAGCCAAAGTTCATAAATGGCAGCTGGCAGGGCGTGGATTAAATAAACGGGGCAAAAGGAAAGGCACACTAGAGGCTTGCAGCTGTAGCCGTGTTCCAGCCGTAAATTACCCTTGTGTCTTTCACACATCCTCTTGCACAGTGAATTGTTTAAAAACGACAAGCAAAGCACTCTTTAAAATGAGTTTAAAACGAGCTTTCTTTTGACTCCAAACTCCATGTACTTTCTTTCATACGGGTTTGATGTGACAGCAGTTCAAACAACATGAAGGTAAACGGAGAGGTGCAGGTAGAAACACAATCACAAAAAACAGACATTTCTAACTCTCTCTCTAAAAAAGCATATATTAATATTTATAAAACAATGAACATAGAGAAACATTGAATATGTCTGCATGAGACTAACCTTTTTTGGGGGGGCTGCGGAATTTAACCTGTTGGCAGAACGAGGCCATAAATAAACACACCGTAGCGGCTACCAGCTACGCTGTGAGAGGCAGGGTGATGGAGAGTGTGGGGAGAGAGTCTGCCGCAGTCATTAGTGTTAGCTATCTTCTTCTTCTTCTTTTCGATGCCTTGTTTTACACTAAGAGACCAGTTCGCCTAAGGAATGTAGCAGTCGTCTGTAGGGCATCCACCGGCCCGTACAGTTTTCCTTCTAGGGGTAATGGGTTCGGCCACATTTCCTCTCTCAGCTGCCTGAAGGCCCTGCAGTCCAGCTATCTGACTTCTCTATAAACACTCCTGCTGGTCAGGCGTTACAGCACGTACACAGTCTACTGTTTCATCAGCCTTTAGGGGTATCCTTGCTACAGCTGAAGGTTTGTTCATGAACCAATTCCAGTACAGCTCATAATTATAACCCCGAGAACACAGTAGAAAACAATGTTTTGTCAGTATCCTATACTGTCATCAAACCAAGATACCCCCACAAATGGGTCAGGTTTTTATTTCACTGATGTTTCTGATACTATTCAAAAAGCATTTTCTGATCCTGTTAAGAAATTGTTGTGATCAATTTTTTATCTACTTATCAGTCCTGTGTTGTGTAAAAAAAACAAAAACCCCCCAAAATTGCACAAAGGCCTACACTTTGACATAAAGCAACACCCCAAAAAGCGGAAAGAAAACACACACACACAAAACAGATGACAAAATTTACAAAACGCATATACACGGGAACTAGATTTTTAAAAAAGCACATGAGTGCTTATTCCATTATCCTTGAAATAAAAGAATAAGCAAATAAATAAACACACACACATGAGCGCACGTGCACACACACAAGCAGACAAACATACACACACACACACACACACACACACACACACCACACACACACAAAAACACACACACAAAAAAAGGCATAAATACATGTAGCATACCCTATACTCACACATACGCGCGCACGCACACGCATACACGCGCGCGTTGCACACCACACACATGTAACTACAAGAAGATGCGCACGGCACACAATGTGCTTGAGATAACTAACAACTTGAAACTGACACACAGCCAGGAAGCACCTGAATGTGGTGCTGTGGCCCATCCACAAAACACCACCCGCGCGCGCTTCACACATGAACACGGGGAATTTTCCCTACACGCACGAACACACGTGTGCGGAACAACACCCCGCAAACCCCACGCGGCGCCAACGCACACTCAATCCCGCAACAACAACCCAAAAAAACCACAAACCCACGCAGCATGCAGGGACGCGCACACACACACCACACACACCACCACACAAAGTAGATTCTCCCCCCCCCCCTCTCTCTCCCCCTCCCCCCCCCCCTTCTCTCTCTTATTCAGTCTTTTGGGTTTTGAGCTTACTCTTTCTTTTAATAAACACCAACCACACACACCCACACACACACTCACAACAACACAACACACACACACCACAAAAAAAACACCAACACCAGCCCTTGTTTCTTGGGAAACACCGGTTTTTTAAAAAAAAAGTTTAAAAATTTGTTAACCTAATTTGCTGTAAACCGTCACCCCAAACAATAAAGCAGGTATTAAAGTTTTGTTTACTAAAGTTTTAGTACTGTAAAAATCAAGTAGGACATCCAGCATCGAATGATAAATAAGCCTTTCAAATAAAATTCGCCCAGTCGCTAATAGACAGCAAAGAAGAATGTGTGCTGGCACCGCGAGACGCTGGACTTGGACCCCGGGCCGCGCGGGCCTAGATAGCAGCCAGAGGTTTTTAGGTTACGGTGAAAGTGCCAGCCGCAAACTAAAGAGTCGGGTTTTTCCTGTTTGAGGCCTCCTCCAAACACTCCTGCCTGACAGACCCTGTGCGCCATGGTACTCTCACGATTATTCGTAGTGAAGCGCAAACGCCGATAACTAGAACGGCAGTGGCGCAAGTCAAAAACCGAAATCAACAAACAGCTTTTCCGAAAACAAATAAACAAAGTCAAATGCTTAATCCATTCAGCAAAGACAGACTACTACTCTTCCCAAGTTGTCTGCGCTACATCCATAAAATCTCTTTTTTCCCTCACCTCAAATCTCCTTGGATCCGCAAAAACAACTCCTTTGCCTACCACCCACAACCTGTCTGAACTTCCATCCATCTTTTCTGCCTTCTTTTCCGACAAAGTCTGCAACATACGCTCCAGACTGGATCAGACTCCTTTCCAGCCTGCACCTCCTGATCCCAGTTCACTGGCACTCCTCTCTTCTCCTTTCATCCCACAAGTGAAAAAGAAATCACGACAATTCTGAAGGAAATGACTATAAAATCATGCAACCTTGATCCCATACCTGCTCCTGTTTTCTCACCATGCCTTCTACAACTTGTACCTATTATCACTAAAATAGTAAACTCATCTCTTCTATCAGGAAATTTTCCATCAGCTCCTAAAGCAGCAATAGTCACACCTCTACTGAAAAGCATGACCTTGATCCCAACATTCTGAAGAATTTTGGACGTGTCTCAAACTTACCTTTTGTCTCTAAAGTACTAACAAAAAGTAGTTCTCAAACAGCTCAACAGTCACCTTCATTCCAATGATCTCCTTCCCCCTTTTCAATCTGCCTATCGCCCCAATCACAGCACTGAAACCACCCTAGTCCACACTTTAGATACACTTCTACTCGCTTCTGATGCAGAAAAAATCTCCCCACTCTTCTCAACTTATCTGCAGCCTTCAACACTATAGATCACTCAATTCTTCTTTCTCGCGTCCAAAATGGTATTAACGGCACATCCCTCACCTGGTTTAGCTCATACCTCACAGACCGATTCCAGAAAGTTATTGAAAACAAAATTCAATCAGAACCTGTCAAACTGGAATGTGAAGTCCCACAAGGATCAGTTCTGGGCTCTGTTCTCTTCAATCTCTATACTGCTCCACTCTCACATATAATAAATAACCACCATCATATTGATCATCATTTCTATGCTGATGATACTGAGCTTCAATGCAGTGATTCTGTTGAAAACTTGCCTTCCCTCCTGACAAATATGTCCAATTGCCTTCAAGACATTCAATTCTGGATGACACAAAACAAGTTACAACTTAATGCTGATAAAACTGTAGCCATGCTCATAGGGACCGAACAAAAACTTTCCTCCATCGCAACAACTTCAATAGAATTCGGGAATACTTAAGTTCCTTTGGCCAACTCTGTGAAGTATTTAGGTGTAGTTCTCGACAACACGCTCACTATGAAAAAATTCATCACCCAAACCTGTCAGTCTTGCTACTATCAATTATGGCTCATAAGCGCAATTCACAAATATGTGTCCACTGACGCAACTTCCAAGCTTGTCACATCTCTCATTCTTTCACGTTTAGACTATTGTAATTCTTTTGGTTGGCCTTCCGGCATCATCCATCCACTCTCTTCAGCGCATACAAAACTCTGCAGCTCGACTAGTCCTCAGAAAGAAAAAATCTGAACACATCACTCCTCTTCTGCGATCTCTTCACAGGCTGCCTGTCCCACAGAGACTAAAATATAAGACCAATACCCTCCGTTTCCAAAACATACGGCATGGAAATCAGTGCAGAGAAGACCAAACTGATGACTAATAACACCAACGGCATTAGCACTGATATCAGGGTTAATGACCAGAAGCTGGAAACAGTTCAAAGCTTCAAGTACCTGGGAGCCATTGTATCAGACCAGGGATTCAAGCCAGAAGTAGTATGCAGGACTGCACAGACAATAACAGCTTTGTCAAAACTAAACACCATCTCGAGAGATAAAAAATATCTCACTTATCTCCAAGATCAGACTAATGCGCTCCCTTGTCATATCCATATTTCTGTATGCCTGTGAATCATGGACCCTGACTGCAGATTTGGAGAGAAGAGTACAGGCGGTGGAGATGAGATACTTTCGGAGACTCCTTGGCATCTCCTACAAGACCACATAAGCAACGAAAGCGTGCATAACAGAATCCAGCAAACCATTGAACCCTATGAGAACTACTAACGATCGTGAAAAGCGTAAACTTAAATGGTATGGGCATGTCACAAGATCCAAAGGACTTGCAAAGACAGTTTTACAAGGCACTGTCCCAGGAGGAAGAAGAAGAGGCAGACCAAGGAAGAGCTGGGAGGATAACATCAGCGAATGGACAGGCCTAGAACTCAACAAAACCCTGAGAAAGGCAGAACAGAGAGAGGAATAGAGGGAACTGGTTGTTGAGTCTTTGAGGGTGCCCCCACGGTCGTCAGACTACGGGACAGATAGATAGATAGATAGATAGACCCTCTGTTTCAAATGTCTCCACAAATCTGCACCCTCTTACCTCTGTAACTGTCTTCACCTGTATTCTCCATCCCGTTCCCTTCGCCCAGCCGCAGATACTTTGTGCTTTCCAACACCCGGATTCAAACAAACCACTGTTGGCCGTCGCTCTTTCTCTGTTTCTGGTCCTTCCACCTGGTTTGATCTCCCCTCTTCCCCTTCGCCAAAAAGCCTTCACAATTTACCTTCAAAACCCCAGCCTCAAAACGCACTTATTTCCTACCTGACATTTCCCCTCAAATCTGTTCCTACCTTTAAACAGCATTCTTCGTCTCCTTCATCACCACCTAAGTGTATGTGTGTGTGTGGTGTTGTGTGTGTGTGTTGTGTGTTTGTGTGTTGTGTGTGTGTGTGTGTGTGTGTAGTGTGTGTATGTGTGTCGGCATATATTTGAGGAAAGTTGCATGCGTGTAAATGATTTGAGTGCAAGTGCTTCGAATTGTTTGTTTTACAAGATTTAGCGCTATATAAATTCCATATATTATCATTATCATTATTGAAAGAGTCAGTACACCTGAAAGACAACAGATAATTAAACGAGTCACCTATGATTTAGCTTGTCACTACACCCAGAAGACCAACGATGATTTAACCAGTCTCTACACCCAGAAGACCAACGATGATTTAACCAGTCACTACACCCAGAAGACCAACGATGATTTAACCAGTCTCTACACCCAGACTAGCCATGGCAACATCTTCCATGACAAAACTCACCACCATATGGAAAAGTAAAGAGATCAGTTTCCCAATCAAACTAAAGCTCTACAAAGCCCTAATTCAGACTATCCTGCTGTACAGAAGTGAAACCTGGACATTGACTGCTGAAACAGCAAAGCGAATCCAGTCATTTTGAAACAAAATGCCATAGAAAACTGCTGGGATATCCTGGAGAGAACGAAAGACCAATGAATTTGTCAAGAGTCAAATAACACGCTGGCAGGTCCACAGGAACCCCTTCTCACCATCGTCAAGAAGAAAAAGCTGACATGATTCGGCCACGTCACCCGCCACAACACTCTGCCAAAAACAGTACTGCAGGGAACACTCGAAGGTGGCAGAAAGAGGGGAAGACAGAACAAGTCATGGATGGACAACATCAGAGAATGGACCAGGATGAATGACTCGGCACTACTGCGCAGAGCCGAGGACCGAGATGGATGGAGGAGGCTTACCACGGTATCGTCTTTCGTGTCTCCTCCACGACCGCCAAGGTCACGGGACTGATGATGATGATGATGATGACACCCAGAAGACCAACGATGATTTAACCAGTCACTACACCCAGAAGACCAACGATGATTTAACCTGTCACTACACCCAGAATGACTGAATGACTCGGCACTACTGCGCAGAGCCGAGGACCGAGATGGATGGAGGAGGCTTACCACGACATCGTCTTTCGTGTCTCCTCCGCGACCGCCAAGGTTACGGGACTGATGATGATGACACCCAGAAGACCAACGATGATTTAACCAGTCACTACACCCAGACGACTAGTCAGCGGCCAAGGGACTGGACGTCACAAGAATTTGTCAGGCTCCACAAGAATGGAAATTTTAAGACTGTAACAAGTACAAGACACAGCACATAAAAGTATTATCTGTCACACAAGCAGGATCCTGCTGATTGATCTTGAATGGATCAAACAGACGGCCAGGCAGGCTACAGAACAAGCACAGGAACAAGAGATGTGTTATCCGCTCTCCAAAACATTAAAAAGGTGAAAAGTACAAATGGAGAGTTTTTAGCACCTTCATAGACAACTGCAAAGCCTTTGACAGCATAATTCTCCAGCATCTTTTACACAGTATATAAGATTGACTTTTTAAAACACATCATCTCCCTAATTTCTTCGCTTTATGAAGCGCTTAAGGGCGCTATCAGATGGAGCACTCAAAACTGTGAATTTTTTCAACATCTCAAAAAGAATTAGACAAGAATGCATCGTCTCACCTCACTTTTTTCAATATTACACTTAAATAATCAAGGCAGAGTCTAATATTGAAGACATGGGGCTCAAGATACGTGGCAGAAATAATTAGACAAAGCTGAGTTACACTGATGATACAGCACTACTAACAGAGACAATCACAGCATGAAGGGGGCGCTACACAGAGTAGACGTGCGACACGAAGATGGGATGCTCTCAAACTCAATGCCAAAAGCACACAAGTGCTGCACGTTGCCAAAAAGGGTGTCACGACTCGGTCCCAGGTTCGAATCCTCACACCCCTTCACCACCCCACTTACACCTCTCTTGACCGCCAGGGTGAAGGACTAGCACCCTGGAAAAGGTGGGAACTGACAGGGGGTCCTTTACCTCCATACCACTCCCTCACCCCTCTTTTGGTTTCGTTGGCATCCTTGAGCGAATAACCTCTCTGCCCCTAGTCCTCGGGACACCTCTGCTCGCTGCGTGGCACGTGCAGGGCGGAGTTTTACTGAAAACTGTTGTGGCATCCCGTTGTGTTCAGGTGAGTGCAGGTCTGCATCGCCTGTCTGGGATGCTGCCACAGTCCTTTGTGCTCGGAAGCCAAAGGGGATGAAGGCGAAGACAAAACTCCTAGCTGACGCAGGAGGTTGGGTACCGCGATCAGTACCGCGAAGATGTAGGCCCTGCACGAGCTGCCTGAGGTTGGTAGTGTGTGGGCAAGGGTTTGTCCCTCTATATCATCATCATCATCATCATCCCTTGGTCGGGACGACCGTTGGGGTACCCGCACGGACGCTGCAAGTGGACCGCCAAATGGTTCTGTCCTGGGCTGCTTTCAGGAGGTTTGGTATACTGCTGTGAAATATCTAGGGGTCGTTATAGACAACACACTCTTCATGCAAAAATTTATCACCAGACCTGCCAGTCGTGCTACTGCGCATCAGTGCAGTTCGACAGTACCTGTCCACTGATGCAACATCCAAACTAGTGACGCCTCTCATTCTCTCACGTCTGGACTATTGCAATTCTCTTTTATCTGGTCTGCCAGCATCATCTATCCACTCCCTTCAACGTATACAAAACTCTGCAGCTCACGTAGTCCTCAGAAAGAAAAACTCTGAGCACATTACTCCTCTCTTGCGATCTCTGCACTGGTTGCCTGTGCCACAGAGAGTAAACTATAAGATCAGTACCCTCTGTTACAAATGTCTCCATAAAACAGCACCTTCCTACCCATGTGAATGTCTCACATATAATAAACCACCATACTGGTATCATGCGGATGATACTCAGCTTTAATGCAATGATACTGTGAAAACTTGCCTTCCCTCCTGACAAATATATTCCTACTGCTTCAAGACATTAAAAACTGGATGACTCAGAACAAGTTAGAACTTAATTCCGATAAAGCCGAAGCCATGCTCATAGGGACCGAACATAAACTTTCCTCCATCACAACAACTTCAATAGAATTCGGCAATACGCCAGTTTCTTTGTCCAACTCTGTGAAGTATTTAGGTGTAGTTCTCGACAATACACTCTCTATGAACAAATTCATCACCCAGACCTGCCAGTCTTGCTACTATCAATTACGGCGCATAAGCGCCATTCGCACGTATCTGTCCACTGATACAACTTCCAAGCTTGTCACATCTCTTATTCTTTCACGTTTAGACTACTGTAATTCCCTTTGGGTTGGCCTTCCAGCATCGTCCATCCACACTCTTCAACGCATACAAAACTCTGCAGCTCGACTGGTCCTAAGAAAGAAAACACATGAACACATCACTCCTATTCTGCAATCTCTTCACTGGCTGCCTGTCTCACAAATACTGAAGTTAAGATCGATACCCTCTGTTTCAAATGTGTCCACAAATCTGCACCCTCTTATCTCTGTAACTGTCTTCATCTGTACACTCCATCCCCTTCCCTGCGTTCACCGCAGATACTTTGTGCTTTCGAACACCCAGATTCAAACAAACCACTGTTGGCCGTCGCTCCTTCTCTGTTTCTGGTCCATCCACCTGGAATGACCTCCCTTTTTCACTTCGTCCAAAGCCTTCATTTGATACCTTCAAAATCCAGCCTCAAAACACACTTATTTCCTACCTGAGACTTTTCCCTCATAGCTGTCCCTACTTTTCCACAGCATCCTTCTTCGCCTTCATCTCCACCTAACTGTGTTCGCGCGCGCGCGCGTGCGTGCGTGTGTCAAGTCCAGTCAAATTTTTATTTCTAGATGGTACATTGAATAAGCAATGCGCGCGCGTGCGTGCGTGCGTGCGTGCGTGCGTGCGTGCGTGCGTGCGTGTGTGTGTGTGTGTGTGTGTGTGTGCGTGTGAATGTGTGCGTGCGTGCATGTGCATGAGTGTGTATGCGTGCGTGTGTGTGCGCACATAAATTTGAAATCTGTTGATTATGATATTTCAGGAAAGTTTCATGGGTTTAAATGATTTGAGTGTAAGCACTTCGCTTTGTTTGTTTTTACAAGATTCAGCGCTTTATAAATTGCATATCATTATTATTGTTATTATTATTATTATTATTATTATCATTATTATCATTACTATTATTATCTACTACACAAAAAAACCAAGAATAATCATTCACTACTCATAGAAGTAACCAAGTAAAAAATAACTTAATCAACTACCACACCTAGAAGTAACCTAGAGTAACCATGTACTAGACTTAGAAGGAATTAAGTATTTGGTAATTCAGCTATCCACCACACCTACAACTAATCTAGGATAACTATAACTAAACCCAGAAGTAAACCAAGGAATTAGTATTTCAATGATCTACCCTTCCCTAGAGTAACGAAGGGTAAGTTACCTATCATTTCTCGCACCTTGAAGTAACACTTTTAGTCAGGATGATACACCTGTTACCGGTCTCCATCGCTGCTGTCGACGCTTGGAGGTCCAGTGAACGCCACCAGACCTTGCCCTCTTTCTTCACCTCTGCTGAGTTCTACCATCTCCGTAGGCCCGCTGACCTCAGTGATGATGGCAATGTAGGCCGTATGTCTGTGGTCTGCCTCTTTTCCTTCTGACCTCAACTTTGCCTCAGGGAGCTGTCGTCATCAGATGTGTTTTGTTCGTGGGCCTATGATATGGTCATTACCACATTTCACAAGATGACGACGTTGCCTGAGTCAAACAGGGACAGGTCTGTTTGTCGGAGAATGTCCTTATAAAAGAGAACTGGCTGTTGAACAACCTTTCAAAAAACCCTTTACATCTTCTCCCCCACAGTTGTGCACGAAACCTACCACATGAAGAAGAGATGGGTAAGCACACTGCCACAGCCCAATTTGACCTTACTCCTCATACCTCTTTGCCATATCGCCTAATAGCGCTTAAAATAGAAGGTCGTTAAAGTGAAGAACAACAACTGCCACAGCCCACACATCTTTTAAGGACACTGCCACAGAACTCACAGATGTATAGGAACACTGCCACAGAACTCACAGATGTATAGGAACACTGCCACAGAACTCACAGATGTATAGGAACACTGCCACAGAACTCACAGATGTGCAAGAACACTGCCACAGGAACACTGCTACAGAACAGACAGATGTATAGGAACACTGCCACAGAACTCACAGATGTATAGGAACACTGCCACAGAACTCACAGATGTATAGGAACACTGCCACAGAACTCACAGATGTGTAGTAACACTGCTACAGAACACAGATGTGTAGGAACACTGTCACAGAACACACAGCTGTGTAGGAACACTGCCACAGGAACACTGCCACAGAACACAGATGTGTAGGAACACTGCCACAGTAACACTGCCACAGAACACAGATGTGTAGGAACACTGCCACAGTAACACTGCCACAGAACACAGATGTGTAGGAACACTGCCACAGGAACACTGCCACAGAACACACAGATGTAGTGAACACTGCCACAGAACACACAGTTGTGTGGGAACACTGCCACAGAACACACAGATGTGTAGGAACACTGCCACAGAACACAGGTGTTAGGAACACTGCCACTAAAAACACAGATGTTAGAACAGCCAAGCTCAGTTTTTAAAACCTGCCATACTACAGTTATGTAAAACACTCCTTTTGCACAGTAAGTCGGGCCCTGCCATAGGCTACGAATGCAAGCCCTGCCATGGGGCTAACTAATGCGACCCCGTGGGCTATAGAAATGTGACCCCTTCCATAGGGCTTATAAAGTCGACCCCTGCCATGGCTATATAAGTCAACCGCCAAGGCATAGAAAATGCAGAGCCCTCCCCAAAGGCACGAAAAATTTTTAAGCCCGCCAAGGTTACAGAATTCGGCCCTCCAAAAGGCTCAAATGCAACCCCTGCCATAGAAGAAAATTAACCCTCCCATGGTTTTAAAGTAATTTTTTTTTTTTTATTTTACAGGCCCCCATAGTCGCAGGGGCAAGTTTTTGGCACCCCCATCTGAAAAATGGGGTTTGAGGTCTAGATATTATACTCCAGATATGGGGCAAGCGCACCCAGCAGCAAAAAAAACCTCCCACCTATCGTTCTTGAATGGCCCATTGGAAAGGCGATCGCCGACACACATGGGTTTCCCGTGCATTTGCAAGATTGCCAAACGGGGCTGTAACACTCTTACGAAAAGATAGGCCTAGGGGTCGCTTTTTTCCCGTTCCTCCCTTAAAACCTCGAGGGCCCCCAATTGTGGGCCACACGATTTGGCTATAAAATACCTTTATATTTTAAATCATCATCCATCACACCTCCACCCCATCCTCATCCCATCCATATTTCTCATTAAATTTTTTTCCCTCATTATTACTAAAATTTTCTTTTTATAGTTATTGTTTTTATTATTTATTACTTTATTTTTAAATTTTTATTTTACTCATCATCAATTTTTTGTTGTTTTTTTTTATCATTATTGTTATATGTAGGTCCTGACACATCCCACATTTTTGTACAAACCCGCTACTCCCACATTATGTACGAACCCCGCTTACTCCCCCATTTATGTACAAACCCTGCTACTGGCCACATTTATGTACAAACCCTGCCACAACCCACAGTGATGCGAGAACCATGCCACAACCCACAGTGATGCGAGAACCATGCCACAAACCACAGTGATGTAAGAACCCTGCCACAACCCACATTTGTGTACAAACCCTGCCACAACCCACAGTGATGCGAGAACCATGCCACAACCCACAGTGATGTAAGAACCCTGCCACAACCCACATTTAATAATAATAATAATAATAATAATAAATGGAATTTATATAGCGCTATATCTTGCAGAGACAAATCAAAGCGCTTGCACTCAACTCATTCTTACACAGTCATACAACCAGTGACAAGCAATAGTTCCATCAAGTCCAAATGTGCACACACACAGAGGTCACACACCCTGGCAGGACAATAGAATCTTGGCTGTTGAAGGCAGGGAAAAACTATAAGATGAGGCAGGAGAGGAAAATCTTAGGTTTTAAATAAATATGTCTTGAGACTGGATTTAAAAGTGTCATAAGAAGGCTTTTGGCGGAGAGAGAGAGGGAGATCATTCCACATCAATGAACCAGAAATTGAGAAAGAGCGACGGCCGATGGTGGATTGGTTGAATCTAGGTATTCGTAAGGACAAGGTATCTGCAGCAGAGCGGAGAGAACGAGAAGGAGTGTACAAGTGAAGACATTCACAGAGGTAGGCGGGTGCTGTTTTGTGGAGACATGTGGTAACAGAGGGTACTGATCTTATAGTTTACTCTCTGTGGCACAGGCACCAGTGGAGAGATTGCAAGAGAGGGTAATATGCTCAGATTTTTTCTTTCTGAGGATAGACGAGCTGCAGAGTTTTGTATACGTTGAAGGGATTGGATTGATGATGCTGGCAGACCAGCCAACAGAGAGTTGCAATAGTCCAGACGTGAAAGAATGAGAGACGCAACAAGTTTGGATGTTGCATCTGTGGACAGGTACTTTCGAATTGCACTAATAACGCCGAAATTGATAGTAGCAGGACTGGCGGTCTGGGTGATGAATTTTTGCATAGAGAGTGTGTTGTCAATAATGACCCCTAGATACTTTCACAGCAGGGGATAAAGGGCCTGATACATTCCCAATTTTGTACTGAAGCTGTTGTGATAAAAAGAGAGTTTGTGTTTGGTCCCTACAAGCATGGTTTCTGTTTTATCTGCATTTAGCTGTAATTTGTTCTGTATCATCCAATTTTGGATTTTCTTGAAAGCAATGGGCCATATTTGTAAAGAGAGAAGGCAGATTTCAGGGGTGTCGCTGCTTAGAATCTGAGAGTCATCTGCATAAAAATGATGGTTGAATCTGATGGCGGTTAATTATATGTGACAGTGGAGCAGTGTAGAGGGTGAAAAGAACAGGCCCAGAACAGATCCCTGTTTGGGAAATCCACATTCCAATCTTGCAGGTACAGGTATGTACGAACCCTGCCACAACCCACATTTATGTACGAACCCTGCCACAACCCATATTCACGTAGGAACCCTGTTATAGTCCACATTAATGTAGGGACCCTGCCACAGCCCACAGTAAGAACCCTACCACATCCAACAGAACCATGCCACAGCCAACAAAACACTGCCACAGCCAACAGAACCCTGCCACAGCCAACAGAACACTGCCACAGCCAACAGAACCATGCCACAGCCAACAAAACACTGCCACAGCCAACAGAACCCTGCCACAGCCAACAGAACCCTGCCACAGCCAACAGAACACTGCCACAGCCCACAGTAAGAACACTGCCACAGCCAACAAAACACTGCCACAGCCAACAGAACCCTGCCACAGCCCACACAACCCTGCCACAGCCCATAGCAAGAACTCTGCCACAGCCCACAGAACCCTGCTACAGCCAACAGAACCCTGCCACAGCCCACAGAACCCTGCTACAGCCAACAGAACCCTGCTACAGCCCACAGAACCCTGCCACAGCACACAGTAAGAAGCCTGCCACAGCCCACAGTCCACAGAACCCTGCCACAGCCAACAGTAAGAACCCTACAACAGCCCACAGAACCCTGCCACAGCCCACAGTAAGAACCCTACCACAGCCAACAGAACCCTGCCACAGCCCACAGAACCCTACCACAGCCCACAGAACCCTACCACAGCCCACAGAACCCTGCCACAGTCCACAGAACCCTCCCACAGGCCACAGTAAGATTCCTACCACAGTCCACAGAAACCTATCACGGCACACAGTAAGAACCCTACCACAGTCCACAGAACCCTGCCACAGCCCACAGTAAGAACCCTGCCACAGGCTACAGTAAGAACCCTGCCACAGCCCCCAGAACCCTGCCACGCCCCATAAGAAACCCACCACGCCCCCCCGAACCCTGCCCCACCACAGTAAGAAACCCTACCACAGCCCACAAACCCTGCCCCAAACCCCCTAAGAACCCACCCAGCCCCCCGAACCCGCCCAGCCCACAGTAAGAACCCACCACAGGGCCCAAAAGACTCCAGTTTTCGAAAGTAGTCGATGTTTGCTGGAGTTCCCTCTCTTGGCCCGGGTGTCCCCGCTTCCCTGCTCCCTTTCTTTTCTGGGGGTGCTTTACCTCCTTCCTCTTCTCCTCCCCCAGACCCTCTCCCTGACCACCACGCTGCGTTCAAGTGAGAGACCCCAGCGACTTCTGGTGATGTGACCACCACGCTGCGTTTTTGGGGATGATGACCACCCCGCTGACGTGGGGGTAAGAACGCACGCTGACGTTTATGGGGTGAGACAACGGACATGGGGGGTAAAAGGGACAACGCGATATTGAAGGGAATGTGACAACGCTGACGTTGGTGGTGGTGATGACGACAACGCTGACCCTTGATGTGATGATGACAACGCGACGTTGATGGTGATGACGACAACGCTGACAAAGGGTGGTGATGATGAAAAACGCTGACATTGGGGGTAAAGATGACAACGCTGACATTGGTGGTAATGAGACAAGCTGACATTGGTGGGAAAAAAATGACAACGCAGACGTTGATAGTGATGATGACAACGCTGATATTGGTGGGAAAAATGACAACGCTGATATTGTGGTAATGATGACAACGCTGTATTGGTGGTAATGATGACAACGCTGATATGGGGGTAATGATGACAACGCTGATATTTGGTGGTAATGAAACAACGCTGATATTGGTGGTAATGATGACAACGCTGACATTTGGTGGTAATGATGACAACGCTGACGTTGATGGTAATGACGACAACGCTGATATTGGTGGTAATGATGACAACGCTGACATTGATAGTGATTTATTTACAACGCTGATATTGTGGTAATGATGACAACGCGACATTTGGTGGTAATGATGACAACGCAGACGTTGATGGTGATGATGACAACGCTGATATTGGTGGAATGATGACAACGCTGATATGGGGTAATGAAGACAACGCTGATATTGGTGGTAATAAATGACAACGCGATATTTGGGGGTAATATGACAACGCTGAAAATTGGGGTAATGATGACCACGCTGATATTGGTGGTAATGATGACAACGCTGATATTGGTGGTAATGATTAAACGCTGATATTGGTGGTAATAATGACAACGCTGACATTGATAGTGATGATGACAACGCTGATATTGGTGGTAATAATGACAACGCTGACGTTGATGGTAATGATGACAACGCTGTCATTGATAGTGATGATGACAACGCTGACGTTGATGGTGATGATGACAACACTAACTTTCATGGTGATTGACAACGCTGACGTTGAAGGTGATGATCACAACACTAACGTTCATGGTGATGATGACAACGCTGACGTTGATGGTGATGATCACAACACTGACATTGATAGTGATGATGACAACGCTGACATTGGTGGTAATGATGACAACGCTGACGTTGATGGTAATGATGACAACGCTGACGTTGATAGTGATGATGACAACGCTGACGTTGATGGCGATGATCACAACACTGACCTTTATAGTGATGATGACAACGCTGACGTTTATGGTAATGATGACAACGCTGACATTGGTGGTAATGATGACAACGCTGACATTGGTGGTAATGATGACAACGCTGATATTGATGGTAATGATGACAACGCTGACATTGATAGTGATGATGACAACGCTGATATTGGTGGTAATGATTACAACGCTGATATTGGTGGTAATGATGACAACGCTGATATTGGTGGTAATGATGACAACGCTGACGTTGATGGTAATGATGACAACGCTGATATTGATGGTAATGATGACAACGCTGATATTGATGGTAATGATGACAACGCTGATATTGATGGTAATGATGACAACGCTGACGTTGGTGGTGATGACGAGAACACTGAAGATCAACTTCTATTATATAGTATTCGTGAAAAGTGTACAACAGTAGTAGTAGTAGTAGTAGTAGTAGTAGTAGTAGTAGTAGTAGTAGTAGTAGTAGTGAAAAGTGGTGATGACAACACTGATAATAACAAAATCTGACATTGACCAAAAACAAAAAAGGAGTAGCAATTGGGCCAAAATATTTTTTTAAATGATTATCTGTTTCCCCCAGGCTAAAACCAAGAGATCTGCTCAGCTCAAGAAAAAAGCTGAAATAGATTCATTAAAAAGAGAGAGTGTAGATAGATAGATAGATAGATAGATAGATAGATAGATAGATAGATAGATAGATAGATAGAACAATGAACAATGAACAATGAACAAATTTTATTTATAGAGGGTTATAGAATAAGCATAACAATAGCTTTTTTACATCCAGCCCTCTGGGGGAAAAAATCGAAAGTAATTAATGTGCAATACATAGCATGAAGAATGATATAAAGAAAAAAAAATACATACATTGATGATGGACTTTCCATGCAAATTCATCCCAATCTAATTTCATACATGAAAAACATATTTTTTAAAGTAAACATAAACAGGAATAAGCCAAGCATGGATAAGCATGGCTAATATATATATATATAATATATATATATATATATATATACATACACATACATACACACATTATATACACATACATACACATATATATATATATATATATATATATATATATATATATATATATATATATATATATATATATATATATATATGTATATATATATAAAGACAAAATGATGAAGTTCAAGAAAAGTTATTTCAATAATGTAAATGGAAAATAGAAGAAAAGGAATGCAAAGAAAGAGAGAGAGAAAGAGAGAGAGAGTGAGAGAAGGAGAAAGAGACGACAGACAGACAGGCAGACAGA
Source organism: Rapana venosa (assembly GCA_028751875.1). NCBI lineage: Eukaryota > Metazoa > Mollusca > Gastropoda > Neogastropoda > Muricidae > Rapana > Rapana venosa. The sequence goes on along the minus strand of CM054144.1, from coordinate 2,141,992 downwards.
CAGAGAGAGAGAAACAGAGACAGAGACATAGGGAGATACAGACAGACACAGACAGAGACAGAGACTGACAGAGAGAGAGAGTAACAAACACAGAGAGGGAGAGATAGCGAGATAGATAGATAGATAGATATGTAGATAGATAGATAGACAGACAGGCAGGCAGACAAACAAACAGACAGGTAGACAGACAGACAGATAGATTGACAGAGACAGAGAGAGTGAGAGAGAGAGAGAGAATGGATGGAAGAAATCAAGGCAAGGCAATAGGCACATCATATTATGTTTCATTATGGTCATAGGAATGAATATCTTCGTGAATCCTGCTTACCACCTGCCCTTGGAGAAAAAAAAATCCCCTTTCAAATACACACTCACAGCTTCCAAAAACCCATGTGAAGAATACTTGCATTAAAAATACAAATCATACAATTTCCACCACAAATCACAATCACAACCAATTTCGAAGGGGGGCGAAAAAATCTATGACAATAAATGTATAGAAAGAGAGAGAGAGAGAGCGAGCGAGCGAGCGGGAGAGAAAGGGAGAGAAAGAGCTCTGCTTGCATCCACTTCATTCATTTTTCTCCCATGGACACATAAAGCTCGCAGATAGATAGATAGATAGATAGATAGATAGATAGATAGATAGATAGATAGATAGATAGATAGATAGATAGATAGACATCCACAACAAGAAAAACATGAACAAAACGAACACGCACAGATTTCCTCAGGTTAGAAGCAAACAAAATCTGCCCAGGTCTCAGATTACAAGAACAGCAAAACAAGAAAACTCTCACTCACTTACTCACTCCTCTGCCCTGCCCTTGTTAATAAAGCATTCTGCTGACCCCAACACTCACTTACTCCTCTGCCCTGCCCTTGTTAATAAAGCATTCTGCTGACCCCAACACTCACTCACTCACTCCTCTGCCCTGCCCTTGTTAATAAAGGCATTCTGCTGACCCCAACACTCAATTCCATCACTCAGAAGCTCTCTGCCCTGCCCTTGTTAAAAAGCATTCTGCTGACACCCAACACAGAACTCACTACATCACAACTCCTCTGCCTGCCCTTGTTAATAAAGAATTCTCCTGACCCCAAACACACCATCACTCACTCACTCCTCTGCCCTGCCCTGTTAATAAAGAATTCTGATGACCCACAACACTCACTCACATCACTACACTCCATACCTCTGCCCTGCCCATGTTAATAAAGCATTCTGCTGACCCCAACACTCACTCACTCACTACATCACTCCCTGCCCTGCCTTGTAATAAAGCATTCTGCTGACCCCAACACTCACACACTCACTCACTCCTCTGCCCTGCCCTTGTTAATAAAGCATTCTCCTGACCCCAACACTCACTCACTCACTCACTCACTCCTCTGCCCTGCCCTTGTTAATAAAGCATTCTGCTGACCCCAACGCTCACTCACATTCCTTTGCCCTGCCCTTGTTAATAAAGCATTCTGCTGACCCCAACACTTACTCACTCACACCTCTGCCCTGGCCCTTGTTAATAAAGCATTCTGCTGACACCACCAACACTCACTCACTCACTCACATCACTCCTCTGCCCTGCCCCTTGTTAATAAAGCATTCTCCTGACCCCAACACTCACTCACTCACTCCACTCCTCCCTCTGCCCTGCCCTTGTTAATAAAGCATTCTCCTGACCCCAACACTCACTCACTCACTCACTCACTCCTCTGGCCCTGCCCTTGTTAATAAGCCATTCTCCTGACCCCAACACTCACTCACTCACTCACTCACTCCTCTGCCCTGCCCTTGTTAATAAAGCATTCTGATGACCCCAACACTCACTCACTCACTCACTCACTCCTCTGCCCTGCCCTTGTTAATAAAGCATTCTGCTGACCCCAACACTCACTCACTCCTCTGCCCTGCCCTTGTTAATAAAGCATTCTGCTGACCCCAACACTCACTCACTCCTCTGCCCTGCCCTTGTTAATAAAGCATTCTGCTGACCCCAACACTCACTCACTCACTCTTCTGCCCTGCCCTTGTTAATAAAGCATTCTGCTGACCCCAACGCTCACTCACTCCTTTGCCCTGCCCTTGTTAATAAAGCATTCTGCTGACCCCAACACTTACTCACTCACTCCTCTGCCCTGCCCTTGTTAATAAAGCATTCTGATGACCCCAACACTCACTCACTCACTCACTCACTCCTCTGCCCTGCCCTTGTTAATAAAGCATTCTCCTGACCCCAACACTCACTCACTCACTCACTCACTCCTCTGCCCTGCCCTTGTTAATAAAGCATTCTGCTGACCCCAACACTCACTCACTCACTCACTCACTCCTCTGCCCTGCCCTTGTTAATAAAGCATTCTCCTGACCCCAACACTCACTCACTCACTCACTCACTCCTCTGCCCTGCCCTTGTTAATAAAGCATTCTGATGACCCCAACACTCACTCACTCACTCACTCACTCCTCTGCCCTGCCCTTGTTAATAAAGCATTCTGCTGACCCCAACACTCCACTCACAGTCCTCTGCCCTGCCCTTGTTAATAAAGCATCTGCTGACCCCAACACTCACTCACTCACTCACTCACTCCTCTGCCCTGCCCTTGTTAATAAAGCATTCTGCTGACCCCAACACTCACTCACTCACTCACTCACTCACTCACTCTGCCCTGCCCTTGTTAATAAAACATTCTGCTGACCCCAACGCTCACTCACTCCTCTGCCCTGCCCTTGTTAATAAAGCATTCTGCTGACCCCAACGCTCACTCACTCCTCTGCCCTGCCCTTGTTAATAAAGCATTCTGCTGACCCCAACACTCACTCACTCACTCACTCACTCACTCACTCCTCTGCCCTGCCCTTGTTAATAAAGCATTCTGCTGACCCCAACACTCACTCACTCACTCCTCTGCCCTGCCCTTGTTAATAAAGCATTCTGCTGACCCCAACACTCACTCACTCACTCCTCTGCCCTGCCCTTGTTAATAAAGTATTCTGCTGACCCCAACACTCACTCCTCGTCAGCTGGTGGCCCTGCACTGCACTGCTGTCTGTGAAGCAACGTTCTGTCCTATGGAGTCAGTCAGTCAGTCAGTCAGTCAGTCAGTCACCCTAAGCACTGCACGGCCCTATGTAAATAAAGCATTGCTCTGTCCCACCCACGCCTCACTCGCTCACTCACCCTCAGCTGGTGGCACCCCTCCCTGACATGGGAGATGTTGGCAAAGAGCATGAAGTTTTCTGCCTGCAGCTCTTTGAAAGTGATGACGATCTTGGCCATGTCCTCCTCCTGCAGGTCGCTCTTTACCTTCTTCAGCAGCTCCGACAGCATCAGCACCTCCCGCTTAGTGCTGGACATCAGGCCGCGCGTCATCTTGCGCCGCTCACGACCTTCGTCTGCACGGAACTGCACAGCAAACAGAAGGATGGCTGTTTCTGAAGCCGTGTCTATCAAACTACTGCACAGCAAACAGGCTTTTTCTGAAGCCGTGTCTATCACTACTGCACAGCAAACAGAAGGATGGCTGTTTCTGAAGCCGTGTCTATCACTACTGCACAGCAAACAGAAGGATGGCTGTTTCTGAAGCCGTGTCTATCAAACTACTGCACAGCAAACAGAAGGATGGCTTTTTCTGAAGCCGTGTCTATCAAACTGCCCACATGCCATCTTACACCGCGTATAAACTTGGATCCCTGTGAAGTGCACAGTTCAGACAAGATGTGCTGTTTCCCCATGCTCTCTCTGTTCAACTGATGCAGCTCACCACCTTTCCCTTCAAATCACAATTCATTATTTGCGATCTCCCAGGTCAAATTCATGAGCAGACCTGCCAGTGCGTTTTACATCAGCCTATTCACTGATTTGCTGTGCTGTTCGTCCTTTCAAAAGACAAGCTGGCATGAGGGCAGCACGGAGAGACCACTGCCCACTTTTCGTGTCTTAAGATCCTTTTCTGCAGAGATTTATAAGATTAATTGAAGGCTGAAACCTGACTGACTACTGACAGGCCAACACTACCATACTGTTCCTACTACTGTCCTGCATGACTACTGACAGGCCAACACTACCATACTGTTCCTACTACTGTCCTGCATGACTACTGACAGGCCAACACTACCATACTGTTCCTACTACTGTCCTGCATGACTACTGACAGGCCAACACTACTAGCGCTGTTCCTGTTATTGTCCTGCATGAACCCACTTTACAAGCCAACACCCACCATACTGTTCCCACACGTCCTGCAAAGACAAAATGACGGGCCCAAAACTACAAAACCCCGTTCCTACTAAATGGCCTGCAAGAAAAATAAGAAAGCCAACACTACCATAAATGTTCCTACTATGTCCGCATGACTACGACAAAGGGCCCAAAACACAACGCTGTTCCCTTTTTGGCCTGCATGACAAAGACCCGGCCCAAAACTACCATAAATGTTCCTTTCTACGCCCCGCATGACACGAAAAGGACCAAAAACTACCACCTGTTCCTTTTTATTGCCTGCAGACTAACCTGACAGGCCAACCCCTCTAACCTGTTAAAACTTATGTATGTTTTTCCCCGTGGGCCGACGATGACCCTAAAACCCGCAGAAAAGGCAGCGCTGTTTTGGAAACTGGGGGAGAAAAAATTTTATTATAGTGGGGGAAAAAACCTTTCCCCCAATTAAAAAACCCCACTCCCCAAAAAGTGGGCATGGGCAGTCAAACGTTGGGGAAATTCTCCAAAGGCCAAAACCCGCCCCCCAGGGGTGCAATACATTAAAGGGCGTGCGAGTCAAGCCCCAGTCAAGAGTCCTAGGTCCTAAATAAAAACAAAACGTAAAGTAAAATTCCATGATTGGGAAAGCCCAATTCATAAAAGCTCCCACCCTTTCTTTTCCTCCCCCCCAGGGGGTCCCAATTGGGTTTTAACCAAAAACCCCGTGAAAAACCCAGGCGGCGACGGGCATTTAAAAACAGCCTACTACTGACGGGCCCACACTAAACCAACCGTTCCCGCTAATTTTAAACCGCCCACGACAGGCCAACCTACTATACTATTCCTGCTACTGTTCTGGGCTAACCCGACAAGGGCCCAACCCCAAAATCCTTTTCCCTTAAAATACTGGGCCCGCCCGTGCCCATGCTGTTTCCAAATATTTTTCCTTTCAAGCCCACGACCAGGGCCCAAAACACCCCCAAAATTTTTCCTTTCTATTTCCGACTACGACAGGCCCCAAAACACCCAAAAATTTTCCCCCTAACTTCCCTTTCAACTACTGACAAGGGCCCAAAACAACCCTATGTTCCCAACTGGGCCTTACTACTGACAAAAGGGGCCAACACTACCATACCCGTTTGCTACTGGCCCCCTTTCTACTGACAGGGCCCCCACTACCATATTTTTCCGCAAATTTTCCTGAAATAACCCCCCACAGGCCAAAACAAAATTTCTTTTTTTCCTCCCTCATTGGGAACGGCTCGCCGACAGATTCTCTGCAGTTTGGGGCAAAAGTTCAGAAATGCAGGCGTTCCATGTCTCGTTTTGTTTTTTGTGTTTTGTATTTTTTGGGACCAAAAAAACCGTCAGTCCTTTTGCCCTTGCCCGCCCCGAGAACAAAACACCCTAAACCAAACCTTTCACTTTGCAAAAGTTTAACCCCCCATCCCTCCTGAAATGCCTTGGGAAAAAAGAAAGCTGATTTAAAAAAGTTTTTGTTAGGGAAGACATAAGGGAAAAACAAAAAAACAAAAAGAGACAGACCGACCCGACAAAGGAAAACACAAAAAAACAAAGGCAGACAGAAAGAAGAATTAAAAAAAAGGAAAAACACAACAGACAACAGACAAGAAAGGGGAAAAACACAAACAAAAAGAGACATACAGACACGAAGGGAAACAAAACAAAAAGAGACAAACAGACCAAAACCTGAAGGGAAGACACAAACAAAAAGGGGACAGACAGACCGACAGGAAGGGGAAAACACCAAAAAAAAAGAACAGAAAAGACAGACATGAAGGGAAGGGCACAAACAAAAAAGACAAAAGGGCAAAACGAGTTGAACAAAAGGGAAAAACACAAAGACGACAACAGACGGGCAGAGAGAAGGGAAGGCCCGTTGAAGTGACCAAAGGATTTTGTTTATTTTCCACTGCCCCCTTTAATTACCCCTGACCTTTTACACCACCCAACGCCCCTTGGGGTTTGACTCTGCCTTTTGGGGTAAAACCCATATTGGGGAAATACTAGTGCAACAGATAATTATCACTAATTTCTCCCATAATAAAATCTGATGAAAAATACAAAAAAAATAAATAATAAAAAATAAAATAGCCCCTGCAACCGGGGAGTTTTTCCCTGGCAAAATTTTGTTTGAAAAGCTAACTCATCAGACACAAATTCACAACTTCACGGATGAACCCAAACAAAAATGAATCATGTCCCGCAAAAAAAATAAACACTTGTTTAAAAATAGCCCCGCTTCCCGGGACAAATTTCACTCCCCCCTGGGCAGAAAAGCCCCCCCCTTAAGGCAAACCCGCGGGGCAGTGACTGAAAGTAGCGAAAACCACACCAAGAAGCAACAAAGTGACACTTTCCCGGCCATAGCCCCATTTTGAAAGTGACCCTACATTAAAACCAAAATTGCAGACAATGTTTCACTTCCCGGCCAAAGCCCCAAGAAAGAAAAGACGTACATTACCCCAAAAAACAGACCAAAATTTTCCGCAAAAGGCCAAAAGCCCCATTTGAAATTGAACAAAAAACCCTTATGTTTTTTGGAAAAAAACTTCCCCCCGGAGTGATACAAAATAAAAAAAAATTTATTTTAAAATTTTTTTAAAAAACTACACAAACCCAAAATTTTGAATACAAATAATAACAAAAAACAAATCACACTTAACATTATCACTACACACACTCCACAACACTACACAAACATAAATACATACACACACAAAAACACCTACACACCACACTAACACCAACTACAAAAAAACTACACTACACCACTAACTACATTCCCAAACCCCACACACTACACTCACTACACACCTCCCTTCAAAACCTACACCACTACTTTCACACAAAACACTAACACACTACACTACCCCTAATCACAACTACATTACCACAATAACTACATCACACACATCAACTACACTACCTACATCACTACACACACAACACCCCACAACATCACACTACATTTCACAACACCACACAACAACACACTACACTACATCACAACTACACACACACATGCACACACTACACAACCTACCTACACTACATCACCTACACTACAAACATACCTACATCACATCCCAAACATACTTTCCTAAAACACACACACACACAACATTGCACTACACACCACATCACACTACACACACACATCACACTAACACATACACTACACACAACATATACCTACCTACAAAACTTCACTAACTCAAAAACACACAGCACACCCCCTCCCCAAACACTACATCATTTCCCCAAAAACACCCCACACCCACTACCTCATTGCAAACCACACTACACCCCAACACAACACTACATCACCCTACACGCCACTAACACTACACTACATCACACCACTCACACTACACACAACTTTGTCACACTACTCACCACCAGCAGAACATCTGCGCACACGTTAAATCCTTTTCGCTTTTCGAAGAGTAGGCCATTGTGGCCGGTGAAAAACATAAAAAAAATTTTTACAAAACCCATACACACGGGAACTGGATGAAAAAAAGCACATGAGTGCTTATTCCCATTATCCTCAATAAAAAAAATAAAAAATAAAAATAATAATAAATAAAAAAAAAGAATACATCACACTCACTACTTTGCACTACACTTCCTCACTACACACACTACTTTGGGCACTACACTACACTACCACCACACTACACAAAACACCACCTACACTACCCCCACCTACATACACACACTCATTGACTACACAACCCAAAACCCTTACTACACTCACTACACTACTTAACACCAAACACGACACTACACTACTTTTACATTGCACTAACAACACGCACTGCAATACTACACTAAAACACCCCACTACACTACACACCTAACTACACTACACTACACCACACCACACTACACCACACCACAGGGGAGGGAATACCCCAGGGGTCAAAAAATTGCGCTCGCAATCTAATGACCCGGGCGTTCCCTTCAAGGGATTTTTTTTCCTCTGGAGAACGATGGGCAACTCCACCCCCCCAAAAAGCCTCGGAAAAACTTTAAACCGGTCCCTGTGCGAACGACCAGAACATTTCGCACACGTTAAACCCTTTTCCCGCTTTTCTAAGAGTAGGCCATTGTTGCCGTGGGAACAATACAAAATTTCCAAATCCGCTACACAGGGGGACAAGTAAAAAAAGCCAAAATTTTAAAACCATTATCCTCGATATAAAAGAATAACAAAAAAAAAATAAAACAAAATAAACACACACACCCCACGCAGGCTATGCTAATGGTGGACGGGGGTCTAGAGGTAACGCCCTTTCCCTTTGAAAGCGAAAAGCCCGGGGTGGAAGTGTGCGGGATTGATCCCTTTTTGGGCCAAAAATTTTTCCCCCCATCCACTAACCATAAAGGGTGTGTGGGTGCTAGTCTTTGGGATACACAAAAACCCGGGGTCCCGTGTGTTACACAAAAATACTAAAAAACTCACGCAAAAAAAAAGGTTGCCCCTGGCAAAATTCGTAGAGAAAAGTCACCTAAGGAAAAAAATTTAGTGGGGGCGCGCTCGGGGTTGACGCGCCTCCCCGGGGAACACCGGGAATTTTCAAAACGACAAAAATGGGGGGGACTAAAAGTGGTTAAAAAAACAAACAATGGGAAAAGAACAACTGAGCTGCACATGCGCGGGGTGTGACCTTGTCTTGGTCAGCATGAAGTCCTCCTCTGCCAGGACTTTTATTTAACTGCATGCTCGCATTCGCGGCGTGTGCCGTGATGCTGCACCAGGCTCCTTCAGTTTCTCAGTTGCCTTTTTCATTCGCGCTGCTCGTAGGTGGCCTAGCCCCCCCAATGTGGCCTGGGACACACAGACAGACAAAAAGAAAAAAAAGGACCGGGCCCCAGACACCCAGACAGCCCAAAGACACACAGACAGACAGACACACCAAACAGACAAAACAGAAAAAGAAAAAAGAACCAGACACACAGACAGACACCACAGCCCCAAAGCCAGCGGGTCCACCAACCCCTTTATTACATTTAACGGGGAACTACTAACTGAACCCATTTTATTCCCTGTAACAACTAATGCGAAAACACCACTTTTTACACCGAACAACTAATGCTGCACACCCCTTTATTACCTGTAACAATAATGCGCAAACCACATTTTTTACACCTGTAACAACTAATGCTGCAACACCTTTTTATTACCCCTTTAAAAAACTAAGCTGCAACACCACTTTATTACCCCTGTAACAACTAAGCTGCAACACCACTTTTAAAAACCTAAAACAATCTGCAACACCCCTTTATTACACTGTGCAGCAACAACAATGCTGCAACACCCTTTTATTACCCCTGTCAACGAATGCCATCACCCTTTTATTACTTTGAACGCCTACTAATCCCGCAACCCCTTTTATTACGTCTTTTTTACAGGCAACTACTAATGCTGCAACACCCTTTTATTACATCTGTTACGAAACACTAATGCGCAACCCCACTTTTAAACATTGAACAACAAATCACAACACCCTTTTTACGTCTTTTTACAGCAACTACAATGCCAACCCTTTTTTAAATTTTAAAAAAACCCCCCTTTTTCCTGTTAAGCAACACTAATGCGCAACAACTTTTTTCCTTTAAAAACCGCCCCCCTTTTTAGCACAAAATTAATGCTGCAAAATTTTTTATTACTCTGTAGCAGCCACAATTTGCTGCAACCCCTTTTTTTAACGTCTGTCACAGTGACTACGCTGCAACACCTTTTATTACATCTGTTACAGCAACAACAATGCTGCAACACCCTTTTAATACATCTGTCCAGAACACAATCCCCAACACCATTTTTTACGCCCTGTTACAGCAACACAAAATTGCTGCAACACCCATTTATTACATGTTACAGGCCCTAAGCTGCCACCCTTTTTTAAAAGTAACAACTACAATGCTGCAACCCCCTTTTTTACATCTTTTACAGCACTACAATGCTGCAACACCCTTTTTTTAAAATCTTTACAAAACAAACCGCAACACCTTTTAAAACGCTGTTCAGTGACTAACCTGCAACACCTTTTTTTACATTTTAAAACACAACAACTAATACTGCAACACCCTTTTTTTACTCTTTAAAAAGCACACAAAGGGCTCAACCCCCTTTTATTACTCTTACAGCAACCAAATGCTGCAACACCCTTTTATTACTCTGTACAAACACAAGGCGCAACACCCTTTTATTACCTGTTCAGCAACAACTAAACTGCAACACCCTTTTTTTCCACTTTACAGCAACTACTAACGCTGCAACCCCTTTTTTACTTGTTCAGCAAAAAAAAAAAGCTGCAACACCCTTTAAATTTCGTCTTTTACAGCAACAATTAATGCTGCAACCCCTTTTATTACTCTTTTTTATAGAAACTATAATGCTGCAACACCATTTTATTACTTTGTTACAGTTTTACAAACGCCAACACCCTTTTATTCCCGTTACAGCACTACTAAACAGAAACACCCTTTTAATTACGTCTGCAACAAACCCAAACCCCTTTTAATAATTGCCAAACAAAAACAACCCTTTTTAACATCTGCTACGTACAACACGCTAAAACCCATTACACTGTTACAGCAACTCTAGTGCTGAAACACCCCCTTATTACATTTTAAAACACAAAATCGAAAACACCTTTTTCCCTTTTTTTTTTTTTTTTTTTTTTTTTATTACATTGTAACAACTAATGCTGCAAAACCCCTTTTTATTTTTTTTACATCTGTAAAAACCCCCCAAAAAAACAAAATGCTCAACACCCCTTTTTAATTAAAAAAAAAATCTGGGCAAACTACCAAAATGCTCCCAAAAAACCCTTTTTATTTTAACGGTCCCTTTGGGTTTAAACCTGTAAAAACAAAAAAAAAGGGGCTAAAAACCCGCCCCTTTTTAAAAAAATATGAAAAACCCCCAAAAAACCCCTAATTACAAAAAAACCCCTTTAAAATAAAAAAAAATATTTAACAAACAAACAACAAAACCTAAAAAAAGCCAAAAAGTGGGCCAAAAATTATTTTAAAAAAAGAGCAACAGAAGCCAATGTAGTTAACAAAACCCAAAATTTTGGTAAAACAAAGCTAACAAAAAAGCCAAAAATTTTGGTGTAAAAGAACCCAATTTGAAAAGAAAAACCCCTGAAAAAAAAAAAGCAAAAAAAACAGAAAAAAAAAAATGGGTTTGGCTAACAGAAAAGCAAACCAGTAGTAACCAAAAGCCAATAGTGGTTTAAAACAGAACCAATATTTTCGCCCAACAAAATTTTCCAAAAAACAAAAAAAAAAAAAACCAAAAAAAAATAGTTAACAAAGAATTTCCAATAGACAACAAAACCCAATTTTAGAAAAACCAAAATTAAAAGGGCCACAAAAGCCAAATTTTAGTTAAAGAAGCCAATAGTAGTAAACAAACCAATATTAGTTCCAGAGCCAACAGAACCAATAGTAGCCACAGAACCCAAAAGAAACTAAAAAAAAAAAGGGCAATGGGGTTGGGGCTAAAAAAAAAAGGGAAAGGAAATAGTATTTTAACCAAAAAAAAGAAAAGCCCAATAGTGCTACAGAACCAAAATAGTTAACAGAACCCCAATAGAAAAGGGTTTAAAAACCCCATAGTCCCCCTAAAAAAAGAAGCCATTGTGGCTAACAAACCAAATTTTAAACAGAACCCAAATAGTAGCTAACAGAACCAAAAAAAAAAATAGTAGTTAACGAAGCCAATTTAAAAACCCGTAAAGCCAATAAGAAAAAAACCCTAAACAAAAAGGGGAAAATTTTCGGGCTAACAAAAGCCAATTGTGGCCCTAAAACAAACCAAATAGTAACAGAAGAAATAGGAAAAAATTCCCCCCGAACCCCAGTCTTGCTTAAAGAAAACCCAAAAAATTCCCGTTAACAGAAGCAATTTTTTTTCCAAAACAGAAGGCAATAGGGTTTATTAACAGAAAAGGAAAAAAAAAAAAATAGCCTAACAAAAAACCAATTGGCTAAAAAAGAAAAAACCAATAAGGGTAATAAAAAGGGAAAAGCCCCAAGGGGTTTTTAAAACCCGGGGGGGGGGGGGGGGGGGGGGGGGGCCAAAGTTTTTTTTTTTTTAAAACGGGGGGAAACCCAGTGGGTTAACCCCCCCCCCCCAGAAAAGGGGGAGGCCAATTTTTTAAAAAGTTAACAAAATTTTTTGACCCCCCCCCCCCCCAACCCCCCCCCCCCCCCCGGGGCCTCCCCCCTTTTTTGGTTTTTTTTTTTGTTTTTTTTTCCCCCCCTTTGGCCCCCCCCCCGGCCCCCCCCCCCCCCCCCCCCAACCCCCCCCCCCCCCCCCCCCCCCCCCCCAAAACCCCCCCGGGCCCCCCCCCTTTTTTTTTTGGCCCCCCCCCCCCCCCCCCCCCCCAAAGCCCCCCCCCCCCCTTTTTTTTTTTTTTTCCCCCTTTTTTTTTTTATCCCCTTTTTTACTTTTAATTTGGCCCCCTTTCCCCTTTTTTTTTTTTTGTTTTTTTTTCCCTTTTTTTCCCCTTTGCCCTTTCCCTAAACCTTTCCCTTTTTTTGCCCTTTCCTTTTTTTTTTTTTTTTTTTTTTTTTCATTCCTTTTTTTTTCCCCCCGTTGTTCCTTTTCCTTTTTTCTCCGTCCCTTTTTTTTTTTTAAAAAATGCGGTTTTTTTTTTTTTTCCCCCGTCTGTTTCCCTTTTTTTTTTTGTTGTTGGTTTTTTTTTTTTTTGTTGTTGTTGTTCCCTCTAATTTTTCTCTTCCCCCTGCGTTGTTGTTTTTTTTTTCCCCCCCTTTGTTGTTGTTTTTTTTTTTTTCCCCCCTTTTAACTCCTCTTTTCCCTCCCTGCTGCTGCTCCTCCTTTCTTCCTCCCCTGCTCCTTTTTTTTTTTCCCCCCCGTCTGCCTCCTTTTTTTCCCCCTTCTGTTTCCCCCCTTTCTTATGTCCCCTCCTTTTTCTCTCCCGTTTTGTCTCCTCCCCTTTTTTTTCTTTTGCTTCTGTCCCTCTTTCTTTCCTCCTTCGTCTCCTCCTCCTTCCTTCTCTCCCTGTCTCCCCCTCCTTCCTTCTTTCTCTCCTTGTTTTCCCTTTTTTTTTTTTTCTCCCCCCTGTTTTTCTCCTCCCTTCTTTCCCTCTCCCTGTCTGTCCCCCCTTTTTCCCCTTTCTCTCCCGTCTTCTCTCTTCCTTTTTTCCCTTTCCCTGTCTTCTCCCTCCTTCCTTTTCCTCCCTGTCTGTTCCTCCTTTTCTTTCTCTCCCTGTCTGCTTTTCCTCCCTTCCCTTTCCTTTTTCCCCTGCTGTCCTTCCTTTCTTCTCCCCTTTGTCTTTCTTTTTCTGTTTTCCTCCTTTCTTCTCTCCCTTCTGTCTTCCTTTTTCCTTTTCCCTTTTTTTTCCCTGTCTTTCGCCCCCTTTCCTTTCTCTCCTTCTGCTTCCTTCCTTTTTTTCTCCCCTGTCTGTCTTTTTCCTTTCTTCTCTCCCTGTCGTCTCCCTCTTCCCTTTCTTTCTCTCCTTTTCTCTTTTCCTTTCTTTCTTTTCCTGTCTGCTCCTTCGCCCAGTGCAGGACTCTGTCTGAAGGGCTGTGATGGTGTCAAGACAAACCCCCGTTCCGTGTTGGGATAATGTCAGGGCCGCCCCCTGGTCTGGGCTGCTTTCATCTTTCCCCACTTCCCCAGTCAAGACACGCTCCAGAAAAAAGAGCCCCGAGCCCCAAACCTCGTATTTTCAACTCCCTGGGTCTCTTTTGCCGATTTTTTAGTCGAGGATTTGCACACAACCTTCTGTCATGTCCCCAGTCTCTTCCGGTCAGGGGGGAAGTTTGGGAGTCTTTCCCCCTCGCCACACGCCTGTGGGGGTCTTGCTTGGAGGGCAGGCGGGCAGTGCTGCAAAAAGTCAAATGGGGATGGGGGAGGGCCCCAGCGCCATAGGGAAAACACTTTTCGGCCTCCTCCTCCCCCCTCCCCTTGCAAGCTGAAAGGGCATGAGCGGGGTTTGAAAAGGGGAGTTTGGGTGAGGCCTTGGGCAACCCTTTCAGAGTGACAAGCCCTGGAAAAGACACGGGCCTAGCCCTTCCCAACAGCATGGCCCAACCCTGTAAAGTAAAGGGTCCCCCCCATAACCATAAGGGCGAGGGAGCGAGCGTAAGACCTAACTCTCAGGAGCCACACGTTGCGGGGCGTCCATCTCCTTCCCCGACCCTAAAGAGGGGAGTACCCATTTAACTGGGGAACTGGGGACGCACTGAAGCCAAGGGCCCCAAAAGGTCCCCCTGCATGGAGGAAATGGAAAGACACAAAGGTTTGCTGTTTCCGAACTGCCAGTTCGTCTGTCCACCTGCTTTTGCGCTTTGTCCCGCTGACGAACAAGCCCTTCAGCTCTTGGGAAACAGAGCAGCCTTCTCCCCCTCACAGCCAAAAACCCCCTTCGAAACACCCACGGAGTAAGACATTCCCCTTTACTTGGGGTTTTAACAGCTCGGAAAAAATGCTCCCTGGGCAACACAAAACAAACCCATACCCATGACTCAAGTTATAAACCTTTTGGTTTTAAAAAAACATTCACTCCCCACCCAACACACACACACACACACACACACACACACCACACACAACACACACACACACCCCCCACACACACCACACACACACACACACAAACCCCCACACACACACAAACACACAGCTCACCCGCAGCGCCTGGGGAGGTCTCCATTTATGCTCAGCTCGGTCAGCATATCTCTGACCTGGGCCCTCGCTACCAGGTTTTCAAAACCGCGCCAGGGGCGGGTTCTCTTCCACTGCCGCCCTAACGCTCTGGGGCCCCCTGCCCCTGTTTCCCCTGGTCCATCTCCCGGCACCGCACTGTCCCCCCCCCTACGACGCGACGCACCTCCGCTGCTTGGGCCCGATCTCCGCCTCGTCTCCTCCCGACACAGCATCGCATAGTCGTCATACTCATCCACTTTTCGTCGTCCATCATCAGCATCACACATTTTTCACCACATCATCATTGTCTCTCGTCGTCATCAACCTCTCCTCCCCTCCCCCCTCCTCCTCCCCTCCCCCTCCTCCTCATCATCATCATCATCATCATCATCTCATCATCCCTTCCTCAACCTAAAATAATGGGCTGGTTAGGACACTGGGGTGATGCGTTGGTTGACGGGCGCCCCCAGCCCGTTTCGCCGCCTTCGCCAAGAAAAATCCTTCAGTCTTCCCCGTCTTCCTCCGGGTCTTCATCGGGTTTTCACCTGGGCCCATAATCTGTACCTGTAGGAGAGACAGCATTGTGAGAAAGCTGTGACGTGACCAAACCCGCCCTTCTTGACAAAACGATCCTGGGGGCCCGTTTTTAAGGGCACCTCTTTCCAACAAAATCCTTGATTTGGGGGTCCCGCCGAAGATGAGTAGTAGAATCCTTCGAAAATTCATTTCAAAAAGGGTGACTTTCTTGTTTTAGCCTGCCTCAAACCCTTTTTCAACCGCACAGCGGGAAGAAAAAGGGGGGTTTTCCCAAAAACGACAGTTGAGAAAGTTTGTCTCTTTCCCTTCCCCAAACCTCGCATCCTTCCCATGGGCCAAGTTGCTAAAAATGAAAGCATTTTACCACAGCATTTCGACCAACCATGAGCTGCCGCCGCAATGTGACTGGTTCTTTACCATGACTTTTTCCCTGCACGACATCACACCTTTAAATTCTTGAAAAATTTTTAAATGCCCCAAGGGCAAAGTTTCAGCAATTTCAGATTGGCAAATGGGTACGTCAAAAAGGTATACAGTGGGGTAGTCTTCAAGATTTCTTGCCCGATTTTTAAGACAGAGATTGGAACAGCGGCAGCGCAAGTACAGCCCGTGACCTCCTTTTGTTGTTTAAATCGTTTCGTATGGGAACACATCAGGGCTTTCTTCTGGCGACACATAAGGTCTTTTTGGCTATTCACAGGCTTTTGCTATTTCATCAGGGCTGTTCTGCATTCATCAGGTCTTTCTGGCTATTCACAGGTTGTTCTTCTGCGCACATAAAGGGTTTTTCTGACTATCTCAGGGCGTTCTGGCTAATCATCAGGCTGTTTTATATTCTCAGGGCGTTTTGGGTATTCATCGTCTGTTTTTTGGCTATTTATCGTCTTTTTGGGTATTCATCAGGTTTTCTTCCCGGGTATTTTACAGGTTTTTCTTCTGGCTATTCATCAGGGCTGTTCTTACTGCTTTTTTCCATCAAGGGTCTGTTCTTCTGGCTATCATCAGGTGTCTTTCCCAAATTTTTTTAAATTTATCAGGTCTGTTCTTCTGGGTATTCACAGGTCTGTTCTTTTGGCTATTTATCAGGTTTTTGTTTCCTTCTGGATTCACAGGTTTTTCTTCTGGCTATTTCACAGGTCGTTCTTCGGCATTCCTCAGGTTGTTTTTCTGGGTATTCACAGTCTGTTTTCTTCTGGGTTCATCAAGGTCTGGTTTTTCCCCTTTTTATTATTTATTTATTTATTTATTTATTTATACCCCTTAAGTCCGGCGGTTTCTCTGCTGAAATTCCGGGTGCTCTCCCGGGGAGGGCATTGCAACAAGACGGCCCCACCCATTAAATTTTTTTTTTTTTTCTATCAGCAGCTTTATTTTGTTTTCCTATCAAGTGGGGTTTTTTTCTTTCAGAATTTTGCCCGGGAACAACCTCTTGTTGCCCGGGTTCTTTTCCGTGCGCTAAATTTTTAAGTGTAACCACGGGGACCTCGGTTTCTCGTCCCCATCGAAAAACTACACCCAGACCCCCACTCTGATCTCAGGATGGGAGAAAAACTTTGGCAAACGGGACAAAACCCCCCACACTTCCGGCCCGGACTTTTCGCATTCTAGGGAGGGGTGTTCCCCTAGACCCCCGATCCACCGTGTTGTGTGGTGGGGTTTTGTGGTTTTGTGGGGGTTTGTGCGTGCGTGCGTGCGTGGGGGGCGTGCGTGCGACGTGCGTGCGGCGTGGTGGTGCGTGTGATTCTTCATTTTAAGGCTTTTTCACATTTAGTATTTTAGACGGGGGAAAAAACTAACAAGAAAAAGCAAAGATAACTGAAAAATGTTAATAACAGTCGAATAAAAACCAATTGCAAAAACTAAATAAACGGACTTTTTACAACCCCCAAAACAATGTCCAACAGAATGATGATTCAAACAAAATCTGATCCACGACTAACCTTTGGAAACAAAAAAATGCCCTTTTTAAGTCCACAATAAAAAATAACATGACTATTTGTAATATTCTCCCACAAAGGACTTGCAACTATCTTCTGGATGGTCTGCCAGCATCATTTTCACCCCTTTAACGATACAAAACCCCTGCAGCTCTCCAGTCCTCAGAAGAACAAACGAGCACATTAACCCTCTTGCGATCTCTCCCCTGGTTGCCTTGCCACAGAGAGAAAAATAAGACAGTGCCCTCTTTACAAAAGCCTCCAAAACAGCACCCCCCTACCTCTTGAAAATCTTACTGTACACTCCCATTTCCTCGCTCTGCCCCCAATACCTTTTGCTTAAGAAAAACCGAGATTTAACCAGTCCCCCGTTGCCCTAGCTCTTTCCTGTTTCTGGGCCACGACCTGGAATGACCTCCCCCCTCCCCCTTCGCCGAAAACCTTTTTATGAGTTTAAATCCGGCTTCAAGCACATTTTTTTCAAAGCTAAGATTCTCCCCTTTGTTCCATTTCATTTTTCCCGCCCTCCACGGGCCCAAACCCCTCGCCCTGCCCGGGGTGTACGACCTTATTTTGGCTGAGTGTGGTGTGTGCTGCGTGCGGCCGTGAGCGGGGGTGATACTTTTGAATTTTTAAAAAAAAAAAACCCATTAATTGTAATACGCATGTGAAAGAAAAAAGAATGAAAACCTTTGATTTTGTTTTTGTTTTTGCAAGAAAGCGCTATTTTAAAATTTCCATTTATTATTTTTAAATAAATGCGTTTACACTTTCAAAGTATTTTGCCCGAAAGCATTACTTAAAACTTACATGAGGGATAACAATTTTCGCGATATCCAACCACAGACTTTTTAGTGTGTTGTGTGTGTGTGTGTGTGTGTGTGGTGTGGGTGTGGGGTGTGTGTGTTGGGTGTGTGTTGTTGTTTTGTTTTGTTTTGTTGTTTGTTGTGTTGTTGTGGGGGTTTTGGGGGGGTTGGTGGGGGTGGTTTGGGGTTTTTGGTGGGGGGTGGTTGGGGGTGGTGGGGTGGTGGTGGGGGTTGGGGGGGTGGGGTTTTGGGGGTTTGGGGGTTTTTCCCCCTGACCTTGAGCGGACATCCGATGGCTTTCCCCTGCTGAGGGGTCAGGGGGTGTCCAGGCGGCGAGCTGCCATCACCTGGGGCGCGCCCTCGTCCCCTTTGTACTGCCCCCCCTTGGCCACCCCCACCTCCCCGCCGCCCCTCCTCCCCCCTGCCTCCAACATCGAACCCAAAGGGAAAGGGGGAGGGGGGGGGGGCGAAGGGGGGTTGAAACTCTTCGTCTGTCTGTGTGGGGCGTGGGGGGGTGCGTGGGGGGGGCGTGGGCGTGCGTGGAGTGTCTTTTTTTGGGGCGGGTGGTGGGGCGTGCGAGCGGCGGCGTCAAGGGGGTAAGGGGGGAAAAAAAAAAATTTTAAAAAATTGGGGGTGGTTGGTTTGTGTGGTGCGTTTTTTGTTTCATGATTGGGTTGTTGTTGTTTTTTAAAATTAACAAAACAAATTTTCTAAATTGTTGGGCGAAAAAGGTTAAATTTACCCCTTTTTTAACTTTTTTGTTGTTTAAAGGGTTTTTTTGTTTTTTAAAAATTCCAAAACAGAAAACCCATATTATAATGAAACCGGAAAAGGAAAAAGTTAAACCAAAAACCCCAAAAACACACAATTTCCAAATTCTTTTAAAGGAAAATTTTTTTTGCAGTGATAAAAAATACTAAAAATTTAAAGATAAGCATAAAAAATTTTAACACTGATAAAAAAGGGAACAATTTTTTAAACCCCAAAAAACCCCCCCACCACCCAAAGAGAAGGCAGTAAACAAAATAAAAAGGACGAATACCCCAAAAAAACAAAAAAGCAACGTCACATTACCCCCGCGCCGCACCAACCCAAAAACACACACACCCACACCACACCCCCAACAACCCACCCAACACCACCTAAACACACAACACACACAAACCCAACACACCCAACACACACACACACACCCCCACCAAAACCCACCCCAAACACACCCAACACCACACACACACCCAACCCCACCCCCCCCACCCCCCCACCCCCCACCCCACCTTTTCCCCAAATTCCAAACCCGCCCCCTCCCCCCCCACCCCCCTTTCCCCACCCTTTTTCCCCCCAATCCTCCCCCAAACACCCCTCTTTCCACACGCCCCCCCCCCCCTCCCCCCCCCCCCCCACAACCCCCTCCCCCCTGCAGCACCATCCGCCCTGCCCCCCCACCCCCCCCACCACCCAAAAACATGTTCCAAACCACAACCCCCCCCCCACCACAAACCCCCCACCCACCAAAACAACCACACCACCCCCCCCACCACCCAAAAACCCCAACCCCCACAAACCACACCACACACCAAAAACAAACACACCACACAAACACACACAAAACACACACCAAAACCAAAAAACACACAAAACACAAACACACACACACAAACAACCCAACACACACACACAACACACCAAAAAAACACACACACAAAAACAAAACACCCAAAAACACACAAAAACACCACACACACAAACACACACAAAACCCACACACACGACAAACACACACACACACACACCCCTCACCACACACACACTAGCACAAATACACCACACACCAACATACACACACGACACACAAACAATACCACACACACACACAATACACACACAACACAAACCGACACCCACAAACACATACACAGACACACACACACAACACATCACACAACACGCGTCGCGCGCTGCGCGCGCGCCGCTACTTCTTTCTCTCTCTCTCAATCTCGTTCCATCGTCTAGTCATCTCTCTCTCCTCTCTTCATCTCTCCATCTCATCTCCCTACAAACCTCTCATACTCATCTCTCGTCTCTCACCCTCATAATCTCTACTCATCCTACTCTCATCTTCATTGCAGCAGGATGCTGTTGTTCACAGGTGTTGCTGTCACTGCGTTGACTGTTTAAAGAGTCTGACAGCTGTGAGGCAGGAAGGTAGGTCTCTGGGATCGGCTGGTTCTGCTTCTTCATTGAACAAGAACGACAGCAGACGCATCACGCTTGGACACACACTGGGACAGTGCAGGTGGAGGGGATGGTGTCGTCCTTCAGGATCCTGGTCACTTCTCAGGCAGCTCTTCTCGTAAGAGGCTGAGGCAGAGTGATGTCGCTTTAATGGATCTGAGTCTTTGCTGGCAAGCTATGTGATTGGCGGTCCTATCTGTTGCTGTCAGATTTTCTGGTGTTACAAATATTAGCCGATTAGATATGTACAATGCAATGCCTTTAGCACTGCAGCGATTGATAAAACCTCAAGGAAAATATTGTTGCTATGATTAGAAATTTTGCAGTTTCTCTTAAGAGAAACAGGTCATGCTTGGTATGATTTAGCTAATAACTAGGCAATTAACATTTTCATTACCACCTCCGCCCTAGTCAGTACAATGAACCGTGCCAAGCTATCCTAGATTCTAGACTTTAGATCCGCACTCCTTTCTATCTTGGTGGACCTAGGTGTGCCGGCTTGTTGTTCTTTCCTTCGGACGAAGCAAATGACCCAACATCTCATTTTTTTGAGCTCTAAACATCCAGAACTTTTCCACACCATACAACTACACGCGCACGCACACGCGCGGCGACCACCCACCTACACACACACTACCCATCACCACACCACACTAAATACACTAACACACACCCTAAACACACACACAAAAAAAACACACACTCAACACCCCACACACAAAAAGACACACACTACACTACAAACACACTCTTTCCCTATGTCTTTCTATAATATTTAGCTATAGGTCTTTTCCCCGTCCAATATCGACTTATAATGAACAACGTAAAAGAGAAAGAAGAACAACACACACACAGTCACACAGTCACAGCATCACACACCAGCACACACACACACAACCGCAACACCACACACGAATAACACTAACACACACACACACAGCACACACACACAGCTCACAAACAGTCAACACAGACACACCCACACTATCGACACACAGACACACACACACTAACACACACACCACTAACGAGCACAGACACGACACAAACACAGACACACACACACTTACACACCCAGACTAACAGACACTCCAGCACATGACCCACACCCACACAACCCTCGCTCAAAACACGACACAAAACATAACACACACACAGACACCTACATACACACAACACGAGCACATACACACACCACAGACACACACACACACACAGACACACACACACACACACACAGCCACACCATCATCATGCTCTGGTAGTAGAGGAAGGAGGCTTTGGCTTTGCCGGCAGAGTGTTCCTGGCTCCTCTTGATGGAGCGCAGCATGGTGCAGTTCTTGATGTTCTCCAAGCGCTGCTCCTCCTGCAGCCGCCGCTCTGTAGCCTGACGCTCGGCCTCTCGCATGGCCATGGCCAGATTGCCGGCCACCTTCCACCGTGCCATGCCGATACCGCTTCTGAACAGACCAGAAGAGTGTGCACCAGACAGCAGTCAAGCCGCCCGCCCGCCCGCCTGTTGGCAAAAGCACTGCTGCAGAGCGCATAACAATAAAAGGGGAGAGAAGAGAGAGAGAGAGAGAGAGAGAGAGAGAGAGAGAGAGAGAGAGAGACAATGACAATGACAATGAAAAACAAATTCTTTTTTTTCGAGGATAATGAATAAGCACCCATGTGCTTTTTTACATCGTCCCCACCCTTGAGGATATATATGATAATAAAATAAAATAAAGCCTATAGCAATACACTTTTCACAGTGTACGGGGGAAAATCTACACAAAAATCCCCACAAAATCACTGAAGAGAAAAAAAAGTACTAACAAGTAAGGAAGAAAGCAAAACAGAAAACACAGAAACAACTAGAAAAATAGCAAGAACCAAGAGCAAAACAAAAGCGGCAACAAAAACAAGGGGAGAGGTGACACCCAGTATTCCCCCTCAACAACAACAACAACAAACAACAACAACAACCCCAAACCAAAAAAAGAACCAAACAAAGCAGAACCTCCATAAAATTAAAGGAGAACAAACCACCTAAAAGTCATTTTTCAATAACACAATAGCCATATACAAGTAAAACATTAACAATTATACAGACAGAGAGAGAGACAATGACAAATTCTTTCATTTCGAGGATAATGAATAAGCACCCATGCGCTTTTTTACATTCAGTCCTCACCCTTAAGGATATAGATGATAATAAAATAAAATAAAGCCCATAGCAATACACTTACACAGCTTACGGGCAAAACATCTACACAAAAATCCCCACAAAAATCACCGAAGAGAGAGAAAAAAAAAGAAAAAAAAGAAAGTAGCAACAAGTAAGAAAGAAAGCAGAGCAGAAAACACAGAGACAACCGAAAAAATAGCAAGAACCAAGAGCAAAACAAAAACGGCAACAACAAGGGAAACA
>CM054144.1:1987145-2118642 GCA_028751875.1 Rapana venosa | reverse complement strand
AGGTTTTTATTTTGGGTAGTGTAGTGCAATGGGTGTAGTGTAGTGTGAGTAGTGTGTGTAGTGTGATGTGTGAAGTGTGGTGAGTAGTGTGATGTAGTGAAGGTAGTGTGATTTTTGTGCGATGTGTGTAGTGTGTGTAGTGTATACTGTGTGTAGTGTGGTATGTGTAGTGTGTGTAGTGTAGTGTAGTGTGGGGTGGGTTATTTGATGAGTGGGGTGTAGGTAGTTAGTTTTGTGTAGGTGATGTAGTGGATATGTGGTGTAATGTGGTAGTGTAGTGTGTGTAGTGAAATGTAGTGTGTGTAGTGATATAGGGAGTAGGAATTCTGTTTATTTTGTTACCTTTTTCCCGAAGTCTTTCCCAAAATTAGAGCAATCTTGTGAGATTTTTTTATTGCGTAAGTGGATGGTGGTTCTAGGGGGAAACGCGCCTGCTAGAAAGCAAAAAGTCCGGGTGGGGAAGTGTGGGGGGTTTTTGTCCCCGTTTGGCCGGAAACTTTTCCCCTCCATTGCCCCTAGTGGGGTTTCGGGCCTAGTCTTTCGGATGAGACGAAAAACCGGAGGTCCCTTTTGTGTTACACGAAATTTATTTAGCGCACGTAAAAAAAACCCCACGGCAACAAGAGAGTTGTCCCGGGAAAAATTTTCTTAGAAAAGAGCCACGATAGGGAAAAAAATCGTTGCAAATGAAAAAAAAAAAAAAAAAAAAGGGGGGGTGCGCTTTGGCGACGCGCTCTCCGTCTCCCCGGGAAGAGCAGCCCGAATTTCCGGGAGAAATCTGCCGTGATTTAAAATTGGTATGAAATAAAAATTGAGGCTTTGATTTTTTGTTTAAAGATTCGCGTTTTAAAAATTCCATACTTTATTATTATTTTAAAACAAATAGTCCCAATGGAGGTCTGTTTTTATATGTATCAGCTGCGAGCCCGGAGTTTTCATAAAAAAAAACAAAAATGTGTGTCACTTTCAAAGGGGGCTATGGTTTGGAGGTTACTGTCGTTTTGGGGTGTAAGACGTCACTTTTCAATGGGGCTAGGCCTTTGCAGTCTCACTTTGTCTGTTTTTGGTGAAATTATCACTTTCAAAGGGGTAGGGTTGGAAGTGTTACTTTTGTCGGCTTTTTGGGTGTAATGTAGTCACTTTCAATTGGGCTATGGCTTTGGAATTTGTCCATTGTCTGCTTCTTTGGTGAAATGTAGTCACTTTTAAATGGGGCTATGGCCTTGCAGTTCATTTTCTGTCTTGGTGTAATGTACGTCACTTTCATAAGGGGGCTATGGTTTGGAAGTGTCACTTGTCTGTTCTTGGTGTAATGCACGTCTTTCTAATGGGGTAGGGGCTTTGGAAGTGTTACTTGTCTGCTTCTTGGTGTAATGTAGTACTTTCAAATGGGTATGTTGGAGTGTCACATGTTGCTTCTTGGTGTAATGTACGTCACTTTCAATGGGTATGGCTTGTGAAGTGTCACATGTCTGCTTCTTGGTGTATGTACTACTTTCAAATGGGGCTATGCTTGGAAGGTCACATTGTTGCTTCTGGTGTATGCACGTCTTTTCAAATGGGGCTATGGTTGAAGTGTTACATTGTCTGTTTTGGTGTAATGTACGTACTTTCAAATGGGGCTATAGCTGAAGTGTTCTCATCGCTTGCTTCTTGGTGTAATGTACGTCACTTTCAAATGGGGCTATGGCCTGGAAGTGTCACATTGTCTGCTTCTTGGTGTAATGTACGTCACTTTCAAATGGGGCTATGGCCTTGCAGTCTCACATTGTCTGCTTCTTGGTGTAATGCACGTCACTTTCAAATGGGGCTATGGCCTTGCAGTGTCACATTGTCTGCTTCTTGGTGTGGTGTAGGCTACTTTCAGTCACTGCACGCTGGTTTGCCTGAAGGTGGGGCTTTTCTGCCCAGGAGAGTGCATTTGTCACAAGAGCAGTGCTAGTTTAAACAAGTGTTTATTTTGTGCAGACATGATTCATTTTTGATTGATCATCCCGTGAAGATGTGAATTTGTGTCTGATGAGATTAGCTTTTCGAACATAATTTTGCCAGAGACAACTCTCCTGTTGCCATGGGCTATTTTATATATAATTATATATTAGTGTATTATCATCAGATTTATATATAGAGATTTAGTGATAATTATCTGTTGCACTCAGTAGTTCAATTCATGGTTTCATCCAAAAGGCAGCAGACAAAGCAACGTGCATGGGTGGTGTAGAGGTCAGGGGTAACTTCAAGGGCAGATGGCAATCACATATCCACTGGTCACTTCAACAGGCTCCCTTCTCTCTGTCCGTCTGTCTGTCTGTCTGTCTGTCTGTGTCTTTCCTTGTTCAACTCTGTCTGTCTCTTTTTGTTTGTGTCTTCCCTTCATGTCTGTCTGTCTGTCTCTTTTTGTTTGTGTCTTCCCTTCGTGTCTGTCTGTCTGTCTCTTTTTGTTTGTGTCTTCCCTTCATGTCTGTCTGTCTGTCTCTTTTTGTTTGTGTCTTCCCTTCGTGTCTGTCTGTCTCTTTTTGTTTGTGTCTTCCCTTCATGTCTGTCTGTCTGTCTGTGTCTTTCCTTGTTTTAATTCTGTCTTTCTGTCTGTCTCTGTTTGTTTGTGTCTTCCTTCATGTCTGTCTGTCTGTCTCTGTTGTTTGTGTCTTCCCTTCATGTCTTCCCTAACACCAACTGTAAATAAGCGTTCTACTTGCACGGCATTCTCAGGAGGATGGGGTAAACAGTGCAAAGTGTAGGTGAGCTCAGGGTGCTTAGTTCATCTGGACAGCAAGCACATGACTGACGGCTAGTTTGGTGCAGTATACAAAACACAACAACAACACAGAGACATGGAACAGCTGCAGTCTGAACGTGTCCCAAACTGCAGAGAATCTGTCAGGCGAGCCAGATTCCAAAGACGGGAGGAGAAACGCATAATGTGTTGGCCTGTGATAGTCAGTCAGGACAATTAGCTGCGAGTAACACTATGGTATGTAGTGTTGGCCTGTCAGTAGTAAGGACAGTAGCAGGAACACTATGGTAGTGTTGGCCTGTCAGTAGTTGCAGGATAGTAGTAGGAACAGTATGGTAGTGTTGGCCTGTCAGTAGTCAGGACAATAGCAGGAACAGTATGGTAGTGTTGACCTGTCAGTAGTCATGCAGGACAATAGTAGGAACAGCATAGCACTGACAGGCCAGTAGTAGGAACAGATGGTAGTGTTGGCCTGTCAGTAGTCAGAACAGTAGCAGGAATAGTATAGTAGTGTTGGCCTGTCAGTAGTCAGGATAATAGCAGGAACAGATGGTAGTGCTGGCCTGTCAGTAGTCATGCAGGACTATAGCAGGAACAGTATAGTAGTGTTTCCCTGTCAGTAGTCAGGACAGTAGTTTAATGCCGTCAGCGCCTGGGCTTTATCACAGTTCTTGATTAAACCATTGACGCTGGGGGCAACGGCAAAGTGAGAGGCTGTATGACTAGTGGCTTTCCCACTCATGGATATTCTACTTTACAGCTTAGTCTTTAGTAATCGACTATGACTCTCTGACTAGGAGGCTTGACTCGCACAGTCCTTATGTATTGCAGCCCTGGGGGCTGGTTGGCCTTTGGAGAACATGTCCAATGCTGACTGTCCTTATGCCCACTTGTTGGGAGTGGGGTGTACTGTGGGCAAGGCATCTCCACTATAATCAAATTTCTGCCCAGTTTCCAAAACAGCAGCTGCCTCCTCTGCTGTTTTGGAGGTCATCGTCGGACACGACGGACAAACATACATAAGTAGGAACAGCGTAGTAGTGTTGGCCTGTCAGTAGTCATGCAGGACAGTAGTAGGAACAGTATGGTAGTGTTGGCCTGTCAGTAGTCATGCAGGACAATAACAGGAACAGCGTAGTAGTGTTGGCCTGTCAGTAGTCATGCAGGACAGTAGTAGGAACAGTATGGTAGTGTTGGCCTGTCAGTAGTCATGCAGGACATAACAGGAACAGGTGTAGTGTTGGCTGTCAGTAGTCATGCAGGACAGTAGTAGGAACAGTATGGTAGTGTTGGCCTGTCAGTAGTCATGCAGGACAGTAGTAGGAACAGTATGGTAGTGTTGGCCTGTCAGTAGTCATGCAGGACAGTAGTAGGAACAGTGTAGGTTGTGTTGGCCTGTCAGTTAGTCATGCAGGACAGTAGTAGGAACAGTATGGTAGTGTTGGCCTGTCAGTAGTCATGCAGGACAATAACAGGAACAGGTAGTAGTGTTGGCCTGTCAGTAGTCATGCAGGACATAACAGGAACAGGTAGTAGTGGTTGGCCTGTCAGTGTCATGCAGGACAGTATTTAGGAACAGTATGGTAGTGTTGGCTGTCAGTAGTCATGCAGGACAGTAGTAGGAACAGTAGGTAGTGGTGGCCTGTCAGTAGTCATGCAGGGACAGTAGTAGGAGATTATGGTAGTGTTGCCTGTCAGTAGTCATGCAGGACAGTAGTAGGAACAGTATGGTAGTGTTGGCCTGTCAGTAGTCAGTCAGGTTTCAGCTTCAAGTATCTTATAAATCTCTGCAGGAAAGGTCTAAGACATCGGAATAGTGGGCAGTGTGTCTGCCGTGCAGTGCCTCATGCCAGATTGTCTTTTGAAGGGACGAACAGCTACAGCAATCAGTAGGAATAGGCTGTGCTTAAACGCACGGCAGGTTGCTCAGAATTTGATCCTGGGAGATCTGCAAATAATGGACTTATGATTGAAAGGGAAGGTGGTCCGAGCTGCATCTGAGTGTGAAACAGAGAGACGCATGGGAATCAGCAGCTGATTTGTACTGACTGTGCTCATTCACACCGGGGTCCAAGTTGTTCGCGTTGTAAGTGGAATGTGGGCAGTTGATTCAGACACGGCTTCAGGAAAAAGCCATCTTCTGTTCTGTGCATAGTTTGGATAACTGTTCAGAAACAGCCTCCTTTGTTTGCTGTGCAGTAGTGATAGACACGGCTTCAGAAACAGCCATCCTTCTGTTTGCTGTGCAGTAGTTTGATAGACACGGCTTCAGAAACAGCCTGTTTGCTGTGCAGTAGTTTGATAGACACGGCTTCAGAAACAGCCTGTTTGCTGTGCAGTAGTTTGATAGACACGGCTTCAGAAACAGCCTGTTTGCTGTGCAGTAGTTTGATAGACACGGCTTCAGAAACAGCCATCCTTCTGTTTGCTGTGCAGTTCCGTGCAGACGAAGGTCGTGAGCGGCGCAAGATGACGCGCGGCCTGATGTCCAGCACTAAGCGGGAGGTGCTGATGCTGTCGGAGCTGCTGAAGAAGGTAAAGAGCGACCTGCGGGGGGGGGGCAGGGCCGACTCTCCTTTAAAAGGTCCCAGGCGGGGAAAATTCGGGGTTTTGAAATTCCCCAGTAAGGGGTGCCCCAGGGGGGGTGAGTGAGGGGGTGGGAGGGGGGGGGAAAAGGAATTTTTTTTTACTAGGGCCCCAGTGCGGGTGATGTTGGGGGGGAGATTTTTACCCCCCAAAGGGGAAAAATTTGTTTCACAGAAGCTATCAGGGAAAGGGAGGAGTGAGTGTTGGGGTGCAGAATCTTTTTAAAAGGGGGGGCAGAGGGGGAAATGGGGGGATTTGGTTTTGGGGTAGCAAAATGTTTATTAAAAAAGGGGGCGGGGAGGAGTGAGTGGGGTTTTGGGGGTCAGCAGAATGCTTTTTAACAAGGGCCAGGGCGAGGAAGTGAAGTGGAGGTTATGAGGTTGGAGCAGAATGTTTTGTCAAGGAGCGGGGAAAAGTAGATGTGTTTATTGGTGAGTAGTGAGTGAGTGAGTCTTGGGTAGCAGATAGTTTATTAGACAAGGGCTCAGGAAAGTGTATTAGCTGAGTGAGTAGTTTGAGACGGGTTCAGCAGATGTTTGCTGTGGTAGTTATAACGGGCAGGGTCAGAAAAGTGTATTGCTAGTGAGTAGTTGATAGCAGGTTCTAGCAGAATGCTTATTATCTAGTTGCTGTGCAGTGGCAGAGAGGTAGTGATGGATGATGACGGGTGATGTGTATGGGGTATCGATGATGCTTAGCTTGAATGAAGGTAAGGCATGAGGAGTGAGTGAATGGAGATTGTCAGCATTTAAAGAGTTGGGTCAGAGAATTCATGCTTTTTGAACAAGGAGGCGGGTTTGCAAGTGAGTGGTGAGTGAGCTGTGTGAGTGTGGGTGACAGAGCAATGCTTTATTTAACATGAGGCCAGTGCAGTTTAGGAGTGACTGAGTGATGTGACTGATGTGTTGGGTCATGAGACGTTTTTACAAGGCAGTGCAGTGAGGGTGAGAGCTGAAGTGATGTGAGTGTTGGGGTCAGCTGAGAATGCTTTATTAACAAGGGCAGGGCGAGGATGTGAGTGTGTAGTGTTGGGGTCAGCAGAATGCTTTATTAACAAGGGCAGGCAAGAGGAGTGAGTGATAGTGTTGGGTGTTCAGCAGAATGCTTTATTAACAAGGGCAGGGCAGAGGAGTGAGTGACGTAGTGAGTGAGTGAGTGTTGGGTCAGCAGAATGCTTTATTAACAAGGGAGGGCAGGAGGATGTGGAGTGAGTGTGGTTGGGGTCAGCAGAATGCTTTATTAACAAGGGCAGGGAGCGAGTGAGTGAGTGAGTGAGGGGTGTTGGGGTCAGCAGAATGCTTTATTAACAAGGGCAGGGCAGAGGAGTGAGTGAGTGTTTGTTGGGTCAGCAGAATGCTTTATTAACAAGGGCAGGGCAGAGGAGTGGTAGTGATGTTGAGTGTTGGGGTCAGCAGATGCTTTATTAACAAGGGCAGGGCAGGAGGAGTGAGTGAGTGATTGTGAGTGTTGGGGTCAGCAGAATGCTTTATTAACAAGGGCAGGGCAGAGGAGTGAGTGAGTGAGTGAGTGAGTGTTGGGGTCAGCAGAATGCTTTATTAACAAGGGCAGGGCAGAGGAGTGAGTGAGTGAGTGAGTGAGTGAGTGTTGGGGTCATCAGAATGCTTTATTAACAAGGGCAGGGCAGAGGAGTGAGTGAGTGAGTGAGTGTTGGGGTCAGGAGAATTCTTTATTAACAAGGGCAGGGCAGAGGAGTGAGTAAGTGAGTGAGTGTTGGGGTCAGCAGAATGCTTTATTAACAAGGGCAGGGCAGAGGAGTGAGTGAGTGAATGAGTGTTGGGGTCAGCAGAATGCTTTATTAACAAGGGCAGGGCAGAGGAGTGAGTGAGTGAGTGTTGGGGTCAGGATAATGCTTTATTAACAAGGGCAGGGCAGAGGAGTGAGTAAGTGAGTGAGTGAGTGTTGGGGTCAGCAGAATGCTTTATTAACAAGGGCAGGGCAGAGGAGTGAGTGAGTGAGTGTTGGGGTCAGCAGAATGCTTTATTAACAAGGGCACGGCAGAGGAGTAAGTGAGTGTTGGGGTCAGCAGAATGCTTTATTAACAAGGGCAGGGCAGAGGAGTGAGTAAGTGAGTGAGTGAGTGTTGGGGTCAGCAGAATGCTTTATTAACAAGGGCAGGGCAGAGGAGTGAGTGAGTGAGTGTTGGGGTCAGCAGAATGCTTTATTAACAAGGGCACGGCAGAGGAGTAAGTGAGTGTTGGGGTCAGCAGAATGCTTTATTAACAAGGGCAGGGCAGAGGAGTGAGTGAGTGTTGGGGTCAGCAGAATGCTTTATTAACAAGGGCAGGGCAGAGGAGTAAGTGTTGGGGTCAGCAGAATGCTTTATTAACAAGGGCAGGGCAGAGGAGTGTGTAAGTGAGTGAGAGTTTTCTTGTTTTTGCTTTTCTTGTAATCTGAGACTGGGCAGATTTGTTTGCTTCTTACCTGAGGAAATCTGTGCGTGTTCGTTTTGTTCATGTTTTTCTTGTTGTGGATATCTATCTATCTATCTATCTATCTATCTATCAATCTATCTATCTATCTATCTATCTATCTATCTATCTATCTATCTATCTATTATCTATCTATCTATCTATCTGCGAGCTTTATGTGTCCATGGGAGAAAAATGAATGAAGTGGATGCAAGCAGAGCTCTTTCTCTCCCTCTCTCTCCCGCTCGCTCGCTCGCTCTCTCTCTCTCTCTCTCTTTCTATACATTTATTGTCATAGATTTTTTCGCCCCCCTTCGAAATTGGTTGTGATTGTGATTTGTGGTGGAAATTGTATGATTTGTATTTTTAATGCAAGTATTCTTCACATGGGTTTTTGGAAGCTGTGAGTGTGTATTTGAAAGGGGATTTTTTTTCCCTCCAAGGGCAGGTGGTAAGCAGGATTCACGAAGATATTCATTCCTATGGCCATAATGAAACATAATATGATGTGCCTTTTGCCTTGCCTTGATTTCTTCCATCCATTCTCTCTCTCTCTCACTCTCTCTGTCTCTGTCAATCTATCTGTCTGTCTGTCTTACCTGTCTGTTTGTTTGTCTGCTGCCTGTCTGTCTATCTATCTTCTACATATCTATCTATCTTTATCTATCTCGCTATCTCCCCTCTCTGTGTTTGTTACTCCTCCTCTCTCTGTCAGTCTCTGTCTCTGTCTGTGTCTGTCTGTATCTCCCTATGTCTCTATCTCTGTTTCTCTCTCTCTGTCTGTCTGCCTGTCTGTCTGTCTGTTCTTTCTCTCATTCTCTCACTCTCTCTCTCTTTCTCTCTCTCTTTCTTTGCATTCCTTTTCTTCTATTTTCCATTTACATTATTGAAATAACTTTTCTTGAACTTCATCATTTTGTCTTTATATATTATATATATTTTGTATGTATATTGTATATTTATATTATTGTATGTGTATGTATTTTATATATAGTATGTATGTAATATATATATATATATATTTATTATATATATTAGCCATGCTTATCCATGCTTGGCTTATTCCTGTTTATGTTTACTTTAAAAAATATGTTTTTCATGTATGAAATTAGATTGGGATGAATTTGCATGGAAAGTCCATCATCAATGTATGTATTTTTTTTTCTTTATATCATTCTTCATGCTATGTATTGCACATTAATTACTTTCGATTTTTTCCCCCTGAGGGCTGGATGTAAAAAAGCTATTGTTATGCTTATTCTTTAACCATCTATTAATATAATTTGTTCATTGGGTCATTTTTCATTGTTTATCTATCTATCTTTCTATCTAATCTTTCATCTTTTCTATCTATCTATCTATCTATCTCACTCTACTCTCTTTTAATGAATCTATTTCAGCTTTTTTGAGCTGAGCAGTCTCTGGTTTTAGCCTGGGGGAAACAGTAATCTTTATAAATATTTTGGCCCATTTGTATCTTTTTTGTTTTTGGTCCAATGTCAGATTGTCTATATTCATGTGTTGTCATCACATTTTCTCTACTATATTTCACTTACTCTACTACTATTACTACTCTACTATCTACTGTTGTCACTTTTCACGAATACTATATTTTAGAAGTTGATATCAGTGTTCGTCATCACCATACGTCTGCGTTGTCATCTTACCATCATATCAGCGTTGTCATCATTCCCACCAATATCAGCGTTGTCATCATTACCATCAATATCAGCGTTGTCATCATTACCATCAATGTCAGCGTTGTCATCATTACCACCCAATTTCAGCGTTGTCATCATTACCACCAATATCAGCGTTGTCATCATTACCATCAAAGTCAGCGTTGTCATCATCCCAAAGGTCGTGTGTATCATCATACAAGTCAGCGTTGTCATCATCACTATCAATTCAGCGTTGTCATCATTACACTCAATGTCAGCGTTGTCATCATTACCACCAATGTCAGCGTTGTCATCATTACAAAATCGTCAGCGTTGTCATCATCACTATAAATGTCAGTGTTGTGATCATCGCCATCAACGTCAGCGTTGTCATCATCCTATGAACGTAGTGTTGTGATCATCCCATCAACGTCAGCGTTGTCATCATTACACAATGTCAGCGTTGTTTGTCATCATCCACTATCAACGTCAGTGTTGTATCACACATCAACGTCAGCGTTGTCATCATCACCATGAACGTTGTGGTGTGATCATACCATCAACGTCAGCGTTGTCATCATCACCAGGTAGTTCATCACACTCGTCAGCTTTGTCATCACTATCAATGACAGCGTTGTCATCATTACCATCAACGTCAGCGTTGTCATTATTACCACCAATATCAGCGTTGTCATCATCACTATCAATGTCAGCGTTGTCATTATTACCACCAATATCAGCGTTGTCCCCAATTCATGTACCCACATATCAGCGTTGTCATCATTACCACCAATATCAGCGTTGTCATCATTACCACCAATATCAGCGTTGTCATTATTACCACCAATATCAGCGTTGTCATCATTACCACCAATATCAGCGTTGTCATCATTACCACCAATATCAGCGTTGTCATCATTACCACCAACGTCAGCGTTGTCATCATTACCACCAATGTCAGCGTTGTCATCATTACCTCCAATATCAGCGTTGTCATCATCCACCAATGTCAGCGTTGTATCATTACCACCAATATCAGCGTTGTCGTCATTACCATCAACGTCAGCGTTGTCATCATTACCACCAATGTCAGCGTTGTCATCATTACCACCAATATCAGCGTTGTCATCATTACCACCAATATCAGCGTTGTCATCATTACCACCAATATCAGCGTTGTCATCATTACCACCAATATCAGCGTTGTCATCATTACCACCAATATCAGCGTTGTCATTATTACCACCAATATCAGCGTTGTCATCATCACTATCAACGTCAGCGTTGTCATTATTACCACCAATGTCAGCGTTGTCATCATTACCACCAATGTCAGCGTTGTCATCATTACCACCAATGTCAGCGTTGTCATCATAACCACCCATGTCAGCGTTGTCGTCATCACCATCAACGTCAGCGTTGTCATCATCCCCATCAACGTCAGCGTTGTCGTCATCACCACCACCAACGTCAGCGTTGTCATCATTCCACTCAGCGTTGTCTTTACACCATGTCAGCGTTGTCATCATCACCATCAACGTCAGCGTTGTCGTCATCATTACCACCAACGTCAGCGTGGTGGTCATCATCACCATGAACGTCAGCGTGGTGGTCATCATCACCATGAACGTCAGCGTGGTGGTCATCATCACTATGAACGTCAGCGTGGTGGTCATGCTGAGCAGGGTCTGGTGGAGGAGAAGAGGAAGGAGGTGAAGCACGCCCAGCACAGCAAGGAGCAGGAGAAGCTGGACAGCCAGGCCAAGAGAGCGGAACTCCAGCAGAACATCGACTACTTTCGACAACTGTGAGTCTCTTGGGCTGTGGTAGGGTTCTTACTGTGGGCTGTGGCAGGGTTCTGTGGGCTGTGGTAGGGTTCTTACTGTGGGCTGTGGCAGGGTTCTGTGGGCTGTGGTAGGGTTCTTACTGTGGGCTGTGGCAGGGTTCTGTGGGCTGTGGTAGGGTTCTTACTGTAGCCTGTGGCAGGGTTCTGGGGGCTGTGGCAGGGTTCTTACTGTAGCCTGTGGCAGGGTTCTTACTGTGGGCTGTGGCAGGGTTCTGTGGACTGTGGTAGGGTTCTTACTGTGGGCTGTGGCAGGGTTCTGGGGGCTGTGGTAGGGTTCTTACTGTGGGCGGTGGCAGGGTTCTGTGGGCTGTGGTAGGGTTCTTACTGTGGGCTGTGGCAGGGTTCTGGGGGCTGTGGCAGGGTTCTTCTGTGCTGTGGCAGGGTTCTTACTGTGGGCTGTGGCAGGGTTCTGTGGATGTGGTAGGGTTCTTACTGTGGTGCCGTGGATGGTTGTTCTGTGGATTTTTGTGTGCTGGGCAGTCTTACTGTGGCCTGTGGGAGGGTTCTGTGGACTGTGGCAGGGTTCTGTTGGCTGTAGCAGGGTTCTGTGGGCTGTGGCAGAGTTCTTGCTATGGGCTGTGGCAGGGTTGTGTGGGCTGTGGCAGGGTTCTGTTGGCTGTGGCAGTGTTTTGTTGGCTGTGGCAGTGTTCTTACTGTGGGCTGTGGCAGTGTTCTGTTGGCTGTGGCAGGGTTCTGTTGGCTGTGGCATGGTTCTGTTGGCTGTGGCATGGTTCTGTTGGCTGTGGCAGTGTTCTGTTGGCTGTGGCAGTGTTCTGTTGGCTGTGGCAGGGTTCTGTTGGCTGTGGCAGTGTTCTGTTGGCTGTGGCAGTGTTCTGTTGGCTGTGGCAGGGTTCTGTTGGCTGTGGCAGGGTTCTGTTGGCTGTGGCAGTGTTTCTGTTGGCTGTGGCAGGGTTTGTTGGCTGTGGCAGTGTTTTGTTGGCTGTGGCATGGTTCTGTTGGCTGTGGCAGTGTTCTGTTGGCTGTGGCATGGTTCTGTTGGCTGTGGCAGGGTTCTTACTGTGGGCTGTGGCAGGGTCCCTACATTAATGTGGACTATAACAGGGTTCCTACGTGAATATGGGTTGTGGCAGGGTTCGTACATAAATGTGGGTTGTGGCAGGGTTCGTACATACCTGTACCTGCAAGATTGGAATGTGGAGTTCCACAGGGATCTGTTCTGGGCCCTGTTCTTTTCACCCTCTACACTGCTCCACTGTCACATATAATTAACCGCCATCAGATCAACCATCATTTTTATGCAGATGACTCTCAGATTCTAAGCAGCGACACTCCTGAAAATCTGCCTTCTCTCTTTACAAATATGGCCCATTGCTTTCAAGATATCCAAAATTGGATGATACAGAACAAATTACAGCTAAATGCAGATAAAACAGAAACCATGCTTGTAGGGACCAAACACAAACTCTCTTCTATCACAACAGCTTCAGTACAACTTGGCAATGTATCAGTCCCTTTATCCACTGCTGTGAAGTATCTAGGGGTCATTATTGACAACACACTCTCTATGCAAAAATTCATCACCAGACCTGCCAGTCTGCTACTATCAATTACGGCGTTTAGTGCAATTCGAAAGTACCTATCCACAGATGCAACATCCAAACTTGTTGCGTCTCTCATTCTTTCACGTCTGGGACTATTGCAACTCTCTGTTGGCTGGTCTGCCAGCATCATCAATCATCCCTTCAACGTATACAAAACTTGCAGCTCGTCTAATCCTCAGAAAGAAAAAATCTGAGCATATTCCCCCTCTTTTGCAATCTCTCCACTGGCTGCCTGTGCCACAGAGAGTAAACTATAAGTCAGTCCCTCTGTTCCCAATGTTCCACAAACAGACCCGCCACCTCGTGAAGTCTTACTTTACATCCTTTCGTTTTCCCCTCTGTGCAGATACCCCTTGCTTACGAATACCCATTCAACCAAACCCCTCGGCCGTCGCTCTTTCTCAATTTCTGGGCTTGATGTGATGATCCCCCTCTCTCCCCCAAAAGCCTTTTTATGACACTTTTAAATCCGTTCGCATATTTATTTAAAACCTAAATTTTTCCCCTCCCGCCTACTTATGTTTTTCCCTGCCTTTAACAGCCAAAATTTATTGCCCTGCCAGGGTGTGTGACCTCGTGTGTGTGCACTTTTTGGGTTGAGGAAAATTGCTTGTCATGGTTTTTGACTGTGTAAAATGAGTTGAGTGCAAGCGCTTTGATTTTCTTGAAGATATAGCGTTATAAAATTCCTTTTATTATTATTTATTTTATTAAATGTGGGTTTTTGGCAGGGTTTTTACATCCCTGTGGGTTGTTGGGGGATGGGTTTCGCATCAGTGGGTTGGGGGGTGGGTTTTCGCATCCCTGGGGTTGTGGGAGGGTTTGTACCAAATGGGGTTGTGGGGGTTTTACATACGTGGTTTTTGGGGTGGGTTTTGCTCACTGTGGGGGTGGCTGGGGTTTTCGCTCAATGGGGGTTGTGGCGGGTTTGTAATAAAATTGGGCGTAGCAGGGTTTGTCAAAATTGGGCGTGCAGGGTTCGACATAAATGTGGGCAGTAGCAGGGTTGTACATAAATGTGGGATGTGTCAGGAATCCCACATAATAACAATAATGATAAAAAAAAACAACAAAAAATAATGTGATGAGATGATGTGATGATGGATGTATGATGATGTGAGATTTGATGATGATATAATAATAAAAATTTAAAATATATAATAATAATTAAAAATAATATAATTTTAAAAATAACAACAACAATAACATATAAGAAAAAGAAAAGTAGTTAAAAGTGTGTTTAATATGATGATAAAGGATGAGGTGAGGATGATGGGATGTGATGATGATGATGATGATAAAAAATAAAAAAATGGGATTTATATAGGCTGATAGTGTGGGCTCCAATTTGGGGGCCCCGAGGTCGGGGAAAAAAAACGACACCCAGGAATTTCAGTCGAAGGCTTATAAGCTCCGTTTGGCAACTCTTGCAAATCACTGGAAAAACCCTGTGTGTCGGCGGCCTTTCCCAAAGGCCATTCAAGCAACGATGGGTTGGGGGGGGTTGGGTTTTTCATGGGTAGCGCTTTCCCTCCATATTGGAGTTTAAACATCTAGACCTCAAATCACGTTTTTCGAGCTGGCGGGTGGGCCCACATTGCCCACTGCGCTATGGCAGGGTCTTAAAAAAAAATAAAATAACTATAGCCTATGGAGGGGGTTTCATTATAAGCCCATGGCAGGGGTCTGACATTTCTAGCTTGGCAGGGCTTGACATTATGTAGCCCATGGGAGGGTTGACTTATATAGCCCATGGGAGGGCTTGACATTACTTAGCCTATGGGGGCTCTGACATTAAATAGCCTATGGCAGGGCTCTGACATTATGTAGCTCGGCAGGGCTCTGACATTACTGTTGCCTATGGCGGGCCTGAATTTTATACCTATGGGGGGGCTCTGACTTTTCTTAGCCCATGGGGGGCTTGAATTTTCTTTAAACCCATGGCAGGGCTCTGACATTATGTGCCTACGGAGGGCTCGCATTTCTTAGCCTATGGCGGGCCTCTGCTTTTCGTAGCCTAGGCGGGCCCGACATTCTATGCCTATGGCGGGCTCTGACTTTGTATGCCTTGGCAGGGTCTGACATTATGTAGCCTATGGCGGGCTTGACTTTTGTGCCATGGGGGCTCTAACATTACTGTAGGATGCAGGGGTTGCATTACTTAGCCTATGGGAGGGCTCGCATTAGTATAGCTATGGCAGGGCTTGACATTACTTTTCCCCTGGCGGGCTCTGCATTCAAGCCTTTGGGAGGGGTCTGACTTGTTAGCCCAGGGAGGGGTCGAATTACTGAGCTATGCAGGGCTCTGAATTACTGTAGACAATGGGAGTGTTTCTAATAACGTAGACTATGGGAGTGTTTCTTAAAAACTGAGACAGGCAGTGTTCCCACACTTTGTTTATGGCGGTTCCTAACATCTGTTTTCTGTGGCAGTGTTTACACTCTTGTTGTTCGGTGACGTGTTCCCTCAAACGGTGTGTTCTGTGGCAGTGTTCCTGACCTCTGGGCGGGGAAGTGTTCCGTGGCGTGTTCCTACACCTGTGTGTTTGGGGGCGGGTTCCCACATAACTGGTGTTCTGTGGCAGTGTTCCTACAATCTGGTGTTTGTGGCGGGGGCCTAACATCGGTTTTGTGGGAGTGTTCCTACCATCTGGTTCTGTGGCAGTGTTCCACACAGCTGTGTGTTCTGTGGCGGTTCCCCCAAATTTTGGGGTTTTTGTGGGATGTTCCCCCACAAAAGTGTGTTCTGTGGCGTGTTCACACACATTGTGGTTCTGTGGCGTGTTTCCTGGGCAGTGTTCCTACAATCGTTTTTCTGTGGCAGTGTTCCTGTGGCGTTTCCACCATTGTGTTTGTGGCAGTGTTCCTGTGGCGTGTTCCACACGCTGTGTGTTCTGTGCGTGTTCCCCACACATCTGTTTTCTGTGCAGTGTTACACACATAGTGAGTTCTGTGGGGGTGTTTTCCTTCATCTGTGGTTCTGTGGCAGGGGGTTCTATACATCTGGAGTTCTGTGGCAGTGTCCTTAAAAGATGTGTGGCTGTGGCAGTTGTTGTTCTTCACTTTAACGACCTTCTATTTTAAGCGCTATTAGGCGATATGGCAAAGAGGTATGAGGAGTAAGGTCAAATGGGCTGTGGCAGTGTGCTTACCCATCTCTTCTTCATGTGGTAGGTTTCGTGCACAACTGTGGGGAGAAGATGTAAAGGGTTTTTTGAAAGGTTGTTCAACAGCCAGTTCTCTTTTATAAGGACATTCTCCGACAAACAGACCTGTCACTGTTTGACTCAGGCAACGTCGTCATCTTGTGAAATGTGGTGATGACCATATCATAGGCCCACGAACAAACACATCTGATGACGACAGCTCCTGAGGCAAAGTTGAGTCAGAAGGAAAAGAGGCAGACCACAGACATACGGCCTACATTGCCATCATCACTGAGGTCAGCGGGCCTACGGAGATGGGTAGAACTCAGCAGAGGTGAAGAAAGAGGCAAGGTTGGTGGCGTTCACTGGACCTCCAAGCGTCGACAGCAGCGATGGAGACCGGTAACAGGTGTATCATCCTGACTAAAAGTGTTACTTCAAGTGTGCGAGAAATGATAGGTAACTTACCCTTCGTTACTCTAGGGAAGGGTAGATCATTGAAATACTAATTCCTTGGTTTACTTCTGGGTTTAGTTATAGTTATCCTAGATTAGTTGTAGGTGTGGTGGATAGCTGAATTACCAAATACTTAATTCCTTCTAAGTCTAGTACATGGTTACTCTAGGTTACTTCTAGGTGTGGTAGTTGATTGTTATTTTTTACTTGGTTACTTCTATGAGTAGTGAATGATTATTCTTGGTTTTTTTGTGTAGTAGATAATAATAGTAATGATAATAATGATAATAATAATAATAACAACAATAATAATGATATGCAATTTATAAAGCGCTGAATCTTGTAAAAACAAACAAAGCGAAGTGCTTACACTCAAATCATTTAACCCATGAAAACTTTCCTGAAATATCATAATCAACAGATTTCAAATTTATGTGCGCACACACACGCACGCATACACACTCATGCACATGCACGCACGCACACATTCACACGCACACACACACACACACACACGCACATCGCACGCACGCACGCACGCACGCACGCACGCACGCACGCACGCGCGCACGCACGCGCGCATTGCTTATTCAATGTACCATCTAGAAATAAAAATTTGACTGGACTTGACACACGCACGCACGCGCACGCGCGAACACAGTTAGGTGGAGATGAAGGCGAAGAAGGATGCTGTGGAAAAGTAGGGACAGCTATGAGGGAAAAGTCTCAGGTAGGAAATTAAGTGTGTTTTGAGGCTGATTTGAAGGTATCAAATGAAGGCTTTGGACGAAGTGAAAAAGGGAGGTCATTCCAGGGATGGACCAGAAACAGAGAAGGAGCGACGGCCAACAGTGGTTTGTTTGAATCTGGGTGTTCGAAAGCACAAAGTATCTGCGGCTGAACGCAGGGAAGGGGATGGAGTGTACAGATGAAGACAGTTACAGAGATAAGAGGGTGCAGATTTGTGGACACATTTGAAACAGAGGGTATCGATCTTAACTTCAGTATTGTGAGAAGGCAGCCAGTGAAGAGATGCAGAATAGGAGTGATGTGTTCATGTGTTTTCTTTCTTAGGACCAGTCGAGCTGCAGAGTTTTGTATGCGTTGAAGAGTGTGGATGGACGATGCTGGAAGGCCAACCCAAAGGGAATTACAGTAGTCTAAACGTGAAAGAATAAGAGATGTGACAAGCTTGGAAGTTGTATCAGTGGACAGATACGTGCGAATGGCGCTTATGCGCCGTAATTGATAGTAGCAAGACTGGCAGGTCTGGGTGATGAATTTGTTCATAGAGAGTGTGTTGTCGAGAACTACACCTAAATACTTCACAGAGTTGGACAAAGAAACTGGCGTATTGCCGAATTCTATTGAAGTTGTTGTGATGGAGGAAAGTTTATGTTCGGTCCCTATGAGCATGGCTTCGGCTTTATCGGAATTAAGTTCTAACTTGTTCTGAGTCATCCAGTTTTGAATGTCTTGAAGGCAGTAGGAAATATTTGTCAGGAGGGAAGGCAAGTTTTCAACAGTATCATTGCATTAAAGCTGAGTATCATCCGCATGATACCAGTATGGTGGTTTATTATATGTGAGACATTCACATGGGTAGGAAGGTGCTGTTTTATGGAGACATTTTGTAACAGAGGGTACTGATCTTATAGTTTACTCTCTGTGGCACAGGCAACCAGTGCAGAGATCGCAAGAGAGGAGTAATGTGCTCAGAGTTTTTCTTTCTGAGGACTACGTGAGCTGCAGAGTTTTGTATACGTTGAAGGGAGTGGATAGATGATGCTGGCAGACCAGCTAAAAGAGAATTGCAATAGTCCAGACGTGAGAGAATGAGAGGCGTCACTAGTTTGGATGTTGCATCAGTGGACAGGTACTGTCGAACTGCACTGATGCGCAGTAGCACGACTGGCAGGTCTGGTGATAAATTTTTGCATGAAGAGTGTGTTGTCTATAACGACCCCTAGATATTTCACAGCAGTATACCAAACCTCCTGAAAGCAGCCCAGGACAGAACCATTTGGCGGTCCACTTGCAGCGTCCGTGCGGGTACCCCCAACGGTCGTCCCGACCAAGGGATGATGATGATGATGATGATATAGAGGGACAAACGTATTGCCAAATTCTATTGAAGCTAAGTCAAGAAGAGTGAGGAGGGAGATTTTCCCTGCATCAGAACGAGTAGAAGTGGGTCTTAAGTTTGGACTAGGGTGGTTTTGGTGATGTGGTCGGGGCGATAGGCAGATTGAAAAGGGGGAAGGAGATTGTCACGGTTTGCATACTTCTGCACATAATTCCTTGCATAACTCTGTGCTATTTCTTTCTCTGTGTGTCTGGGTGCTAGTGTCTTTCTGTTTGCACATACGTGAGTTAGAGTTTGGATCATCAGCTGAGTAGCAGTAGCTTTAAATAGGAGGAGGTCTTGACTTGAGTGAGGAGGAGGAGGAGGAGAGTCAGTCTTTGGCTGAAGGAGTCCATTGGTCGCCATTCCAGCGTAAGCTGTTGGGCGCCGCGTGGTGTTGTGTCTCTATTTGGAGAGTAGGGGTGGGTGGGGGGAGCAATACCTTGAAGTCGTTCGGGCTCCCGAGAACCCAGTCTTTGTTCTTCATTGTGCGTCGTGTCCATCCTGTCATCGTCTTCCTTGGGGTGCAGGAGTGCACTGTTCTTCCTGTGGTGTTGTGTCTCTTCTTGGAGAGCAGGGGGGAGCAGTCATCTTTGAAGAAGTTCAGGCTCCTGAGAACCAGTTTATGTTCTTTGTTTGTGCTGTCGTCTTGTGAACGTCTTTCCTAGGGTGCAGGAATGTACCATATTCCGTTTCCAGTGACAGGTGAGGGACATTCCGTAGATATGATTGAGTTACGGGATGGTTCGTTGTGGTGTTGTGATGGTTACTGTTGAGTGTCTTGTGTCAACATATTGTGTAGATGGCTGGTTCGTGAAAAAAATTGTGTAGAATGTTTTCAAGGGAGGTTTCCTCTGTCTTCAGGTTTATTGTCTATAAGGCAGATTTAGGATTTTTCTTTAGTAAACTGTAGATAATAAATGACAGCACTCTGTTTTTAAGGTTTATTTCTCCTAGGCAGATTTGGGATTTTTCTTTAGTAAAATGTAGGATGCTTATCTTTAATCTGTTTTTTCTTAGGTTTAAAGTAATATGGTCGAGTCCTGAGTGATTTGGGATTATGTGCAATGTTGCCAACGTGTTAAGCAGTTGTGTGTGGTTATCATTTTGCTGTAAGAACGATTCTCTCTTGTGTTTTTAACAGTATTTTAACCTAACTGTATGGTGATCTCGAAAAAAGCTGTTATACCACAATGCAACATAGCCTGTAAAGGAGAGAGAATCAGACAAGTAAACACCTTTAAATACCTTGGTTGTACTATCACCCCCGGACGGCAAGTGTGACACAGAAATCAAGAAGAGAACTGGTCAATCTAAGGCAACTTTTAACAACATGAAATGCATTTTACCAACAGTAAGATAAGCCTCAAGACAAAGATCCATGTTTTGAGAGCCTACGTATGGTCCATTCTTCTGTACGGATGTGAGTGCTGGACCCTAGCCAAGGACACAGAACAGCGACTAGAAGCAGTGGAAACGTGGTTCATCCGGAGAATCATGAAAGTCTCATGGACAAAAAGAAAAACAAATGCAGAAGTAATGGAAATGGCCGGGTACAAGAGATCCCTTCTCAACACCATCAGAGAAAGACAGCTCATATTTTTCGGCCATATAATCAGGGCTGACGGACTAGAGAAACTGTTATGGAGTGGCAAAATCTGTGGAAACAAGAGCAGAGGAAGACAACGCACAAAATTCACAGACAGCTTAAACAAATTCGCAACGAATAAAGAGGGCACCAACAATGAGCTCATGAGAGGGACCGAGAACAGGTAAGAATGGAGAGCCATGATCGTCGATGTCTGCAGGACCAGACCGGACACTTGAAGAAGAAGAAGTATTTGAACATAATCAACTAGGGAATAGACATCAGTCATCGTTTAGATTCGAAATGTAGATG
The DNA here is from genome assembly GCA_028751875.1 of Rapana venosa. Classification (NCBI taxonomy): domain Eukaryota; kingdom Metazoa; phylum Mollusca; class Gastropoda; order Neogastropoda; family Muricidae; genus Rapana; species Rapana venosa. Next base: position 2,098,197 of record CM054144.1, on the reverse strand, counting down.
ATTCCCTAGGTATACAGGATGGAGATTTTGGGTGTAAACAATTTATCAACCTGGAGGATGCAAGGGAAATAACCCTAGTTACCTTAGCGCTAGTTATGGGTGTATGCTGAGGAACGGCAAGTATTGCCTGTTCCAGGTTCCTGTGGGTGCCTCTAGTGGTGGAGTCATGCCTGGAGAGGGTACAGCCCGGTGTGCCCTGAGTAGTCGCCGATGGCTTGTCCTTGACCCTCTGTCCCTTTATCCCCTGGATCCACCTTTTTCCCCACGACCCGTTTCCCTTCTCCCCGCTGCCCAATCCACCCCGTGATGCTCCTTGAGGACTTCAGCCTGCCCTGGGCTACCCCACGGTGGAAACCCGAGTTGTGACTGTGAGGGAAGTGGGAGGGGAACATTCCTCAAGCGGGTTTCAGAACTGTGCAGAAGAGGGGAGGGGATTATTAAGTTAGGACTTAGAATGTGGCTGGAAGTTGAATCTGTGTGTGTGAAAGTGGATTTAAGTTTTTGTCTGATGTGGTTGTTTTGGATTTCAAAAAGTAAAGTCTGGAACTTTTCTTTTGTGTTTGTTGTCGGGAAGATAGAGAGGGAATGGGTGGGGGTTTAGCCACAAACACGCTTCTACACGCGTCTGACTCAGGAAAAATCTCCCTTCTCACTCTTCTCGACTTATCTGCAGCCTTCGACACTATAGACCACTCAATTTTTCTCTCCCATCTTCAAAAAAACTTTTGGTATTAAAGGCACAGCCCTCACATGGTTCAGTTCATAATTTACAGATCGATTCCACACAGTTGCAGTAAACAAGATTTAATCAATACCTGCCAAACTGGAATGTGGAGTCCCACAGGGATCAGTTCTCGGCCCTGTTCTTTTCACTCTCTACACTGCTCCTCTTTCACACATAATACATCGTCATCAGATCAACCATCATTTTTATGCAGATGACTCTCAAATTCTTAGCAGTGATACTCCTGAAAATCTGCCCTCTCTCTTGATTAATATGTCCTATTGCCTTCAAGATATTCAAAATTGGATGATACAGAACAAGTTACAGCTAAATGCAGATAAAACCGAAGCCATGCTTGTAGGTATCAAACACAAACTCTCTTCCATCACAACAGCTTCAATAGAATTCGGCAATACGTGTGTCCCTCTATCCACTGCTGTGAAATATCTATGGGGTCGTTATAGACAACACACTCTCCATGCAAAACTTCATCACCCAAATCTGCCAGTCGTGCTACTATCAATTGTGGCGCATCAGTGCAGTTCGAAAGTACCTGTCCACTGATGCAGCATCCAAACTAGTCACGTCTCTCATTCTCTCACGTCTGGACTATTGCAATTCTCTTCTGGCTGGTCCGCCAGCATCATCCATCCACTCCCTTCAACGTCTACAAAACTCTGCAGCTCACCTAGTCCTCAGAAAGAAAAACTCTGAGCACATTACTCCTCTCTTGCGATCTCTGCACTGGTTGCCTGTGCCACAGAGAGTAAACTATAAGATCAGTACCCTCTATTACAAATGCCTCCATAAAACAGCACCTTCCTACCCCTGTGAATGTCTTCACCTGTTCACTCCTTCTCGTTCCCTCTGCTCTGCTGTAGATACCTTGTGCTTAAGAATACCTAGATTCAACCACTCCACTGTTAGCTCTGTTTCTGGTCCATTGATCTTGAATGACCTCTCTCTCTCCCTTCGCCAAAAGCCTTCTTATGACGGTTTTAAATCCGACCTTAAGACACATTTATTTCAAAGCTAAGATTCTCCCCTCTTTTTCCATTTCATTTTGTCCCTGCCTTCAAGAGCCAAAACCCCATCACCCTGCGGAGAGTAAACCTTATGGTGTGTGTGGTGTGTGTGTGTGTGTGTGTGTGCGTGTGCGTGTGTTGTGTGTGTGTATGTGTGTGTGTGTATGTGTGTGTGTGTGTGTGTTATGTGTGTGTGCGTGTGTGTGCGTGCATGTGTGCGAGCGTGTGTGTATACATTTGAACTTGTATAAAAATCCTATTAATTGTTGTGTGTCAGGTCAGGGTGTTTCTCCTGCTCAAATTCAAATTCAAATTCAAAAGCTTTATTATCTCAAAGCAAGAGAAATTCCGGCGGGTTACTCGCCATACATAAAAACAATAAACATTTAAACATAGTATTTAAAACACACACACACTGTCCAACATCAGCACGCACCCATCATTAGATAAAATGCATCCACAAATCAGCAATATCTCAGCCAGCCACAAACCCACCCCAACAAAAATCACTTTACTCATGTTCGCACAAGTAAAAACGTACGTCCGCACATTCACTGTCACTCGCGCACGCGCACGCACGCTTGCACATTGTAAACATTCGTACCCATGCTCACGCGTTTTAATAATATAAGTCAAATTGTTATAACATGTTGTATAAGACAAATATTAATTAAATTAATACTCTATTCTATTAGAAACTGAACACAGTTTACACTAATAAAAGGTAGCCTTTAGTCTCTCTCTCTCTCTCTCTCTCTCTCTCTCTCTCTCTCTCTCTCTCTCTCTTCTCTCTCTCTCTGTCGTGGCTTTAGTTCAATTCAGATTTATGTCATACATTTATTATTAGCGGAATTGAGGTTGGAATAAAACTATTTTTAAATCGCAGGGTTCTAGACTTGGGTACTCTGTAGCGCTTTTGAGAAGGCAGGAGTTCAAAATATTTTGCAAGCACATGTGTGTCATCACTCACAATCTGTCTTGCTCTGTCTGTCACACGGCATTCATACAAGTCATTCAGTTTCATTTGCTCACAGCCCACAATTTTGCCACATCTGGTTACAATCTTGTTTACTATGTTTTGTTTTTAACAGTCAGGCCCCCATACCAACAAACCAAGGAAAATGAAAGGACAGACTCAATAAAGCATCGGTAGAAATTTGGTAAAACTTTTACATTTACTTTAAGACTCCGGAGTTTTTGAATGAAAAGATGCGTGAGTGGCATTTTCTATTTTCAAGATCTGTATTAGCATCAAAGTTTGTTTTCATCAATAATAGTACCTAGATATTTGTATTGGTGTACACGCTCTACCTTTACACCATCAATGTAAAGATTTGGTATGGGCTGGGGGTCCCTGCGAAAATCAATCAACATTTCCCTAGTCTTTTTAACATTAAGGTCAAGACCGTTCTGTTTGCACCAGGAGGAGAACTCCTCAACTTGTTTAAAATACATGACATGGGAATTAGACAGATCTTCCAGAGCAGAGTCATCAGAATATTTGATTAACGGTATAAGATCAGAGCCAGTGCAGTCATTTGTGTAAAAGGTGAAAAGGATGGGGGAAAGAACAGTGCCTTGGGGAGAACCAGTGGAAGTTGATCTTTGAGTGGATATGGCTTTTTGAAATCGAACAAACTGTGTCCGGTGTGTCAAAAGCTCATTATCCAGAGAATTAGCCGAGGACAGACATCTATTGAGAGCAGTTTGAGAGCTAATAATGGGGCTGAATGGTATTAAGGCAGAAGAGAAGTCAATGAAAAGTATACGAACAAAGGAGTCGGGTTTTTCTAGGTGGGAATAAACATTATGCAGCAAGGTAATTGTAGCATCATTTGTGCTTCTGTTGGCTTTGTATGCAAAAAAAAAAAAAAAAAAAAAAAAAGGGTGGCGCTGCTCTTGTGGCGACGTGCTCTCCCCGGGGAGAGCAGCCCGAATTTCACGCAGAGAAATCTCGTGACTTAAAGTGGTATAAATAAATAAATAAATAAATAAATAAATAAACTGAAGAGGATCTAGATATGAAGAAGTAGAGAAAAGAAGCTGTTTGAGAATGATTCGTTCAAAACATTTCATTACTATTGGAGTGAGAGCTACTGGTCTATAGTCATTTAAAGATTTGGGGTGATTATTTTTTGGAACAGGACAAATTATTGATTTTTTCCAGAGACTTGGAACAGGCATGCTTTCAAAGACAGAGAAAACAAATCACTAAAAACATGACAGCAGCTCTGCACAGATTTTAAAAGCTGACCACAAATACCATCCACACCCACAGCTTTCCTCACATGCATTGCTTTAAATACTGATTTAACATCTGTAGCATGACTAAAATCTTCATCATTCGAATCATTATCACAGACATTTTGTTGCAGGTTAGACAGAGCAGATTGAAGCTCATGTTGTGATCTTCACGCTCAAAGCGGCATAGAAATCATTCAGTTCATCAGCAAAAGCTTTTTGTTCCTCTAGTGGCATTGACTGTGTTGACATTTTTGAGTTTGCTTGCCCTGAAAGTATCTTTAAACCCTTCCACGCATTAGCCAAATGAACCCTCTGAAATTGTTCTTCAACTTTCTCTTTATAAGATCTTTTACATTCTCGAATTTCTTTTTGAAGTTTCTTTTGAATTGTTATGCAGGCCATTCTATCACCGCTCTGAAACACTAATTTCTTTTTGTTTAGAGAGGATTTAGTGTTTTTGTCACCCAAGGTTTATTGTTGGGAAATATCTTTACAGTTTTTGTGGAATAATAGATTTTCACAAAAAGAGATATATGCATGCACAACATCAGTCGCTTTCATCAACATTGTCACTCGAGTCAAGAAACACACGCCAGTCAGTACACTCAAAACAACCTTTCAACTCTTCCACACTCTCATGCGTCCACACTTTCACTTGTTTTTTCACAATAGGGTCAGTTTTTATTTTGGGTTTATATGCAGGTATGAGGAAAATTGTGTTGTGATCCGAGGTACCAAGAGGTGGCAAAGCAACAGACTTATAAACATGTAAAATGTTCCCAAAACATTTGTCAAGAATTTTGTTTTGACAGGTAAAACAAGTCACATGTTGTTTAAAAGAAGGAAGAGCATGTTTTAAATCACAGTGGTTAAAATCGCCAAGCACAAAACAGGGCGAGTCAGGAGCATTCAATTGCAGTTCTGTACTGTGTCAGAGATCTGGGAGGCGGCACTGCAGCACAGGCAGAGGGAGGCACATAGCACACTGTCACAAACACTTGGCCAAACTCCCCTTGGCAGATATTTAGGACGGAGGGACACTGAAAACAATTCAACATCTGCAGTACACACTTGCTTTCTGACCTTGACATTCGCTCTTGCACACCAACTTTCATTCACGTACAGGCACACGCCACCACCTTGTTTTTTTCCGCTCTCATCTTTCTCTCTGTCCATTCGATACGGCACACCAAAACCATTCAAAGCCACACTCTCATCACTAATAAAATCACTAAACCAAGTTTCAGTAAAACAAAGTAAACATGAATTCTTATATTCAGATAAAAACTGTATGTTTCCTTGAAGTTCATCGAAATTAAAACTGCTACTGGTAACCATGTAAACCAGTACTACCTGTTCCATGTGGGGGAGCCAACCCTGACCCCAAAAAACAGTCAGGAGAGGGATGGGCTCCACTTGACTGTACTTGCCTTAAGACTGTCTAGTTGCATGCCTTTATGGCAGTTGGGAAAGGAGGGTTTGCCTACCTCAGGTATGCAAAGTCTGGACACTGGCGGACGCTGCGGAGGAAACCTAAATGGTTCAACGGAGAGAAAGGCGGTTACAGCACTGCGCTGTGGAGCGCACAGGGCAAGTTGAGGCACTAAAGATAACTTGGCCATCCACTGGTTCCGGTTCCATCACCAGTCGTCTTGAGTCATTCTTGCCACTGGACATAGGTGGTCTCGGACGAGAGAGTGAGGTCGACGTCGCGCAACTCTTCTTCACTTAAAACAAAGTCATCCCGCAACTCATCATTCATCCATCATCCATCATCAAAAGCCCTGAGGTGACAGGCAAGCGGCGAAGCGACAGGTGTGGGTATACTGGCAGTCGTAGTTGCAACCCTGCACACAGGTGGTTCGGGCTATTAGGGTCGCTACTTCCTGAATGGAGCAGCGGTAGGTTTTGGCAGCTGTCTGAGCGACTGAGCAGCCCTCTTCAGGAATGCACTGCTCACCTCCTTAGCATGAGGAAGGGGCTGAAAAAGGTGCCCTAAACATTGCCTGCTCCACATCACCCTGCCTAGCTTACCACGGCTGGCAGGGACCCTGCTCCATGCGGTCGAAACATAGTGAAAAATCAAGAAAAAGAATAGGATACAGTGTCTGAACCTTGCTAGTTGGAATGTGCGAACACTTCTCGACAGGAACGAGAGCACAAGACCCCAGAGACGAGCCGCACTTATTGCAAGCGAACTCGCCAGATACAACTCGACATTGCTGCCCTTAGTGAGACCAGGTTAGCAGGCGAGGGGCGAACTATGCGAACGAGGCACAGGCTACACCTTCCTTTGGAGTGGACGTGGGCCTGAAGAGAGACGTGAGGCTGGAGTTGGCTTTGCATTAAGAACACGTTTGTTGGCAAGCTGGCTGGACCCCCAAAAGGAATAAATGATAGACTTATGACGATGAGACTCCCCTTATCTCATGGGAAGAAATTTGCTACCCTTGTCAGTGTTTATGCTCCCACCATGACAAATCCAGAGGACATCAAGGACAAGTTTTATGAAGACTTGAATGCTGTTATTGCCTCTGTTCCCAACGCAGGCAAGCTCATCATCCTTGGTAACTTCAATGTGAGAGTAGGCTGTGACAGTACCGCGTGGGAAGGTGTGATTAGAAAGCATTGAGTTGGCAACTGCAACAGCAACGGCTTACTGCTCCTCCAGACTTGCGTGGAGCATGACCTACTGATCACAAACACGACTTTCAACCTCCCTACACGTAACAGGACATCATGGATGCATCCCCGCTCTAGGCACTGGCATCTTATTGACTATGTCATCACCAGGAAGAGGGACAGGCAGGATGTTCGTGTCACAAAGGCCATATGTGGAGCAGAATGCTAGACAGACCACCGTCTCATCGTCTCTAAGCTCAGGTTGCGTGTCCAGCCCAGGAGACGGCCACAAGGCACGAAAGCACCTAAACGCCTGAATGTCAACAAGATGAAGAACGACACAGTCAAGCGGTCACTTGCTGCCGCCTTGGAGGAACGCCTAGAGCCCATTGTGCTGGATAGCCAAAACGTGGAATTAGCATGGGGAACACTCGTGAGATCGTGTATAACCAGCTATGGAGTGCCTCGGCCCTACTTCCAGGCGACACAGGACTGGTTTGATGAGAACTGTGAAGAGATCACACAGTTATTGGAAGACAAGCGCTGTGCCTATAAAGCCCACCTTGATGACCCAACATCAACAGCAAAGAAAGATGCACTGAGGAACAAGCGTAGCACCATCCAGCTAAAGCTGCGTCAGATGCAAGACTCCTGGATCAGCAATATAAAGCAGATGAGATCCAAGGATATGCTGACAGAATGACATGAAGAACTTCTGTGATGGACTCAAAGAGATCTATGGTCCCACCACATCAAGATCATCACCACCTCTCCTCAGTGCAGATGGGTCTACTCTCACATGACAAAGACAAGATCCTTGAGAGATGGGCTGAACATTTTGACAATGTCTTAAAACCGTCCTTCCACCATCAACGATGAGCTATTAACCGCCTCCCACAAGTTCCAGTTGACAAGACGATGAGTGCCATCCAACCTTTGAGGAGATCCAGAAGCAAATTCGCCTGCTGTCCAGTGGTAAAGCACCCAGCGCAGATCAATCCCAGCTGAGATCTACAAAGGTGGTGGCAGAGCGCTGACTGAAAAACTTCATGAGCTCTTCCAAGTCGTATGGCAGCATGAGACACTTCTGCAAGACTTCAAAAATGCCTCCATCATACATCTATACAAGAACAAAGGAAACCGCCAGGCCTGTGACAACCACCGAGGAATATCCCTGCTGTCCATCGAGGAATATCCCTGCTGTCCATCGCAGCAAGGTCCTGGCCAGAGTACTGCTGAACCGGCTCATAGTCCACCTTGAGCAAGACCTTCTTCCAGAGAGTCAATGTGGCTTCCGGAAAGATCGCAGGACTATCGACATGGTGTTTGCTGCCAGGCAGCTCCAAGAGAAGTATCAGGAACAAAACACTGACCTATACTCCACCTTTGTTGATCTGACCAAGGCCTTTGATACTGTTAGCAGAGAGGGTCTATGGAGAATCATGGCGAAGTACGGCTGCCCAAGAAAATTCATCGCCATCGTACGTCAGTTTCATGATGGTGTGCTGGCCAGAGTACAAGACAACGGAGGGGCATCTAAACCCTTCCCAGTCACCAACGGAGTGAAGCAGGGCTGTGTTCTTGCTCCCACCCTATTCAGCCTCATGTTTTCGGCAATGCTGTCAGATGCGTTAAGAGATTCGGATGTTGGTGTCAGCATCAGGTACAGGTATGATGGGTCACTCTTCAATCTCAGGAGGCTTCAAGCTAAAACCAAGGTCTCAACAGATATCATCAACGGCTTCCTGTTTGCTGATATTGCGCCCTCAATGCTGCTTCTGAAGCCGACATGCAAGACAGTGTTGACAAGTTCTCTGATGCTTGCAACAACTTTGGGTTGACAATCAGTACCAAGAAGACTGAGGTAATGCACCAACCAGCCCCAGGGAAGCCCTACATTGAACCAAACATCTCCGTAAATGGACATAGACTCAAAGCAGTGGACAAATTTACTTATCACTATTGACCACTCTATTCTTCTCTCCCGTCTTCAAAAAACATTTGGTGTTACTGGTACAGCCCTTACCTGGTTTAGTTCATACCTTACTGACCGATTTCAGACAGTCACAGTAAACAAGATTCAGTCAGTACCTGCAAGATTGGAATGTGGAGTTCCACAGGGATCTGTTCTGGGCCCTGTTCTTTTCACCCTCTACACTGCTCCACTGTCACATATAATTAACCGCCATCAGATCAACCATCATTTTTATGCAGATGACTCTCAGATTCTAAGCAGCAACACTCCTAAAAATCTGCCTTCTCTCTTTACAAATATGGCCCACTGCTTTCAAGATATCCAAAATTGGATGATACAGAACAAATTACAGCTAGATGCAGATAAAAAGGAAACCATGCTTGTAGGGACCAAACACAAACTCTCTTCCATCACAACAGCTTCAATACAACTTGGTAATGTATCAGCTCCTTTATCCACTGCTGTGAAGTATCTAGGGGTCATTATTGACAACACACTCTCTATGCAAAAATTCATCACCCAGACCTGCCAGTCCTGCTACTATCAATTACGGCGTATTAGTGCAATTCGAAAGTACCTGTCCACAGATGCAACATCCAAACTTGTTGCGTCTCTTGTTCTTTCACGTCTGGACTATTGCAATTCTCTGTTGGCTGGTCTGCCAGCATCATCAATCCAATCCCTTCAACGTATACAAAACTCTGCAGCTCGTCTAATCCTCAGAAAGAAAAATCTGAGCATATTACCCTCTCTTGCAATCTCTCCACTGGCTGCCTGTGCCACAGAGAGTAAACTATAAGATCAGTACCCTCTGTTACACATGTCTCCACAAAACAGCACCTTCCTACCTCTGTGAATGTCTTCACTTGTACACTACTTTTCGTTCTCTCCGCTCTGCTGCAGATACCTTGTCCTTACGAATACCTAGATTCAACCAATCCACCATCGGCCGTCGCTCTTTCTCAATTTCTGGTCCATTGATGTGGAATGAGCTCCCTGTCTCTCTCCGCCAAAAGCCTTCTTGTGACACTTTTAAATCCGATCTCAAGGCATATTTATTTCAAACCTAAGATTTTCCTCTCCTGCCTCATCTCATAGTTTTTTCCCTGCCTTCAACGGCCAAGATTCTATTGCCCTGCCAGGGTGTGTGACCTGTGTGTGTGTGTGTGTGTGTGTGTGTGTGCGCGCGTGTGTGCACATTTGGACTTGATGGAACTGTTGCTTGTTACTGGTTGTATGACTGTGTGGGAATGGGTTGAGTGCAAGCGCTTTGATTTGTCTCTGCAAGATATGGCGCTATATAAATTCCATTTATTATTATTATTAATATTATTATTAATATTATTGTTATTATTATTATTATTATTATTATTATTATTATTATTATCTTGGTAGTACCCTCTCCCGCACAGTAGCCATTGATGATGAGGTCAACCCCAGACTCGCCAAAGCAAGTGCTGCCTTTGGCAGACTTCGAAAGAATGTGTGGGACAGGAGAGGCATCTCAACAGAAACCAAGATCAAGGTCTACAAAGCGGTAGTGCTCACCACCCTGCTCTATGGCTCAGAGTCATGGACAGTCTACCAACGCCATGCTAAAAAGCTGAACCACTTCCACACCACCTGTTTGAGAAAACTGTTTGGCATCAAGTGGCAGGACAAGATCCCAGACACTGAGGTGCTCACTAGAGCAAACCTTCCCAGCATCCACACCATCTGATGCAGACCCAGCTTCGCTGGGCAGGCCATGTAGTGCGCATGCCAGACCATCGGCTCCCCAAGAAATTTCTGTTTGGCGAACTCAGCATGGAAAGCGCTCCAGGGAGGCCAGAAGAAACGCCTCAAGGACACTCTGAAAGCCTCACTGAAAGCCTTCAACATTGAGATAAACTCATGGGAGCAGGCAGCAATGGAGAGGCCACAGTGGCGAGCAGCTGTACGCAGTGGCGCCAAGGCCCACGAAGCAAACAGAATTGCGACAGCTGAGCAACGCAGGCAAGATAAGAAAGATAGAGCCGCCAAGTCTCCAAAAGCAGCCACTATACCCTGTCCATTCTGCTCAAGAACTTTTCAAGCGCGGATTGGCCAAATAAGTCATCTTCGCACCCACAGAAATGGACCCTCCCAATCCCAGGATGAATAGATGGTCATCATCAATCCTGATGGACGAAGAAGAAAGTGTGTGCGTGTGTGTGTGCGTGTGTGTGCGTGCATGTGTGCGAGCGTGTGTGTATACATTTGAACTTGTAAAAAAATCCTATTAATTGTAACTGGCTGCATGTGAATGAGTAGGATGAATGAAAGCGCTTTGATTTGTTTTGTTGCAAGATATAGCGCCATATAAATTCCATGTATTATGATCATTGTCATTGTCATTATTATTATTATTATTATTATTATTATTCCCTTAAGGAGCGTGACAGAGATCATTGGAATGGAGGGTGGTTGTTGAGCTGTTTTAGAAAACCTTCAAGTAATTTAGAGACAACAGGTTTTATTTACTTTATTTATCTTATTTTATTCTTTAATATCGACGATAATGGAATAAGCACTTACGTGCTTTTTACATCCTGTCCCCGTCTGGTTGCGGTTTTGTGAATTCTGTCATCTGTAAGGTAAGTTTGAGATAGGTCTATAAATCTTCAAAATTGTTGGGACCCGAGGTCATGCTTTTTCATTAGAGGTGTATGACTATTACGGTTTTAAGAGCTGATGGAAAATTTTGTGAAAGAAGAGATGTGTTTACTATTTTAGTGATAATAGATATAAGTTGTTGAAGGCATTGTGAGAAAACAGGAGCAGGTATGGGATCAAGGTTGCAGGATTTTTTAGTCATTTCTTTCAGAATTCTCGTGATTTCTTTTACACTTGTGGGATGGAAGGAAAAGAAAGGAGTGCCAGTGAACTGGGGATCAGGAGGTGCAGGCTGGAAAGGAGTCTGATCCAGTCTGGAGCGTATGTTGCAGACTTTGTCGGAAAAGAAGGAAGAAAAGATGGATGGAAGTTCAGACAGGCAGTGGGTGGTAGGCAAAGGAGTTGTTTTTGCAGATCCAAGACTTGAGGTGAGGGCAAAAAAAGAGATTTTATGGATGTAGGACAGATGACTTGGAAACAGTAGTAGTCTGTCTTTGCTGAATGGATTAAGCGTTTGACTTTGTTTATTTGTTTTTGGAAAAGTGTTTGTTAATGTAGGTTTTTGACTTCCGCCACTGCTCTAGTTGCTGGCGTTTCGGTTCGCTATCAAGATGTCTTGGGTATACCATGGTGCACAGGGTCTGTCAGGTAGGAGATGATCAGTAGGAGATGCATGCTCATCAAGCAATTGGCTGAGAATAGTGTTCAGGGAGGTCAATGTATTCAGAGGTTTGTGAAAAGCATTCCATAGCTTGTGAAGAGAAGGATTGGTGGCCTAAGGCCTTAAGATTGCGATGAGTAACATACTTCTTCTTTCTGACAGGCTTTGTGATGTTGAGGTGGAAAAGAATGGCGGAGTGATCAGAATGCAGTTCGTCGGTGACAGAAACAGATGTGACAAGACTAAATGAAGGATTAGTGATCAGCCAGTCTAAAATATGACCAGAACTGTTTCGGTGAGAAAGGTTAAGTCCATGTTTTTTACAGAGATGAAGTCAAAAATGTTGTTGGCTTTTCCATTTGGACAGGCAGACTTCACATTGAGCAAACAAATACAGATACATCAATCATCCTTGGTTACTTGTAGGTGTAATGTAATAGTTGAATTATACTTGGTTACTTGTAGGTGTAATGTAATAGTTGAATTATACTTGGTTACTTGTAGGTGTAATGTAATAGTTGATTTATACTTGGTTACATGTAGGTGTAATGTAATAGTTGAATTATACTTGGTTACTTGTAGGTGTAATGTAATAGTTGATTATACTTGGTTACTTGTAGGTGTAATGTAATGTTGAATTATACTTGGTTACTTGTAGGTGTAATGTAATGTTGAATTATACTTGGTTACTTGTAGGGTGTAATGTAATAGTTGAATTATACTTGGTTACTTGTAGGTGTATGTAATAGTTGAATTATACTTGGTTACTTGTAGGTGTAATGTAATAGTTGAATTATACTTGGTTACTTGTAGGTGTAATGTAATAGTTGAATTATACTTGGTTACTTGTAGGTGTAATGTAATAGTTGAATTATACTTGGTTACTTGTAGGTGTAATGTAATAGTTGAATTATACTTGGTTACTTGTAGGTGTAATGTAATAGTTGAATTATACTTGGTTACTTGTAGGTGTAATATAACAGTGAATTATACTTGGTTACTTGTAGGTGTAATATAACAGTTGATTTATACTTGGTTACTTGTAGGTGTAATGTAATAGTTGATTTATACTTGGTTACTTGTAGGTGTAATATAACAGTTGAATTATACTTGGTTACTTGTAGGTGTAATATAACAGTTGAATTATACTTGGTTACTTGTAGGTGTAATGTAATAGTTGAATTATACTTGGTTACTTGTAGGTGTAATATAACAGTTGGATTATACTTGGTAACTTGTAGGTGTAATATAACAGTTGAATTATCCTTGGTTACTTGTAGGTGTAATATAATAGTTGAATTATACTTGGTTACTTGTAGGTGTAATAGAACAGTTGAATTATTCTTGGTTACTTGTCGGTGTAATATAACAGTTGAATTATACTTGGTTACTTGTAGGTGTAATATAACAGTTGAATCATAATTCGTTACTTATAGGTGTAATATAATAGTTGAATTATACTTCGTTACTTGTAGGTGTAATGTAATAGTTGAATTAGACTTGGTTACTTGTCGGTGTAATATAACAGTTGAATTATACTTGGTTACTTGTAGGTGTAATATAACAGTTGAATCATAATTCGTTACTTATAGGTGTAATATAATAGTTGAATTATACTTCGTTACTTGTAGGTGTAATGTAATAGTTGAATTAGACTTCGTTACTTGTAGATGTGGTCTCACCTGTTAGCCTGGTCCGTGGTTAGCTTGTTAGCCACAGCACCCAATGATATCGGCATGATCCTTCTCCATTTGCTCCAGTCTTTGCTGTCCCTCCTGACTCCATGGATTACCAAGCCACAAGATTCGGTGATGTTGCCAATGACAGAAGCTGATGGTTTGCTTAAAAAAAATTTTTGGGCCATGGTCTTGCCTTGAAAGACAGTCTCCATGAGATCTGTATCTTGGTTTCGTAGCAGAAGGCCTGCATATCCTAATTTCCTTTCAGCTATCAATGTTACACGTTTTCATGTTGTCCCCAGTTCATGTAGTATGCTTTCGTTTGTTGGGTTTTAAAAAATCTGTTTAACTGACTCTAAGCAGCCTTCTGCAGAACCCTTTGTTCGCTGCCTCGAGTCTTTTTCGTGGTCTTTTCTTTATGTCCGGGATTCACAGCCATACAGCACGACAGGCCATACTAAACATTTCATTATTTTCATTTTCAGCTGGCAGGGAATGCTGTGATCTTTCCAGATGTTGGTGTAAATGGATCATTCTACATTAAACCTTGTCTATTCTTGTTTTTATGTCTTTGGTACATATTATATGATCCATCATTTGTTTGACTGAGCTGAGATATTTAGTCTGACAATTTTTAAAGGATTTTTGTTCATCTTTATTTCATACTCTTTGTCACAACTTAAAAAATCACCCCAAAACAAAAAGGGGTTATCCAAACCTATCCTCGAAAGGATGGGCCTAGATTGGTGTGACTAGCTCGTTGTTCTTAATTCATCTGGAAGATGTGGTGGCAGCCATAGCAATCTCACAAAACATAACTCAGTGGCAAAAATATACGACAAAACACTTTAATTCTCTTTCATCCACAATAAAATTCTCTATCTAAGCTACAGTGCCCAACACTACTCCCCCCTCCCCCCTCACTTCCTAACACCCCTAACCCCCTACAAAAAATGTAAGCAAAAGAAATCAACAAAACAATATATTATACTCTCACACACTCACAATATACCCACAGAATAAACATGATGGGGAAAGTCAGCTAGGATGGAAGGGACATTGGGGATCATGCATCTTGGATGCTGTGCCCATGATGGGGGTGGCCAACGTCGCGAAAACCCCTGGCAGTTCCAGAAGCAGCTCCAGAGGCAGTATTGCTGAGGATCTGGTCAGCGTCTTCTGCCCTCGTCGGGATAGGTCTGCGGGAACCTCCAACAAAAAGTCGAATGCTGCTGCTGTGCCAAGGATGGGGGTGGCCAACGTAGCAACCCCCCCTGGCACCTCCAGAAGTGGTTCCAGAAATGACCCCAGAGGCGGCTCCAGAGGCAGTGTTGCTGAAGATCAGGACAGCGTCCTCTTCCCTTGTCAGAGCAGTTCTGCTGGAACATCCAACACAACAAGCTGTGCCCACACAATTAATACAATGTCACAACAAGCTGTGCCCACACAATTAATACAATGTCACAACAAGCTGTGCCCACGCAATTAATATAATGTCACAACATGAGTGTCAACCCCTCCCTCCATCCTGCGCATTTCCCAACCCAATGAATGTACACAATTTCCATCACCAAAATTCCTCCTATGAGGTTACAATTATCATATTAACATTCATTGAAATAAACTGTCAAACAGACATACAAATACACAAGACATAACCTCCGACTGCCGGCTCAGATTCAACAATGCTACTACAGTCGGAGGGACAAGACAGATTACTGGGGATAGTGCTCAAATCAGGTGACGCTGATCAATCCGTGGTCCCATCTATTTTCCAGACCCAACGTGAGGTGACGGCCCGAAAACCCCACAACCATACAGAACCAAAAGAATTGTGTGTTGAAAATAATGTCTCTAAAAACAAAACAAAAAAAGAAATCTGTATGTTTGGAAAAATCTACCCTCTCTCTTCCTCCACCAAGGCAGAGTTCAAGAGAAGAGGCTATTGCAACAGGACATAAAGTGGTGAAGTCGGGGGTTCAAACCCCCAGTGCTACACCCGCCCACTCCAGTTGGCAGAGTGGCTAAATCATCGTAACCAAAAGATTCGTTTGCACCTCAAAAAATAATGTTTCACACTTCCTAGTGTCTAAACTGAACAGAATAATTTGAACCCTTGCCCACACACTACCAACCTCAGGCAGCTCGTGCAGGGCCTACATCTTCGCGGTACTGATCGCGGTACCCAACCCCTTCATCCCCTTTGGCTTCCGAGCACAAAGGACTGTGGCAGCATCCCAGACAGGCGATGCAGACCTGCACTCACCTGAACACAACGGGAGCCACAACAGTTTTCAGTAAAACTCCGCCCTGCACGTGCTGCACGTGCCACGCAGCGAGCAGAGGTGTCCCGAGGACTGGGGGCAGAGAGGTTATTCGCTCAAGGATGCCAACGAAACCAAAAGAGGGGTGAGGGAGTGGTATGGAGGTAAAGGACCCCCTGTCAGTTCCCACCTTTTCCAGGGTGCTAGTCCTTCACCTGGCGTCAAGAGAGGTGTAATGTGGGGTGTGTGAAGGGGTGTTGTGAGGATTCGAACCTGGGACCGAGTCGGGGACACCCTTTTTGGCAACGTGCAGCACTTGTGTGCTTTTGGCATTGAGTTTGAGAGCATCCCATCTTCGTGTCGCACGTCTACTCTGTGTAGCGCCCTCTTCATGCTGTGATTGTCTCTGTTAGTAGTGCTGTATCATCAGTGTAACACAGCTTTGTCTAATTATTTCTGCCACGTATCTTGAGCCCCATGTCTTCAATATTAGACTCTGCCTTGATTATTTAAGTGTAATATTGAAAAAAGTGAGGTGAGACGATGCATTCTTGTCTAATTCTTTTTGAGATGTTGAAAAATTCACAGTTTTGAGTGCTCCATCTGATAGCGCCCTTAAGCTCTTCATAAAGCGAAGAAATTAGGGAGATGATGTGTTTTAAAAAGTCAATCTTATATACTGTGTAAAAGATGCTGGAGAATTATGCTGTCAAAGGCTTTGCAGTTGTCTATGAAGGTGCTAAAAACTCTCCATTTGTACTTTTCACCTTTTTAATGTTTTGGAGAGCGGATAACACATCTCTTGTTCCTGTGCTTGTTCTGTAGCCTGCCTGGCCGTCTGTTTGATCCATCAAGACCAATCAGCAGGATCCTGCTTGTGTGACAGATAATACTTTTATGTGCTGTGTCTTGTACTTGTTCAGTCTTAAAATTTCCATCTTGTGGAGCCTGACAAATTCTTGGGGACGTCCAGTCCCTTGGCCGCTGACTAGTCGTTCCCGGGTGTAGTGACTGGTTTAAATCATCGTTGGTTTTCTGGGTGTCATCATCATCAGTCCCGTAACCTTGGCGGTCGTGGAGGAGACACGAAAGACGATGTCGTGGTAAGCCTCCTCCATCCATCTCGGTCCTCGGCTCTGCGCAGTAGTGCCGAGTCATTCAGTCATTCTGGGTGTAGTGACAGGTTAAATCATCGTTGGTCTTCTGGGTGTAGTGACTGGTTAAATCATCGTTGGTCTTATGGGTGTCATCATCATCATCATCATCATCATCAGTCCCGTGACCTTGGCGGTCGTGGAGGAGACACGAAAGACGATGCCGTGGTAAGCCTCCTCCATCCATCTCGGTCCTCGGCTCTGCGCAGTAGTGCCGAGTCATTCATCCTGGTCCATTCTCTGATGTTGTCCATCCATGACTTGTTCTGTCTTCCCCTCTTTCTGCCACCTTCGAGTGTTCCCTGCAGTACTGTTTTTGGCAGAGTGTTGTGGCGGGTGACGTGGCCGAATCATGTCAGCTTTTCTTCTTGACGATGGTGAGAAGGAGTTCCTGTGGACCTGCCAGCCGTGTTATTTGACTCTTGACAAATTCATTGGTCTTTCGTTCTCTCCAGGATATCCCAGCAGTTTTCCATGGCATTTTGTTTCAAATGACTGGATTCGCTTTGCTGTTTCAGCAGTCAATGTCCAGGTTTCACTTCTGTACAGCAGGATAGTCTGAATTAGGGCTTTGTAGAGCTTTAGTTTGATTGGGAAACTGATCTCTTTACTTTTCCATATGGTGGTGAGTTTTGTCATGGAAGATGTTGCCATGGCTAGTCTGGGTGTAGAGACTGGTTAAATCATCGTTGGTCTTCTGGGTGTAGTGACTGGTTAAATCATCGTTGGTCTTCTGGGTGTAGAGACTGGTTAAATCATCGTTGGTCTTCTGGGTGTAGTAACAAGCTAAATCATAGGTGACTCGTTTAATTATCTGTTGTCTTTCAGGTGTACTGACTCTTTCAATAATGATAATGATAATATATGGAATTTATATAGCGCTAAATCTTGTAAAACAAACAATTCGAAGCACTTGCACTCAAATCATTTACACGCATGCAACTTTCCTCAAATATATGCCGACACAATACACACTCACACACACACACACACACACACACACACACCACACACACACACACACACACACACACACACACACACACACACACTTAGGTGGTGATGAAGGAGACGAAGAATGCTGTTTAAAGGTAGGAACAGATTTGAGGGGAAAGTGTCAGGTAGGAAATAAGTGCGTTTTGAGGCTGGATTTGAAGGTATCTAGTGAAGGCTTTTTGGCGAAGTGAAAGAGGGAGATCAATCCAGGTGGATGGACCAGAAACAGAGAAAGAGCGACGGCCAACAGTGGTTTGTTTGAATCCGGGTGTTGGAAAGCACAAAGTATCTGCGGCTGGGCGAAGGGAACGGGATGGAGAATACAGGTGAAGACAGTTACAGAGGTAAGAGGGTGCAGATTTATGGAGACATTTGAAACAGAGGGTCTATCTATCTCTATCTATCTGTCCCGTGGTCTGACGACCGTGGGGGCACCCTCAAAGACTCAACAACCAGTTCCCTCCATTCCTCTCTCTGTTCTGCCTTTCTCAGGGTTTTGTTGAGTTCTAGGCCTGTCCATTCGCTGATGTTATCCTCCCAGCTCTTCCTTGGTCTGCCTCTTCTTCTTCCTCCTGGGACAGTGCCTTGTAAAACTGTCTTTGCAAGTCCTTTGGATCTTGTGACATGCCCATACCATTTAAGTTTACGCTTTTTCACGATCGTTAGTAGGTTCTCATAGGGTTCAATGGTTTGCTGGATTCTGTTATGCACGCTTTCGTTGCTTATGTGGTCTTTGTAGGAGATGCCAAGGAGTCTCCGAAAGTATCTCATCTCCACCGCCTGTACTCTTCTCTCCAAATCTGCAGTCAGGGCCCATGATTCACAGGCATACAGAAATATGGATATGACAAGGGAGCGCATTAGTCTGATCTTGGAGATAAGTGAGATATTTTTATCTCTCGAGTGGTGTTTAGTTTTGACAAAGCTGTTATTGTCTGTGCAGTCCTGCATACTACTTCTGGCTTGAATCCCTGGTCTGATTACAATTGCTCCCAGGTACTTGAAGCTTTGAACTGTTTTCCAGCTTCTGGTCATTAACCCTGATATCAGTGCTAATGCCGTTGGTGTTATTAGTCATCAGTTTGGTTTCCTCTCTGCACTGATTTCCATGCCGTATGTTTTGGAAACGGAGGGTATTGGTCTTATATTTTAGTCTCTGTGGGACAGGCAGCCTGTGAAGAGATCGCAGAAGAGGAGTGATGTGTTCAGATTTTTTCTTTCTGAGGACTAGTCGAGCTGCAGAGTTTTGTATGCGCTGAAGAGAGTGGATGGATGATGCGGAAGGCCAACAAAAGAATTACAATAGTCTAAACGTGAAAGAATGAGAGATGTGACAGCTTGGAAGTTGCGTCAGTGGACACATATTTGTGAATTGCGCTTATGAGCCATAATTGATAGTAGCAAGACTGACAGGTTTGGGTGATGAATTTTTTCATAGTGAGCGTGTTGTCGAGAACTACACCTAAATACTTCACAGAGTTGGCCAAAGGAACTTAAGTATTCCCGAATTCTATTGAAGTTGTTGCGATGGAGGAAAGTTTTTGTTCGGTCCCTATGAGCATGGCTACAGTTTTATCAGCATTAAGTTGTAACTTGTTTTGTGTCATCCAGAATTGAATGTCTTGAAGGCAATTGGACATATTTGTCAGGAGGGAAGGCAAGTTTTCAACAGAATCACTGCATTGAAGCTCAGTATCATCAGCATAGAAATGATGATCAATATGATGGTGGTTATTTATTATATGTGAGAGTGGAGCAGTATAGAGATTGAAGAGAACAGAGCCCAGAACTGATCCTTGTGGGACTTCACATTCCAGTTTGACAGGTTCTGATTGAATTTTGTTTTCAATAACTTTCTGGAATCGGTCTGTGAGGTATGAGCTAAACCAGGTGAGGGATGTGCCGTTAATACCATTTTGGACGCGAGAAAGAAGAATTGAGTGATCTATAGTGTTGAAGGCTGCAGATAAGTTGAGAAGAGTGGGGAGATTTTTTCTGCATCAGAAGCGAGTAGAAGTGTATCTAAAGTGTGGACTAGGGTGGTTTCAGTGCTGTGATTGGGGCGATAGGCAGATTGAAAAGGGGGAAGGAGATCATTGGAATGAAGGTGACTGTTGAGCTGTTTGAGAAACTACTTTTTGTTAGTACTTTAGAGACAAAAGGTAAGTTTGAGACACGTCCAAAATTCTTCAGAATGTTGGGATCAAGGTCATGCTTTTCAGTAGAGGTGTGACTATTGCTGCTTTAGGAGCTGATGGAAAATTTCCTGATAGAAGAGATGAGTTTACTATTTTAGTGATAATAGATACAAGTTGTAGAAGGCATGGTGAGAAAACAGGAGCAGGTATGGGATCAAGGTTGCATGATATTTTAGTCATTTTCTCCAGAATTGTCGTGATTTCTTTTTCACTTGTGGGATGAAAGGAGAAGAGAGGAGTGCCAGTGAACTGGGATCAGGAGGTACAGGCTGGAAAGGAGTCTGATCCAGTCTGGAGCGTATGTTGCAGACTTTGTCGGAAAAGAAGGCAGAAAAGATGGATGGAAGTTCAGACAGGTTGTGGGTGGTAGGCAAAGGAGTTGTTTTTGCGGATCCAAGGAGATTTGAGGTGAGGGAAAAAAGAGATTTTATGGATGTAGCGCAGACAACTTGGGAAGAGTAGTAGTCTGTCTTTGCTGAATGGATTAAGCATTTGACTTTGTTTATTTGTTTTCGGAAAAGCTGTTTGTTGATTTCGGTTTTTGACTTGCGCCACTGCCGTTCTAGTTATCGGCGTTTGCGCTTCACTACCAATATATCGTGAGAGTACCATGGCGCACAGGGTCTGTCAGGCAGGAGATGTTGTGTAGGAGGCCTCAAAACAGGAAAAACCCGACTCTTTAGTTTGCGGCTGGCACTTTCACTCCGTAACCTAAATACCATCTGGCTGCTATCTAGGCACCGCGCGGCCAGGGGTCCAAGTCCAGCGTCTCGCGGTGCCAGCACACATTCCTTCTTTGCTGTCTATTAGCGACTGGGCGAATTTTTATTTGAAAGGCTTATTTATCATTCGATGCTGGATGTCCTACTTGATTTTTACAGTACTCATACTTTAGTGAACAAAACTTTAATACCTGCTTTACTGTTTGTGGTGACGGTTGTACAGCTAATTAGGTTAACTAATTTTAAACTTTTTTTTTATACAAACACGGTGTTTCCCAAGAAACGAAGGGCTGAGTGTTTGTGTGTTTTCTGTGTGTGTGATGTGTGTGTGTGTGTGTGTGTGTGTGTGTGTGTGTGTGTGTGTGTGATGTGTGTGTGTGTGTGTGTGTGTGTGTGTGTAAGTAAGTAAGTAAGTAAGTAAGTAAGTCTTCAGACAACCCTAAAATAGGAGACTGAATAAGAGAGAGAGGAGGGGGGGGGGGGGGGGGGGAGGAGAGAGAGGGGGGGAGAGATCTACTTTGTGTGAGTGGGGTGTGTGTTTTGTGTGTGTGTGTGTGCGCGCGTCCCTGCATGCATGCGTGTGCGTGTGTGTGTGTGTGTTTTGTGTGTGTGTGTGCGGGATGTGAGTGCGTTGGCGCACGCGTGTGCGTTTGCGCGTGGTGTGTGTTCGCGCACACGTGTGTTCGTGCGTGTATGCGTATGTGCCCGTGTATGCATGTGTGAACGCGCGCGCGCGTGTGTGTGTTTGTGTGATCGGCCACAGCACCTACATGTGCCAGGTGCTTCCTGGCTGTGTGTCAGTTTCAAGTTGGTAGTTATCTCAAGCACATGTGTGCCGTGCGCATCTTCTTGTAGTTACATGTGTGTGGTGTGCACACGCGCGCGTGTATGCGTGTGCGTGCGCGCATATGTGTGAGTATAGGGTATGCTACATGTATTTATGGCATTTTGTGTGTGTGTGTGTGTGTGTGTGTGTGTGTGTGTGTGTATGTTGTCTGCTTGTTTTGTGTGCACGTGCGCTCATGTGTGTGTGTTTATTTATTTTGCTTATTCTTTTATTTCAAGGATAATGGAATAAGCACTCATGTGCTTTTTTAAAAATCTAGTTCCCGTGTATATGCAGTTTTGTAAATTTTGTCATCTGTTTTGTGTGTGTGTGTTTTCTTTCCGCTTTTTTGGGGGTGTTGCTTTGATGTCAAAGTGTAGGCCTTTGTGCAATTTGGTGGTTTTTTTTTTTTTACACAACACAGGACTGATAAGTAGATAAACATTTGATCACAACAATTTCTTAACAGGATCAGAAAATGCTTTTTGAATAGTATCAGAAACATCAGTGAAATAAAAACCTGAGCCATTTGTGAGGTATCTTGGCTTGATGACAGTATAGGATACTGACAAAACATTTGTTTTCTACTGTGTTCTCGGGGTTATAATTATGAGCTGTACTGGAATTGGTTCATGAACAAACCTTCAGCTGTAGCAAGGATACCCCTAAAGGCTGATGAAACAGTAGACTGTGTACGAGCTGTAACGCCTGACCAGCAGGAGTGTTTATAGAGAAGTCAGATAGCTTAACTGCAGGGCCTTCAGGCAGCTGAGAGAGGAAATGTGGCCGAACCCATTACCCCTAGAAGGAAAACTGTACGGGCCGGTGGATGCCCTACAGACGACTGCTACATTCCTTAGGCGAACTGGTCTCTTAGTGTAAAACAAGGCATCGAAAAGAAGAAGAAGAAGATAGCTGACACTAATGACTGCGGCAGACTCTCTCCCCACACTCTCCATCACCCTGCCTCTCACAGCGTAGCTGGTAGCCGCTACGGTGTGTTTATTTATGGCCTCGTTCTGCCAACAGGTTAAATTCCGCAGCCCCCCAAAAAGGTTAGTCTGCATGCAGACATATTCAGTGTTTTCTCTATGTTCATTGTTTATATAATATTAATATATGCTTTTTTAGAGAGAGAGTTAGAAATGTCTGTTTTTTGTGATTGTGTTTCTACCTGCACCTCTCCTGTTTATCTTCATGTCTGTTTGAACTGCTGTCACATCAACCAGTATGAAAGAAAGTACATGGAGTTTGGAGTCAAAAGAAAGCTCGTTTAAAGCTCATTTTAAAGAGTGCTTTGCTTGTCGTTTTTAAACAATTCACTGTGCAAGAGGATGTGTGAAAGACACAAGGGTAATTTACGGCTGAACACGGCTACAGCTGCAAGCCTCTAGTGCTGCCTTTCCTTTTGCCCTGTTTATTTATATCCACGCCCTGCCAGCTGCCAGTCATGAACTTTGGCTGGGAAACTAAACGGAGGGAATGAGAAGCAGTGGAGGTGCATGTTCGTCAAGCAATTGGCAGAGGACAGTGTTATAGTGTTGAGCAAGGTCAGTGTAGTCAGAGGTTTGTAAAAAGCGTTCCGTAGCTTATGAAGAGAAGGATTGAATGTCTAAGGCCTTAAAATTGCGACGTGTAACATATTTCGTCTTTCTGACAGGTTTTGTGATGTTAAGGTGGAAAAGAATGGCGGAGTAATCAGAATGCAGTTCGTCGGTGACAGAAACAGATGTGACAAGATTAAATGAAGCATTAGTAATCAGCCAGTCTAAAATATGACCAGATCTGTGCCTTGCTTCCTTTACCATTTGGGAGAGGGAATGGTTGGACAGAGAAAGAGAAAGACGCTTGACATCTGGAGAAGATTGATTATCAAAATGAAAGTTGAAGTCACCAAGAAATTATTAGTTTACTGGGAGAGAGGCTGTAATGGTCGAGGAGTGACTGGAATTCTTGATGAATAACAGAAAATGTCAAGTTGTTCTTACGGCTTGGAGGTGGGCGATAAAGGCAGCAGAAGGTAATAGAGTGGCCAGGTAGGTTGAGATTGTTGTCATCTGGGTGTAGTGACTCGTTCAATCATCTGCTGTCATCTGGGTGTAGTGACTAGGGTGACTGGGTGTTGTGACTAGTTCAGTCATCTGTTGTCTTCATTTTCACGTATCCCGTAGGGACACAATTGACGATTTTGAAACCAGCTTCTTCCACTCTCCGCAGTCCTCAGCTTACTGTAACATATTCCACTCAAGGCCAATCTGCTCTCTGATGATGTCTTCCCCATCATTTTCTATGTCCGCATCTTCGTCTCCCTCCTTTTACTGTTCCCCGTAAGATAGCTTGGCAGGTCCAGATGTTCATCAAATTTTGACCGTACCACTTCAGTTTGCATTGGTTTTTATTTATTTTTTAATACTAAAGCCAGGAGCTCTTCACATAGTGTGATGGCGTTTCCAATTCTTGTTTTCACTTCCTCATTAGTGATGTGATCCCTGTATGAGATACCAGAGTTTGCAAAAGCATCTCATCTTTGGGTGTAGTGACAAGTTGAATAATCTGTTGTCTTCTGGGTGTATTTGTAGTGACAAGTTAAATCATCTGTTGTCTTCTGGGTGTATTTGTAGTGACAGGTTAAATCATCTGTTGTCTTCTGGGTGTATTTGTAGTGACAGGTTAAATCATCTGTTGTCTTCTGGGTGTATTTGTAGTGACAGGTTAAATCATCTGTTGTCTTCTGAGTGTATTTGTAGTGACAAGTTAAATCATCTGTTGTCTTCTGGGTGTATTTGTAGTGACAGGTTAAATCATCTGTTGTCTTCTGGGTGTAGTGACAGGTTAAATCATCTGTTGTCTTCTGGGTGTATTTGTAGTGACAAGTTAAATCATCTGTTGTCTTCTGGGTGTATTTGTAGTGACAAGTTAAATCATCTGTTGTCTTCTGGGTGTATTTGTAGTGACAAGTTAAATCATCTGTTGTCTTCTGGGTGTATCTGTAGTGAATAGTTAAACCATACGTTGTGTTCTGGCTTAACTTTAGCACAGCTGACATACTGTCTGTGTTTTTTATGCTTCTTCCCCCCCCCCCTTCCCCCACCTCCCCTGTGGACGGTGTTGTTGTCAGGGCGGAGGGCAAAGAGAAGGAGGTGCAGGGGGCGGACGAGGTCATCCTGACCTACATGCAGGCAGTGCAGAAGATCCTGACCAACATGAACTATGGGCCTGAAGACATCAGCATCCTGGCTGGAGGCTTCAAGAAGATTGAGGAAAGAAACGTCAGTCCCTGCTGCTGCTACATCTGAAACTATTACACTAATACTGCTACTGCTACTACTGCTGCTACTGCACCTGAAACTACTACACTACTACTGCTGCTGCTGCTGCTGCTGCTGCACCTGAAATTACTACACTACTACTGCTGCTTGCTGCTGTGTCTCTCCTCCCGCTTGCTGCTGGCTGTTTAAAAGAACTATCTACTTCAAAAAACTGCTGTCTGCCGCTGTTTTGCTTCCGCTGATTTTTAAAAAGAACTAGTTGTCTGTAACAGAACTAGTTGATCTGCACAGAATGTCTGTCTGTCACAGAATATTTTATTGTTTAAAAAAGTTGATTTAAAAGTAGTTGTTGTAAAAGAATGTCTGTCTGTCAAAAATAAACGTCTAACAAATGAATTGTCAAAAAGAAATCTGATTTTCAATTAAAATTACTAATTTTTAAAATTTGTAAAGAATCCAAAAATTTATATAAAATAAATTTTTTCAAGAACATCATTTTTTAAACTATTAAAAAATTATTTAAATTTTAATTTTTTTGCAGAGAAAAAAAGGGAAAAAAATTAAAAAAAGGGCCCCTTTTTTAAAAAATCAAACCTTTCCCCCTTCTTACACGTCATACAACCAGAACAATAAAAGTTCCATCAAGTCCCAATGTGTAACGCAAAACCCCCCAACCACACACACCCCACACAGAGGGACACACCCGGAGGGGATGAATCTTGGCTGTTTAAGGAGGAAAAAAATGAGATGAAGCAGGAGAGGAAAACTTAGGTTTGAAAAAATGTCGAGATGGATTTAAAGTGCAAAATCAGGATATACCCCGGGCCTTCCCGGAAAGTTTTTATATCATTGGTTTATAACAATTCAAGAAATTTTGGGGTGAAAGTTTTCTTTGATTAATTTGATTTCGAATATTTCAATTTTTAACTTTCTTTTCTTTTATTCTTTTCAAATTTTATTACTATGATTTTTTTTACCGAATTGCTTTGGTTTTTGTGCCCCTGTGAGTCCCCCTGCGCAGCGTGCACTTTTGCACGTGACCCGGGACTCAAAACCGCCCCCCCACCATCCCCGCATTTGTACTATCGGCAATGACATAAGCGCAGACTTAAAAGTTTTTCCCTCACAGGGTTTTTCACCAAAAGAAAAATGCTCGAAAAACATATTGAAAACCCTTGGAATCACCGGGGAAAACCAGACATTAACAGTGCAGGCATACGTCATCGACTGCAGCGTGCTTCCCCAATTCTCCTCCCCCCCACTTTTGACGTAAACCCCCAAAAACTGTCCCCAGCCACAACATGTTTTAAATTTTCCCTTTCCTCCGATGTTTTTTTCCTTTGTCTTGATTCTAACGGTTTTCCCCGTAATGTGTGTAACGTTTCAGGACGTAAAAACCCCCTGATGCCCCTGTTCTTTTCCTTTTCCTTTCCCTGCTGGAAATCCAACCCCTTGTTACTCTTCCATGCACACATCTCTCCCTCACCCTAAATTTCTTGATAGTTAGTACTCCCCAGCTTCTTCAACTCTTTGCCTCCCAAACCTTCTCCAAATTTGGGAAAAAATTTTTTTATCCGCAATCTTTGGCCTTTTGACTTTATACTTTTCTTCACAAGCCCGAACGTTTTTCACAACCCCTTTACCCCACGACCCTTGAATTACAACCTGTTCTCCCCCCAATTGCTTTTGGCTGCACCCCTACTGACCATCCCTACCCCGACGCCCGGCGCCTGGTTTACCCAAGACTTTCCCGATTTAAAAACGCAAAAGCCGGCAAATTAAAAGGCAGGGGGGAAATAAAAAACCCAAATCAACAAAAGCTTTTTCCCAAAAAAAAAAATAAAAAAAAGTCAAAAATCTTAATCCATTCAGCAAAAAAAAAGAATTACTCTTCCCCAATTTCTGCGCTACATCCAAAAATTCTTTTTTCCTCACCTCAATCTCCCGGGTCTGCAAAAAAACTCCCCCCTACCACCCAAACCCCGTCGAAATTCCCCTCCTCTTTTTTGCTTTTTTTTCAACAAAGTCCACAACATCGCTCCCAACTGGATCAGACTCATTTAACGCACCCCTGACCCCCGTTACTGGCATCCCTTTTTTCCTTTTTTCCCCAATTGAAAAAAAAATCAGACAAAATTTTAAAAGGAAATGACAAAAAAATGCACCTTGACCCCTTGCTCCCGTTTTTCACAATGCCCTTCCCCAAAATTTTCCCTTTTTCACTAAAATTAAACTATCTCTTTTATCGGGACTTTTCCCCAGCTCTAAAAAAACCCAATGTCACACCCCTTCTAAAAAACACGACCTCGATCCCAAATTTTTGAAAATTAAAAGACCTGTCTCAAAATTCCTTTGTCTCTAAAGTACTAGAAAAAGTTGTTCTCAAACAGCTCAACAGTCACCTTCATTCCAATGATCTCCTTCCCCCTTTTCAATCTGCCTATCGCCCCAACCACAGCACCGAAACCACCCTAGTCCATACTTAAGATACACTTCTACTTGCTTTGATGCAGGAAAAATCTCCCTCCTCACTCTTCTCGACTTATCTGCAGCCTTCGACACTATAGATCACTCAATTCTTCTTTCTCGTCTCCAAAATACGTTTGGTATTAATGGCACAGCCCTCACCTGGTTTACTTCATACCTCACAGACAGATTCCAGAAAGTTATTGTAAACAAAATTCAATCAAAACCTGTCAAAATGGAATGTGGAGTCTCACAGGGATCAGTCCTGGGCTCTGTTCTCTTTACTCTCTACACTGCTCCACTCTCACATATAATAAACAACCAGCATATTGATCATCATTTCTATGCCCATGACACTCGGCTTCAGTGCAGTGATACTGTTGAAAACTTGCCTTCCCTCCTGACAAATATGTCCTACTGCCTTCAAGACATTTAAAACTGGATGACTCAGAACAAGTTACAACTTAAACCGAAGCTATGCTCATAGGGACCCAACATAAACTTTCCTCCACCACAACAACATCAATAGAATTCGGCAATACGTCAGTTCCTTTGTCCAAACTCTGTGAAGTATTTAGGTGTAGTTCTTGACAACACACTCTCTATGAAAAAATTCATCACCCAGCCCTGCCAGTCTTGCTACTTTCAACTACAGCGTATAAGCGCGACTCGCAAGTATCTGTCCACTGATGCAACTTTCAAGCTCGTCACATCTCTCATTCTTTCACGTTTTGACTACTGTAGTTCTCTTTTGGTTGGCCTACCAGCATCATCCATCCACTCTCTTCAACGCATACAAAACTCTGCAGCTCGACTGGTCCTAAGAAAGAAAATATCTGAACACATCACTCCTCTTCTGCGATCTCTTCACTGGCTGCCAGTCTCACAAAGACTGAAGTATAAGATCAATACCCTCTGTTTCAAATGTCTCCACAAATCTGCACCATCTTATCTTTGTAACTGTCTTCACCTGTACACTCCATCCCGTTCCCTTAATTCAGCCGCAGATACTTTGTGCTTTCGAACACCCACATTCAAACAAACCACTGTTGGTTGTCGCTCTTTCTCTGTTTCTGGTCCGTCCACCTGGAATGACCTCCCTCTTTCACTTCGCCCAAAACCTTCACTTCATACCTTCAAATCCAGCCTCAAAACACACTTATTTCCTACCTCACACTTTCCCCTCATATCTGTCTCTACTTTTCAACAGCATCCTTCATCTCCTAAGTGTGTTCGCGGGTTTTGTGTGTGTGTGTGTGTGTGTGTGTGTGTGTGTGTTGTGTGTGTGTGTGTGTGTGTGTGCGTGCGGGTGTGTGTGTGTGCGGGTGTGTTGTGTGTGTGTGTGTGTGGTGTGTGTGTGTGTGTGTGTGTGTGTGTGTGTGTGTGTGTTGTGTGTGCACGTATGTGTGCATACATTTGAAATATGTTATTTATTATATTTGAGAAAAGTTGCATGCGCCTAAATGATTTGATTGCAAGCGCTTCGATTTGTTTGTTTTACAAGATTGAGCGCTATATAAATTCCATATATTATTATTATTATTATTATTATTATTATTATTATTATTATTATTATTATTATGTGTCTTCTCAACGCCCAATCTGACGCGATAGGCAGACTGAAACGCAGGAAGGAGACTGTTGGAGAGAAGGTGGTGGTTGAGCTGTTTTAGAACTACTTTTTCAAGGACTTTAGAGATAAAAGGTAGGTTGGAAACAGGTCTATAGTTCTTCAGAATGTTGGGGTCAAGGTCATGCTTTTTGAGTAAAGGTGTGACTATTGCAGTTTTGAGAGCTGAAGGAACATTTCCAGAGACAAGAGATAAGTTTACTATTTTCGTAATAGTGGGAGGGGACGGGATAGCTCAGTGGACGGAGCACTCGCTTTCCCCCAGCCAAGTTAAGCAGCGTCGAGCGTGGTTACCAGTTGGATGGGTGACCGTTTGGGCGCCTTGGCTTCAGTACAGTTCCCCCAGTTCACCCAGCTGTAAATGGGTACCTGCCCTCTTTAGGGTCAGGGAAGGTAAAGCAGCAGGGAGAGGAGATGGGCGCCGCCCTCAATATGCTGGCCCTAGAGAAGTGAGGTCTCTGACGCCTCGCTCCCCTACGACCTTATAGTTTATGGGACTCCTTTACCTTTTCTTTACCTTTAATAGTGGGAATAAGTTGTGGCAGGCACTGTGCGAAAAGAGAAGCAGGTATGGGATCAAGATCACATGATTTAATAGTCATTCCTTTCAGAATGATCTCGATTTCTTTCTCGCTTGCGGGATGAAAGGAAAGTAGAGGAGTGCCAGAGAATTGGGGATCAGAAGTTGCAGGCTGGAAAGGAGTTTGATCCAAACTGGAGCAAATGTTGTGGACTTTGTCAGAGAAGAAAGCAAGAAAATATAGAAGGAAGTTCAAAGTGGTCGTGAATAGAAAGCAGAGGACTAGCATTCTCAGATCCAAGAAACGTGGATGTGAGGGAAAAGAGAAATTTCATAGACGTGGTATCAAGAACTTGAGAAGAGTAATACTTTGTTTTTGCTGAATGAATTAAGGATTTAACTTTGTTGATTTGTTTACGAAGAAGCTGTTTGTTTATTTCGGTTTTTGTTTTTCGCCATTGCCACTCTAGTTGTCGCGTTTGCGTTTTGCGACCAGGATGTCACGGTTGTACCATGGTTTACATGGCCTATCGGGCAGGAGATGGTCAGTAGGAGGAGCATGCTCATCAAGGAGTTGGCTGAGGATGGCATTGTAGTGCTTAGATGGGTCAGAATGGTCAGGGGTTTGTGATAGGTGTTCAACAGCTTGGGAAAGGAAAGTTTGAATATCTATGGCCTTGAGGTTGAGACGGGTAATGCACTTTTTGTTTCTGATAGGCTTTGCAATGTTGAAAAAGAAAAGAATGGCAGAATGATTGGAGAGCAGTTCGTCAGTGACAGATACAGACTGAGATGTGACTAGACCTTATGAAACATTGGTGATAAGCCAGTCTAAAATGTGGCTTGATCTGTGTGTTGGTTCATTTACCAGCTGGGAAAGAGAGTGATTTGACAAAGACAGAGAAAGACGCTTGACATCAGGAGATGACTGGTTGTCGAAGTGGCAGTTAAAGTCTTCATGAATGATACGTTTTTGGGGAGAGAGGCTGTAATGGTCAAGGAGTGACTGAAACTCTTGGTGGAAAACTGAAGATGTCAAATTGTTTCTACGGTTGGGAGGCGGACGGTAAAGGCAACAGAAAGTAACAGAGTGGCCAGGTAAGGTGAGGTTGAGTTCACAGACTTCGAAAGATTCGGGTGAAAGAGGAAGGGAGTGACAGATAAACAGAGCTGGATGCAGAGTGTCTTTGTAGATGATGGCAATGCCACCTTCACGGGAGAGTGGGGGAAAGAAAGAGTGTTGTAGTCAGGTGGAGTCAACTGTTTTCTCTTTGGTTCGAGGCCTAGTGGTTTTAGCCAAGTTTCTTCAGAAATGAAATCAGAAATGAAGTCAGCTTTGCCATCAGGGCAGACAGATTGGGCGTTTAGTAGACACATATGGAGAAGGTTTGAGGGAAGCAGAGAGGTTGGAGAAGACTGGTGAGTGACTATGACTATCTGAGGACCAGGATGAGGGTGATGGTAGAGATGTATAAAGTGGAAGAGCAGACAGTTTGGATGGTGAGTCAGGTGTGGAAGATGGTGAAAGAACTGGATCAGTCGGGGGATTTAGAGTCTCATGCAGATCATGACACACGTTAGGGATAGAACCCATGGAGTCAGAGTCACACACAAATGTTGAAACAGGTGGAGGACCAGAAAGCGAGGCAGTGTTGTGGCTGGAAACAGTTGTTGCAGTAGTGACGTCAGAAGTGAGGGGGGGAGGCAGATGTCGGGGAATCAGCTGCAGTCGATGACGTATGCCCGCACGTGTTCCTCTTCTGGTTTTGCGGCGGTGAATTCCAAGGTTTACAATGTGCTCTCTGAGTCGATGTTGCATGTGGTGGAAACCACGTGAGGAAAAAGCTTTCAAGTCTGTTACAGTTAGAGTCATTGCAGTGGAGTGACGAACACAGAGCAGTGGTGAAAGGGGTGGTTTTGATCGTGAATCACGTCATCAGTCAATGAAAGTCAGATTTGTCAGTAGAAGTAATCAAATTTGTTGGTAAAACTCACTTAATTTGTCGAAAGAACTTGTCTATATGACAACATCCATGCCAAATGGCCCCAACATCCACATCCATGCCAAATGGCCCCAACATTCAAGCAAAATAGCCCCATTATCCAAGATTCATGCCAAATAGCCCCAATATCCAAAATTGGTGGCAAATGGCCCCAACATCCAAGCCAAAATAGCCCCAACATTCAGCATTCATGCCAAATACTTCACTCCCATTCTTCACAAAATGTCAGCTCTGGGTTGAAGCTGTGGGAAATTCATTTCAGTGAAAGCTCAACAGAACTATTACATCGTCTAGCAACCAGAATAACATGATATCTCAAGTCATCAGACAATTCTTTCAAAACAGAGGTGTACAAACGCATGGATGGCATTCTTCGGTTTAACTGCAAAATCAGGACGAACAGATTTACCCTATAGCTAACATTCAACTGTGTCGATCAACCGAAAAGTCAGAACTCGAAAGGTAGTTGACAAATACACACACACACACGCACGCACGCACGCACGCACGCACACACACACACCACACACACACACACACACACACACACACACACACACACACACACACAATACACGTCCTTTACCACTGCGGCTGTGCTGCTAGGGGTGTTGTATAACTGTTTCCAAACACACTCAGGAGATGGCAGGGGCCACGAGGGGATCAGGTCAGAATCAACTGATGTTAACGTTCGTGTGCACCAACAGGGTTCACTGACACTGTACACCAGACTCCTGAGGGTGACTCTTGCTGTTGTTGCTGCTGCTGCTGCTGCAGATTGGCACCTTCCTGGCGGAGATCGAGCACTTTGTCAACCACCTCCACCTGCTGGACAGCATGCTGGACCACATGCGCTGGCTGAAGGCTCGCCGCTTGTCCATGTCCATGACGGGCCAGCCGGAGCACCTGCCGCCCCGGCAAGGCTCGCTGCCCCGCGTGCTGGTGGTGCCCCCCCAGACAGAGGGCTGGAGGCTGCTGGAGGAGCAGGAGGAGGAGTCGCCCTCCACCACCGACCTCAGCCTCAGGCCTCTGGAGCTGTGGGAGGTAGGCCTGGTGTGTGTGTGTGTGTGTGCGTGTGTGTGTGTATCGCTTATAATAGTACTAGTAATTTCATCTCTTCTTCTTCTTCAAGTGTCCGGTCTGGTCCTGCAGACATTGACGATCATGGCTCTCCATTCTTCCCTGCAGACATTGACGATCATGGCTCTCCATTCTTCCCTGTTCTCGTCCCTCTCATGAGCTCATTGTTGGTGCCCTCTTTATTCGTTGCGAATTTGTTTAAGCTGTCTGTGAATTTTGTGCATTGTCTTCCTCTGCTCTTGTTTCCACAGATTTTGCCACTCCACAACAGTTTCTCTAGTCCGTCAGCCCTGATTATATGGCCGAAAAATTTGAGCTGTCTTTCTCTGATGGTGTTGAGAAGGGATCTATTGTACCCATCCATTTCCATTACTTCTGCATTTGTTTCTCTTTTTGTCCATGAGACTTTCATGATTTTCCTGATGAACCACATTTCCACTGCTTCTAGTCGCTGTTCTGTGTCCTTGGCTAGGGTCCAGCACTCACATCCGTACAGAAGAATGGACCATACGTAGGCTCTCAAAACATGGATCTTTGTCTTGAGGCTTATCTTACTGTTGGTAAAAATGCATTTCATGTTGTTTAAAAGTTGCCTTAGATTGACCGATTCTCTTCTTGATTTCTGTGTCACACTTGCCGTCCGGGGTGATAGTACAACCAAGGTATTTAAAGGTGTTTACTTGTCTGATTCTCTCTCCTTTACAGGCTATGTTGCATTGTGGTATAACAGCTTTTTTCGAGATCACCATGCATTCTGTCTTCTTTGCGTTGAGCTGTAATCCTTTCTTTTCGCTTTCGTCTGTTACTGTTGTTAAAATCTTTTGCAGTTTTTCTTCAGAGTCGGCGATAAGGACTGTGTCATCTGCATATCTCAGGTTGTTGATGTTGTGGCCACCTACACTAATTTCCTCATGATTCTCAATATTTCGTAGAATTATTTCACTATATACATTAAATAAATCAGGCGAGAACACGCAGCCCGCCTCCACCCCTGCAGATTGGTCTATATTGACTGATGTCATTGTCGACTCTAATGGCTGCCTCCTGTTCCCAATATATGTTTCTGAGGACTCGAAGATCTTTCCCGTCGATGTATAGCCCTGCCATAATATCAAACAAGTCGGAGTGTCGTACTTTGTCGAACGATTTTGAGTAGTCAATGAAGCAGAGGTACAGGTCTTTCTGGACCTCGATGGATCTTTCCATGAGAGTTTTCAATGCGAAGATTTCATCTCTAACTGCAATAAAAACAACATCCATGACAAAATCTATTGAATTGGACAAGAGAAAGGGCATGAGGAGAGAAGAGGAAAGGAGAGGAGAGGAGAGGAGAGAGAGAGCTCCCCCGCATATACAGCGTGTGACTGTAGAATTTCTAGTCACAGTAAGACATACTTGAATTTTTTTCTTTAAGGAATGCCGTAAGAGCTGATAAATGTAAGTATGGTTAATTTTTCTGTATTAGTCATGGTTGATTTGCCTTATTAGTCAATTCCTAGGCATTCATGCATTAGATGGCTTTTTAGCTGTGTCTTGAACTGATTTTTGTTTTTGATACATTTTAAGCGTTTTGGGAGCTTGTTCCATAAATCACTACCTGAATACAAGAAGCTTGTTTTGTAAAGATTATTTCTTGGTCTCGGAAATGTTAGTAGATGATTATGTCTGTGTTCATTGATTTTGAAGCTATTGGTGATCTTTGGAGGGGCATTTCCATTGACAACTTTCTGGACAAATAGAGCTTTATTTAGATAAAGTCTGTTTTTGAAGGTTAGGATATTTGTTTGCTTATAATCGTTGATGGTTAGGGAGCTTGATTTTAGTAGAACAAGTTTCAGTGCTATTTTATATAATCGATGAATCAATTTTAAAATTTGTATCACTGCAGCTCGTCCCAAAGAGATGAAGCTATAGACAACTTTAGGCAAAATATTGGGCGCAAAAAAAAATAAAAATAAGAGTTTGCGAGAGTGAATTATTCAGAAAATGTATTTATTTTTGATAACTGAAGTAGCTTGTAAACGAGACGTTTTCTAGCGCCTCACTATGGTCAATCCAAGTAAGATTTTTGTCAATAATTACACCCAGAATCTTCTGTGGGAGTCTCAACATTCTTCAATTTCTCTTTTACTATCAACAGGGTGGAATTTGTCTTTCTTTTTTGTCTCTTTTGTCTTGCTAGTTACATACATACACTTAGGTTTTCTGTATTTAGGGAAAATATGGTTTTGCTGAGTCAAGTAACCAAAATCTTGTCATACTGTTTAAGTGTGATTGTAAGTCTGTGGGGGTCCCAGAATCACTACAATCGAGGGTTGTATGTCATCAGCAAACATTTTAACGGGACATTCTAGAATTGGGGTAAGTCATTTAAATAGATTGAAATTAGAAGGGGACCCAATATGACCTTTTGTAGGTACTCCATGTTTAAATAGTTACTAGCTCTGATGTTTTGATTGTTTTTTGCAGTACTAGTGCTCTGCCTATTCGACAAAAAGCTTTTCAAAAGATTTTTATCACTTTCTGGTGTTTGTTTATACTAATGAAGTTACGCAATAATAGGGAATGATTGATTACATCAATTGCTTTTTCAAAAGTCATTTAAAAAGGCCTGTTATTTATTTTCATTGATATTGTGTTAGTTAAGATGTCCGTATTTTGTGTATGTGTTGTGTGACAGAGGGAATAGTTTTTAGGAAAAACCTGATCTGAGCTTCATTTGGAGAGATTGTTGTTTACAAAGTAGGAATATACAGATTTTTTTGTATGTTTTCGATGGGTTAGTTAAGACAGACAGAATTGAAATTGGTCTGGTAATTAGGAAGGACAGCAGGATCACCTGGATTTGTGGTTTGGTTTATGATTTTTGCCTTTTTAAATTGACAGGAAAGATTGTTTGTCTATATGCACTCGTTGTACAGTATGTCATGTTCCAGCTATAACTTGACACGAAAGTTTAATTATTTTCCATCTAGATTGTGTAACCACGTGTTCTGCGAACTTCTTGATGAGTGCTGGCTTTCCAGGATGTCTGTTGATTTGTCAATATGGCAGTAGTTTAAATGGGATTTTATTTCTGTTTGATTCGATATTGGTTTAACGTAATAGGAGATCAGTTTCTTTTTGATCCTTGTCATTGATTGACTTTTGGTGGCAATGTTTGAGAACGTGGTTGTTTCAATTCCATCAGCTGATAATCTCTTTAACTGTCTGTTGACTTTTGATATAGGTTTATTATCTTACTGAAATTGATGGCTTTCCATACTTGGCGAGTGTGGGTAGTTGTGAATAACAATTTGTGTAAATCACCTTTTGATTTGCGTTTTAGTGAAAGTTACTTTGTTTCTTTGTTGCTTCTGAACTGCTCCTATTGAACCATGTGTTTCAAATAGTTCTTAGGTGTATTTCGGATTCTTATGTCTTTGGTTAATCCAAAGGTGGTTTGATTTTTTCTTTGAACTCTTTTTTTATGAAAGGGGAATGTTTGTCGTATGTTTGTCGCAGCTTCATCAGGGTCTCTAGTTTATATATGTCAGTGTAATGGCGAAGTTTGTTCAAGTCTGGAAAAGGAATCTTGCTCGTTAAGTTAAAACAATTTCTGTTAAAAATAGTTTTATGCCCTACTTGAGGTTATTTTTTTGGATACGATTTTTTAAACCAAGTAAGGCACAATGGATTATGATCACTGCCATCCACATGTGGGAGCACATACTTATGTTATAATTGTGTTGTTTTGTAAGTGTGTAGATAGATCTATTAATGCTCTAGCGTTATTTGTTTCGAGTTGGTCTATTATTAGTTGTTCTTGGCCTAACATAGCTAATGTTGTGGTCCATTTTGGTTTAGGTTTTAGAAGTCTTATGTTAAAATCCCCAGAATAATTGTTTCTGTTATTTAAAGAAGGATTACATCGTTCCATAAGGGGAGGTTGAATTTTCTAACCAGGTCTCTGGTTTCTGAAGGGATCTATTGTGTTTTTAATTTTATTTCTATCCACATAGGATTCAATGGCATAAACCTTCAAGAGTTATATATTTCTTATACAACTGAAGTCCGAGGAGGTATATTGTAAGTAACTGGTGGACTTGGGTTTTGTGGATCTTCATGGACGATTTCATTACCCTGGTAATTTCATGTGTTTGCATCTGTTACATTTGGGAGAAAGTCAGGGATTCAGCTAGGCAACACAAATGAAACTGGATTCCCACGTGTTGTATGTATGGTGGCAATTGTAATCTTTTGTGTTGTTGCATAGGTTGATATTTAGGTAGCCTACATGGAGTGCCCTGTTTTGTTGGCCATTTGTCTGAAGTTAGAGACATTTATATGTCAGGTTTGATTCTGCTAATTTATTATATATATATAATATCTTTTTTATTTTATATATTTTCGTTGCTACTGTACGTTTAAGTAATCTATCAACATAGAGGACCCCGTTAGTAGGTTTTTAATTCATTAATCAAACAGGAGAATAATAATATGAAATGAAGGAACACAATAAAAACGAAACAATACTAAAAGTCAATTTTCAAAACTCTTGCTTGTGATCTGCAAAAAAAAGATTCTGTTTTCAACGCACAGTGTATAAATCCAGTCGCCTTTTTATGTCTTAACTAAATGGAGATTCAAAAGTCACCACACGTACATTAAAGTGTAGAATATTTTGGATAAATAAAGAGAATATTCATTCTTTTTTTTCTAAATCATAAACTATCATTACGCCAATACAATATTCTATAAGCTCTAAAACAAGGAAAGATACCGTCAAAGCATTAGATACATTTAAATGTATAGAATTTCTTGGATAATCAATATTCAAAATTTGTCTCTTACTCAACTGTTGTTGATGCTATGGTCTCTGGTGTAGCAATATAGCTGATAGTCACATTGTCAATTGCTTCAGTCACAGCAGACTGCTTTATTGATAAAACAGCATATTATTGCTGCTAAGTCACAAAGTCAATTGTTTTTCAGTTATAAGCAGACTGCTTTATAATCCTGCAATATAGCTGCTAGTCGCAAAAAGTCAATGCTTCAGTCAGGCAGAAACGCTTTATAAAACCACACAGCAGCAGATGTCGTACGCATTGATCTACATTTCATATGAGAGAGGGGGAGGGGAATTGTTGGGGAAGAATGAAGAAATTTATTTTTTAATTCTTGTGTGAATCGATGATCTATATACCCTTCTGTTTGGATGCAGGCAGACTTGGCATACGACACACATACACAACACTTCCAGAACGCACATGTGCCACGCACGCATGCACACGCGCGCACCATACAACACTTCTTTCATTCACTCTACCCCAAAAGTCCCTCGATGATACTACAAACGAGGCCCCGGTGCCAAGCATGCAGAACATCCTGCCATTAGTTAAATCCGCTCGCTTTTTTCGAAAAAGAGCAGGTCATGGTTATTTTGTGCTGGTGGGAACAGACGAACAAAACTTACAAAACCACCCACACACGGGTACTGGATGCAATAAAAACACATGAGCGGCCATATTCCATTATCCTCGATATAAAAGAAAAAATAATATAAAAATAAGGTAAATAAAGCACACCGCACTTGTTCATGCACACAACACTTTCATAACACACATGTAAGCACATGCACAACAGACAATGCACACCTACATTATTTTGTCAAATGTCTAAAGTAGATCAGAAAGCACATTGACTAATGGTTGTGTGTTGGAGAGGTGTGCTTGATTATTGATGTCTCCCTTAACACATGGCGACTTCTGAACATTGGGGGTTTCTGGGACTGGGAGGGGGAACGTGTGTGTCATGGAATAGTGTCATAATGTCGTTGTTTTCACAAGGGGGGTGGGGGTGGAGAAGACATGACCACGGGGTGTATTCTAGCTCGTACTCAGAAGAAGAAAATAAAACTAGGAAGCCCCCGCCTGAAAAGATCAACCCCCTCAAATGGAAGAGAAAGAAGTGCAAGAACAGATTCTTTAGTGCTATCAAGGTGAAAACTTGACTCCATTGATACAACACCCCCTCAACATGGAGCAAGTCTGGGGACCCCTTCAAGCCAGCTCTTTTGAAACCTTAAGGGAAGTTTCCCGGGACAAGAAATGTAGAGGTAAAAACAGGAAAGCTACAGCTTGGTGGAACCAAGAGGTGAGGAAGCCATCAAGAAAAAAGCAGCTATAT
Organism: Rapana venosa; assembly: GCA_028751875.1. Lineage (NCBI taxonomy): Eukaryota > Metazoa > Mollusca > Gastropoda > Neogastropoda > Muricidae > Rapana > Rapana venosa. The sequence goes on along the minus strand of CM054144.1, from coordinate 2,059,337 downwards.
AAAGTTGGGTCAAGACCAAGACAGAAGAGGACTACGTCAAGTACAAAATTGCAAGAAGAAATGTAATAGTCTTTGTTGTAAAAGCCCCCAAAGAAAAATCTTGGGCGACTTAGGGAGAGAAGTTAAGTGAAATTTGCAAGAACTCCAAGAGATTTTTCAAAAGTGTAAAGACGATGAGAGTAAGAGATGAGCATTAAAACCCAAACGACAGTAGTGAATGATGCAAATGGAGAGGCACTGCACAAGAAGAGGAAATTCGGGAAACGATGGGAAGACAATTCAAAAGATTTTTTTAAAAACCCCATCTGGAGTTACAAGCTACCAGCTCTCAGTTCTCACCACGCTATAAAGACCAGTTGGGCCCCCAAAATTTCTTAAAGCTGAAACAAGAAAAGCAATTAAGACCACCCCAAAGGGCAAAGCGGCAGGCGATGACGGCATAACAACTGAAGCCATCCTTGCATGGGAAAAGAAACGGGAGTTAAGTGGGTCACCTCATCTTTCAGAAAGCATGGGAAGAGAGGAAAGTACCAATGGACTGGCAAAATGCAATAGAGGTGTCAATTTGGAAGAAGAAGGGGCAGCAAGAGAGACTGCAGCACCTACAGAGGCATTTCACTTCTCAGCCATGTAGGGAAAAAATGTATGCAAAGATTCTGGAACAGCCCCAAAAGAGCCAAAGCAGAAACACCTACTGAGCAATGCCCAGTTTGGCTTTGGGAAAAGGAAGAGGCTGCACAGATACCATTTTCGCACTCCGACAGCTGTGTGAAAAAAGCCATCGAATACAGCCAAGACCTGCATACAGTATTCGTTGATCAAGGAAAAAGCTTTCGACCGAGTCAAAAAGAGACAAGCTCTGGAAGATCCTGGAGCAGTACGGGCGTGAAGGGCAGTTGCTTGATAACATCAGAGAATCTATGCCAACAGTATGAGCGCTGTCCCAACAGCCAGTGGAACATCGACTGGTTCCTGGTTACATCAGGGGTCAGGCAAAGGGTGTGTACTCTCACCTTCTCTTTGTGATCTTTCATGGACCAGATTACAAAGGAAAACCCAAACCCCGATCTTGAGGCCCTGAACGAACTATTTTTTGCTGACGACCAGTCCTTGATGAATCGAACAAAGCAGTCTTCAAGAACAACAGACCAACTCAACACAAGCTGCGAGAAGTATGACATGAAGATCAGTATCACAAAAACAGAAGTTATGTCTGTCAGCAGAAATCCAGGAAAGCTGGACTTCCCAAAATCAACGGCACCCAGCTGAAACAGACCAAAGGGAAATTTAAATACCCTTGGCAGCCTCTTCACTGAAGATGAAAAAATTGGACAGAGAGATAGAAAAAAAAGATGCCAGAAAGCGAACGAGTCAGTTAACAACTCGCCCCCCTTCTAAACATTCCAGCATCCCAATGAGCCCAAGGCAAAACTCATCAACGCCATCTTCGTTCCAACACTCACATACCAGTGTCAGGGCATGGGCCCTAAAAAAAAGCCTTAGAGAGAAAATTGGTTACATGTGAAATGCCCTGCCTGAGAAAAGCTGTCAACAAGACCAGACGCAACAAGATCAAGAATGAGGTGATCAGAGACATGGTCGGACTACCACCAATTCTCCACCATATCGAACAACAAAGTATGAAACGAAACTGATGATTCATTTTAGGATTATAGCATCCTAAATGGGTTGAAACTAGTCAGTAATATCTTGGATAACATAGTCTCCTTCCCAATTTAAAGTTATTTAAAATGTTGATAAACTTTGAAAGCAGGAAACTTACTGAATATCATACCTCATACAGTGATGTGGCATCAACATCACCATACAGCAAAATAGCATCACTTATTTTTATTTTATTTATGTTTTATTCATTCCTTTATATCGAGGATAATGGAATAAGCACTCATGTGCTTTTTTACATCCAGTCCCCGTGTGTATGCGGTTTTGTAAATTTTGTCATCTGTTTCTACCGGCACACAATGGCCTACTCTTCCCAAAAACGGAAACATGATTTAACGTGTGCGCAAGATGTTCTGCATGCGTTCGAAACACGAGGCCTAGGTTTATAGTCTCATCCGAACTTTCAAGAAAAAGGAGAGAGGAACCATTCACATTAATAAAAACACAACAAAAACCATAGAAAAAGGCACAAAAACTAATGTAGTATATTAAAACATGGGGAAAAATTAATGTTCCAATGACAGATCTACAGTATCATCTGTTTTCCTTCGGTTTGTAGCATGAATGTATATCTAGATAAACTATATCTGAGAGTGGCATTTTTGGCTCTGAGAAATACGTTTAGGGGAAGAGTAACAAAATCGCTAAGGAAATTTGTTCCATATTCCATAAATCGTCATATGCATGCATATAAACACAAAATGCTGTTCTTTTCAATCTGATTTTTGCAAAATGGACAGTATTTGTCACGAAACGATTTGCTATATCGTTGTACATTATTATTTAAAGGAAGGAACATTAAATCTTATTTGTGCAATAGCAACACGAAAGAAAACATACCCATATTATAAATGTATAGTTCTTTTTAAAAAAGTGGTTTAAATGATCGATAAGGCTGGTATCTATCGCGATCTCTAATAGTGCCTGTCCATTCTTAAATGTAATATCGACAAGGCCTCTGTTTGAATGTGACCAAGAAAAGTTTTACATCTCCAACCCCTGTTAAAGCCAAACAATGTTAAAGCCAGTGCGCACAGAACTTCTCTTACTTTTGAGCCCCAACATTGTTTACCACAGATGTCTAATTTAGTAACATTTGATAAGCTTTGCCAAGGAAAAACGTTCAATATTCTTTTCTAACAATTTGCACCAATATCTCACACAGGCTACAAAAGAATTCACGTATAATGGATATCTCCCAAGGTCTCCATATACCATTCCATTAGGAGTCTTAATTGGAACACCCAGAAACCTCTTTACAAGCCATCATATGGACCTTTTCTATATGATCTAATCTGTTTAACCCCCATTTTTCAGCAGCATAAAGCAATATTGGCTGTATCTTGCATCATAAATTTGAAAAAAAGTGTTTGGCGTCATTTCTTTATACTTTTGAAAAACCCTTTTGTTCAGCTGAAATTTACTGCCTTTTCCCTTTAGTGTCAAATGCAATGTACCTATTTTAGCATGATCATAGTTGTAAAGTTTATCCTAAATAACAATTTTCATTAACAACTTCCAGTCTGAGTGAGAGAGAGAGAGAGAGAGAGAGGAAGAGAGGAGAGAGAGAGAGAGAGAGAGGAGTGGGGGAGAGAGAGGGGGAGGAGAAAAGGGGAGAGAGAGGAGAGAGAGAGAGAATCTGCCCCATTGTCTCAAGTGTTTATAAAATTTAAAAAAATATTGTGCGGTCTGTGTCAACAGCAGACCTGTTACTTGGTCTCTTTTGATTCCTTTGTATTTGTGATTTCGTACTGGGGTAGTTATGTTATTTTGCCCTTTTACCTTCCCCGTCTTCCCATCTCCTCACTCTCTTTTCTTTCCTCTCTCAGTTTCTGCCTTGTTCCTTGTCTCCTGTCACCTCTTTCCCGTCTATTCTCTGCGTTAACGCCAGTGCAGCGCATTCCCTCATAATTTTAATATAATATATATATTAATATAATTTAAAATATAATAAAATATAATAAAATTACTATATATATATAATTTATATAATATTATATAATATATATAATATAATATAATTTAATAATATAAATATATAATATAAAAAAATATAATATATATTTTTAAATATAAATAATATAATATAATGTTATTAATTGTTGAGGCATTAAAGTATCCGGGTGTCTTTCTAATCTAATCTGATCTAATCTAATATAACAATATAATATAATACACTCATAGCAAAATATATGTTTATATTCAAACAGATTTTACTGTCTGAGTGTGTGTATGTGTGCATGTGTTTTTTATTATCTCTCTCTCCTCTTCTCTCTCTCCTCTCTTTTCTCTCTCAGCTTTTCACTTTGTAATATTCATTTTATGGCAAGGTTTCTTTTATAACCTACAATTGTTTTGAAGCGAGTATTTTGTTGCATTTTTATTTGTGTTTTTTCCGCCGCTTTTAGGGTTTTCTGGCAGTATGTTCCTACTTGCTTTCATGTTTTGTTTGATTTATTCTGTAGTCTGGTAGACTGTTGGGACCAGCAGAAGATTTTGCAACCAGCTTCCTCTACTTCTCCAGGTTTCAGCTTTCCGTTTAAAGGGCGTTCCACTCAAATCCAGTTCACCTCTTTGATGTTGCCTTCCCATCGTTTTCTCTGTCTGCTTCTTAGTCTCCCTCATTGAACTGTTCCTATGGGCCAGTCTTGGTGAGTTTGAATGTTCGCGTGATTGCCCTACCTTTTCAGTTTGCGTTTATTTCACTGAAAACCAGAATCAGGGCCCATGGCTTTTAAATTCTGATTTTCACTTCCTTGTTAGTTTATCAAGGGAATTTTCTCAGCCTGAAATGCATGTCATTTCCCAAGGAGGCTTCATCAAGATGATTTACCAATTTGATTTAGCTTTGCTCGTTTCCAGTTAGAACGTCGATGTCGTCAGCAAAATGTAAGATTGTAAATTTCCTGCCATCAATACTGACTATATTGCATGGTTTTCAAGTGTGTTGACCTTTTACTCTCTCTACGAAGAATTTAAGAGTGTGGGAGAGAGCAGACATCCTTGGCGTATTCCTTGTGTTTGATGTCATTCTCCAATAATGTTGTTGCATTGTTATAGAGGCATTCTTTGATTTGATCAGGTTGGCATGATGTTATACAGCCTCATGGCTGCCCACAAAGTGGTATGCCAAACGCTGTCGAATGCCTTCTTAAAGCCCAAACAAAAACCTGGTAAAGATCTTGCTTGTGTTGCAACAAATACTTACAGAATATACTAAGGCTCAAATTACATGTTGTACTGCATCTGCTCTGAAACCTGCCTGTTCTTCTTTGATGATCTCTGCAGCATTTGACTTCAGTTATTTAGAAGTCTTAAAGGACTTTACTTGGTGGCTGAGAGGCTGATGGTAGGGCATTTTTGGCTTACTTGCAAGTTACCTTTCTTTAAGAGGCGATAATGAGGGGCTGTTTCCAAGTTTTTGGCCATTGCCTGTCTGCCAGTTTATGACTGTGCGGAAGAGTAAACAGTCTATCATGGCCTCCCCTCCTGCCTGGACAAGCTCTGATGGCATGTTGCCCAAACCCCTGCTGACTTTCTTTCTTGGGTGATTTTACTGCACTTTCTACTTTTTCCCCGAAATTTTGTGGGGTAGCTGTTGTTGTGTTTTGGTGGAGTGACATCTAACGTTTAGGATCTCCTCCGCTGTTGTGTGTACAATTCGGGAGCAGTACTCTGTCTACCTGTTTAGGATATCTTGTTATTCTCATAAGACAATTTTATGTTTTGTCTTTGATGGTATTGTTTTCCCCTGTTTACAGCTTTTCGGGTCTTTCAGAAGCTGGTAAACTTTCTTGCGGTTGTTTTTCTGCAGGTTTTCATCAAAACTTTTGCATTGCTTTCAGTCCATGTCTCCTATGCTTTTTTCCTGCCTTGTACCCGGTTGGTGGCTTGCATTATAGTTTTGCACCTCCAGCCCTTTTTTTTTGCTTTGTTTTTCTGGTTTGGTGTTTGCCCAAGGTATTGTTGTTCGTTTCAGTTGCCACAGTATTGTAACAGTTGATCAAGGTATCTATTCCTGTTCCTGGTTTGTCAGGAACAATGAGGGGGGGTTGGGCAAATTCTTCCTCCTTTCTTTGCTTGCAAGTTGGCTATTTTGTTTGGGTCCCGAGTTTCTCAAGATGAACCCGAACTTTACAGTGCTTTGCTTCTGAATTCTTTAGGCGGAGTCTGAAGGTCATCATTATGAACACATGGCTGCTTTCTATGTCTGCTCCTGGAAAGCTTCTGGTTTCCAATATTGGGCACTTGATAGGGAGCAATGTTTTATCATGATGTAGCAATTTGGTTTTGGTTTATCTGCTCATGGGCTGTGCCATGTCCAGTGTTTTAAATGGTTTGTGTGAACTAATGTGTTCACCATCTTCAGGTTGCTGTATCGAGCAACTTCTAGGAGCCTCAAGCCTCTTTCATTGGTCTGAGGGTTGACCATTTGTCAAATATCCCCTTTTTAAAACTTGGTTAGCCTCTGCTGCTATTTTTACATTTCAGTAACCTGCACTACACTGATGTCTTTTTTGGAGTCTGCACTATGATGTCATCCAGTTGATCATAGAAGTTTTTCAGCTTATCGTCATTGGTGGTCAGTTTTTGGAATATATATGATGGCATGTCTGTAATGTTAAAAAGGTTTCTTCCCACAGAAGATGGTAATGAACTACCCGACATTGGTGAAAAACCATGATGGCATTCACGGTGTTTTTTGTGCATGAGGAATATAACTATCTTCATGCATGTCTTCACTTCCACTAAAGTAGAGTTTGTGTCTCTAGGGCTAGATATTTCTCCAATTTTTTTTCAACAACAATATCACAGAGTCCAAGGATGTTCCATTGTATCTTTTCATTTCATATGTCAGCTCTTTACTTTTTTCTAGTGGTTTTGAGTGACATCACATTTTCCCTGTGCCAGTAGTAATATTCTTCCTGGCAATTAGTGACTTTAATCCATCATTTGCATACTTGTTACCCTTTATCTTGAGGGTCAGCAACAGAAGGTGTTGTCTGGTACGGGTGACGACAAGTGGTATGGCTTTGCTATGGGGTTTGTGATATACGATGTAATGTCTTGTGGGCAATGGCACGTGGTGGAGCCCATCCTTGTTCATTCCTAACCACAGCCAATGTCCTCCATCAAGGTGACTTGCCTTGGTCTTGGACACGTAACCATTGAGTTCAAGGGAACGTCATCTGTTTTTCCTGGTGACCGCACCATGGAAGTCATACATCCCGTGATGCCACTCACATCACCTTCACTTGCTGTAGTCACCCGATGAGGGGGGTCTTGGATGTGGCACTTGGAGGCCCGCAGGTGAGAGATTTTGGAGATGGCCCGAGGACCAGTGATGCCCGTCCACCCTATCAGGAAGAGTGCAGAGCCAAACATCATAGGTACATCCTCACCTAGATCACCCTCAACATCCCTTCTCTAGGTGTACATTTCAACTATTGGTTGTAATTATTATGGCAATGCGCACTCAGGACATGGGCGAATGACAAAGTATGTCAAACATATATATTTATGCGGGAAAATTACCAATGTGATTGTGTGTGTGTGTGTGTGTGTGTGAGAGAGAGAGAGAAAGGGGGGGAGAGAGAGATGAGAGAGAGAGAGGAGAAGAGGAGGAGAGAGGAGGGAGAGAGGAGAGAGAGAGAGAGAGAGAGGAGAGAGAGAGAGAGAGTGTGTGTGGGGTATGCACGACCCGTTTTATGAGTGTGTTGATGCATGGGCATACTGGTGCACAAATTAGTGTTTGATTTTACTTCGGTGAGTTTATGATGGGGCGTTATTGCTGATTTGTGGGAGCTTTTTGTGATGGGTGCGCGTGATGTTTTGCATTTCAGTGTTGTGTATTTTGTCCTGATTTATTCATACATTTACAGTTTTTATGTGTGGCTTATACCCCAACGGATTTCTCTGTCTCTGAGAAGTACAGCTTCTGCATTTTAGTTTGAATTTGAAATTTGAATTTGGAATGAAGAGTATTCATGAACCATCCAATCAATAACCGTTCCTCTTATTTTAACTTTTTCTATATTTACACAGCATATATAATCAGAACAAGCTTTGTGGAATACGTCAAGCATTTAACAAAATTCTCAAGTGACAACGATGAACAAAGAGGACAACACAAAAAGACTGGTCACAGGGTTTCTCCTACTGTGATTTCTTCGAAAACAAAGTGGCTGTGTCATCTGGAAAACATGTCTTCCTGTATTTTTCTGCTTGGAGGCTTTGGAAACATCGCCACTATCGGAATCATGCGTCGTTTAAGGACCACAATCTTCTCAGCATGCTATTCTTATGTCCCCTTGCTGTGTCTGATCTCACCTTGCTGTGTGCGGCTCTGCCACGTCAATGGATTTGGTATGTTTTTCAGGTAGACATTGTCACTTTGCATGCAGCCATCTGTAAACTTCGCAACTTCCTGATCTATTGCTCTAGTTTTACATCTGCCTGGCTGGTGACCTGTGTGACAGTACAGAGAACAATGGCGGCCCTGTGGCCACACAGAATGCGAGTGATGTGCACTGTCCGAAGAACGTGGGTTGTCATAGCAACTGTTGCCCTTGTTATGTTTGCTTTTACTTTCCATCCTTGATTGGACTTGATGTATCAGAGAGTAAAGGGTGTCATACCATAAAAGGCATATATCAACAATTCTACTATGATATTTTCCCACTGATGCATATGCTTCTGAGTTCCTTCATACCTGGTGTCTGTATGATTGTATGGGGATAAATTTTGTTGTCAGTCTGTTTAAAGCAGTGTCATTTCTTCTTCCAAAAGTGGAGGCAATGAGTCTAACATCAGCAATGTGAACAGCACTGACAGTCGGAGGAAAACCTCCTACAGGACAACCATCATGATTCTGGCAATATCCTGTTGCTTTTCTGGTTTAAAACCCTGCCGATATATTGTGAGAATAATGTGGCTTAGTTTCATCAAGATGACAATTAAAAGTCCGGATACAGAAGCTAAGGGTAACTTGGTGCAGGCGATATTGTATACATGTGGTCCATCAACAGCGCCGTCAACTTTGCCCTCTACTGCTGACTGGAACCAAATTCAGAAGGGAGTTTCTGCACTGGATCGTGCTGTGGTTCTCGGAGTTCCTTGCTCCATCTGCCCATGAAGCAGACAACAAAGCGAGGTAGACATCAACATCATGGAAAAAAATCCCAGTGTCCAAAATTGATGCCATTATTACTTTATACATTAAAAGAAACATACTTCTGTCTGTCTGTCTCTCTCAATTGGATGAGGAATGGGAAAATAAGTTTTTACCAGAGAGTTAAATGGGAATGCTGAAAGAAACAGTTTTTTTTCTGGAATTTCTAGCATCAGAAGAAGCAAAAATATGTTGGCAGGGTTTCTACTTATAATGTTGACCATAGTATAGAAGTGCTGTTGACAAAATTTACGGGCCCTTTGCAGTAGGGGAGCGGAGTGCCTGCAATACACGGGTTGACTTGGGTGCCAGTGCCTGCAGAAAAGACAGCGGCAGGCAGAGCGCTGAATAAGTTCACTTTTTACTGAACGTGAAGGAGGACCAAGAGGTGTATGGGGAAAGGGGAGGTACCAGTTTCAGAAATCGTAAAAAGGAGGAAGAAAAGAGTTACCATAAAGCTATTACTGTATGTGACTCAAGTAAAGGGGATTAGTGGCAATTTCGGTCAACAATATACAAAGTGAGGAGAAGGAAGATTAATTTACAATTAATTCCAATCACAGATGGAAAACACATTTGAAAACATTCTTGCTGTGGATCACTTTGATCATGTAGTTGAGATGAAAATTAAAAGGAAAAAAAAGTGTTTATGTTTTTTTTTTCTAGAAAAGAAATATCAGAAGGGGAAATTCGTACGAGTTGAAGATGAAAGTCTGAAAAGCTTGGATTAGATCTATTCCAAAAATCTCTAAAAGCAGCAGAACCATTATTTTCCCTTTTCTGACAAGTTTTTTAAACCCATATGTACACATTTGGTCTACCCTAAAGCTTAGACACAGTCAACATTTTTCCCTTACTGAAAAAAAGGTTAGGTCTGTTTGATGGTCAGAAGGAAGAAAAAATGTACATACTTTTTAAAAGATTCCGGGAAAGGGTTTTTGTTTGTTAATCGTGACTGCTTGGAAAGTGCAAACAATAAAGTTTCCCCAAAATTATTCCTATGTTAAAGAGTAGGTGTGGAGGGAGCAAAGTTTTTGGATGGGGTTTTTAAGTGTTGATTTTTAAAAATTCCCTTTTTGTGTGAAGCGGGGTGCCTGTGTTTCCCCTGAGTTTTCATTATTCATCACTGGGGAGCGGAAGAAGTGTCACAAAAGGGGGAAAATGGTTTTCAGTTTTTACCTGGCCCGCAGGAAATGTTTCTCCAGTTATTTTGGGATGTTTTTGTTTTGTTTTCTATAGCCCTAGTGGCCCTTTAAAACCAATAATTGATGATAATAATAATAAAAAATAACAGTAATAGTAGAAAAAAAACAAACAAAATTTAAAAAATCGCTATATCTGGCAAAACAAATCAAGCCTTGCTTTCAAACATTTTTACACTACAACCAAAACAGCTAACACTGTTGACAAATTCCAATGTACAACACACACACACACACAACTTTTGGGTGTTGGTTGTATTATTTATAAAGTATGACAATTGAAGGGGGAAATTGTAAATGAAAAATTTTTGTTTTTTTTTCCTTTTTTTCTCTATTTTCTTGTGTCAGTCTAAGTGAGTAAAATGTGTGCGTGTATGTCGTGAGTAGGTTGAAGTGTGTGCGGGTGTTGTGTGTTGTGGGGTTTTGTGTGTGTGTGTGTGCTGGGAGGGGGTTTTGTTGTTTGTGTTTATTGGTTTCGTTGCGCGGTGTTGTGGTGTGTGTGTGCGTCGTGCGTGTGCGCGCGTGTTTATGTGTACGAGTTATGCAGTGTATTTTTTTTTTTGGGAGGGGGGGTTCCTTTTTCGTTTTTCCCCGGAGCTTTTTTTTTTTTTTGGTTTTGGGTCGCATAAAGATGTTGTGTGTGTGTGTTTTTTGGGTGTGTTGTGTTGGGGTTTTTCTTTTTTTTTTAAATTTTTTTATTTTTGTTTGTGGGTAGTTTTTTTATTATTATTTTTATTATTTTTATTTTATTTTTATTTTTATTTTTTAAAATTTATTGATTAGGGCCCAAAAATGTAGTTAGCAATTTGTTTAAAGTTGTTTTTTTTTCCCTAGTGGGTGGCTTGATAAAAAAGAGCAAATGCATTGCTTTTTCAATGAAACCTCTGGAAATAAAAAATTTGACTTGATTTAAACAAAAAACCCCCAAGGGACGCGAAACGCGCACGCACACAAAACCCCACACCACAAACCACAAAAAACACACACAAAACAAGTTTTACCTTTGGGCGTGTGATGGGGTTTTTCGGCTTTTTAAGGGCAAAGACAGAAAATGGATGAGGGGAAAGTCTTTGGTTTGAAATAGGTATGTTTTGAGGGGGAAATTAAAAAAGTGTCATCAGTACCCTGTGCGAGTGTAGGGTTTTGCTTTTGAAAAAAACATTTGCTATGGGAAAATTTTTTTTCATAGATTTTTTTTCTGCTTTGCACCATTTTTGTAAATATTGTTTGTTTAAATTTTTTGATTATTTATCATTGTTTGCAGGACTGTGTGGGAAATTGGGGTTTAAATTGTTGCGTTTTGATTTGTTTTTGCAAGTTTTTAGGCTTAAAAGTTCCATTTTTTTTTATTTTTTTTTATTTTTTAGTCTTTTGGAAAAGGGGAGGGGGGGAAATCTTTCCCAGATCCGGGGGCCAGAAACAGGGGAAAGAGCGAAGCCCAATGGTTGGTTGGTTGAATCTCAGTTTTTCGTTATCGGGAAGGTTCTGCAGCAGAGGGGGGGAAAACGGGAAAAGGGGGTACAGGGTGAAGACATTCAAGAGGGGAAGAGGGAGTGTTTTGTGGAGACACTTGTAAAAGAGGGTATGATTGATGTTTACTTTGTTGTTAAAGGGAGCCCTTTGGGGAGTTGCAAGGAGGGGGTTATATGTTCAGATTTTTTTCTTTTTGAGGATAGCGAGCTGCAAAGTTTTGTTTTGTTGAAAGGGGGAAAGGATTGATAATGGTGAAAGGGAAAACAAAAGTAAAATGCAATGTCCAGAATGAAAAAAATTTTGGTGACGAAGGGAGGGGCCCTGGGTAGTTTGGATGTTGCATAGTGGGGCAGGCACTAGTGCGCGTAATTTAAAAGTAGCATGAATTTAGGGGCTGGGTTTATGAATTTTTGCCTGGAGGGAAAGTGTTGTCCCTAATGGAAACCCAAAATACTTCACAGCGGGATGAGGGAAATGAGGGGAAAGTTGAAAATTTTATTGAAGCTGTTAAGGTTCCGTTTTTTTCTGCATTTAGCTGTAGCTTGTTCTGTGACATCCGTTTGATATCTTTAAGGTAGTAGGCCATTTGGTCAAGAGAGAAGGCAGGTTTTTTTAGGTGTGTTTACTGCTGAGGTTTTGGGAGTCATCGGCATAAAAATGGGTGTTTGGGCCTTACCCACCCAAATTTTTTATAATTAATATGTGAAAGTGGAAACCGTTTTAGAGAGTAAACCCCCAAAAGGGCCCCGAAATGATCCCCGAGGGACTCCAAAATTCCAGTTTGACAGGGGATGAGTGAACTTTTTTTTTTTTTTCTGCAATGGTGGGATTGGCTGTGAGGTTTGAAATTTAAACCCCGGTGAGGGGTTTTGCTAAATACCAAGGGGTTTTGGAGAGGAAAGAAGGGAAATTTAATGATCTACAGTGTCAGAGGGGTTTCAGATAAAATTTAGAAGAGTAAAAATGGAGATTTTCCCTAAGTCAGAAGCATGTAGAGGGGGTTTTTTTAAAAGTGGGCTAGGGGGTCTCAGGGGCTGTGGTTGACACGATAGGCAGGGGCTGGAAAGGGGAAAAGGGATATTTTTAATGGGGATGTGTTTTTTTGTTGTTTAGAAAAAATTTTTCAAAGATTTAGGATTTAAAAGGAGGTTTGGGAAACAGGGTTAGCAATTCTTCGAATATTAGTGTCGAGATAATGCTCTTTTGTTTTAGAAGAGGTGTAGCTATTACGTTTTGAGAGCTTATGGCAAAATTCCTGAAAGAAGAGATGAGTTTACTATTTTTGTTATAGTGGGAACAATTTTGTGGAATGCACTGAGTTGGAAGATAAGTAGCTACAGGATCGAGATTGCATGATTTTATTGTAATTTTTTTTCACTATTATCTTGATTCCTTTCTCGCTTGTTTGGTGAAAGAAAAGGAGAGGAATGTCAATGAATTGGGGATCAGGGGGTGTAGGTTGGGTGTCTGAATCAGTCTGGAGCAAATGTTGCGGACTTTGTCAGAAAAGAATGAAAACAACGTAGCAGGAAGTTCAGAGTGGATGTGAACAGTGGGCAGAGGGATTACCTTCGCAGATCCCGAAGAGTTGAGGTGATTTCATGAACGTAGCATCAAGAACTTCAGAGAGTGATACTCTGTTTTCCCGAAAAGGCCTTTGTTGATTTGTTTTCGAAATAGCTGTTTTTTTTTTTTCAGTTGTTCTTTTTCACCATTGTCATTGTTGTAGGCATTTGCACTTCTCAACCACTATATCATGGATGTGCCATGGGGTGCAGGGCCTATCAGACAGAATGAGGTCGGTGGGAGGTGCAAAATTCAAATTCAAATTCAAATTCAAAGCTTTATTATCTCAAAGACAGAGAAATTCCGGCGGGTTACTCGCCATACATAAAACAATAAACATTTAAACATGTATTTAAAACACAAAACACACTGTTACATCGCACGCCCCAATCATGAGATAAATGCATCCCCAAATCAGAAATATCTCAGCCAGCCACAAACCCCCCAACAAAATCACTTACTCATGTGCACACAAGTAAACCCGTCGTCCGCACATTCACAGTCACTCGCGACGCGCAACACGCTCGCACATTGTAAACATTCGTACCCATGCTCACGCATTTTAATAAGTCAAATTGTTATAACATGTTGTAAAAGACAAATATTAATTAAATTAATACTATGTTTTTTTTAAGATATTGTACAGTCTAAAATAATAACACGCGCACGTATTTAAAGAAAAAAAATCATTTGTATAACATGTATGATAAGGCAAATATCAGTGAAGTTAATACTTATTCTATTAGAAACTGAACACAGTTTACACTAAAAAAAGGTAGCCTTTAGTCTCTCTCTTTTCTCTCTCTCTCTCTCTCTCTCTCTCTTCTCTCTCTTTTCTCTCTGTGTCATGGGCTTTAGTTCAAATCAGATTTATTGTCATACATTTATTAATTAGCAGAATTGAGGTTGGAATAAAACTATTTTTAAATCGCAGGGTTTAGACTTGGGTACTCTGTAGCGCTTTTGAGAAGGCAGGAGTTCAAAATATTTCGCAAGCACATGTGTGTCATAAACTCACAATCTGTCTAGCTCTGTCTCTCACACGGTTTTCATCCCAGTCATTCAGTTTCATTTGCTCACAGCCACAATTTTGCCACATCTGGTTACAATCTTGTTTACTATGTTTTTGTTTTTCAGTCAGGCCCATACCAACAAAACAAGGAAAATGAAAGGACAGACTCAATAAAGCATCGGTAGAAATTTTGTAAAACTTTTACATTTACTTTAAGACTCCGGGTTTTTGAAGGAAAAAGATGCGTGGTGGCATTTTCTATTTACAAGATCTGTATTAGCATCAAAGTTTAGTTTTATCATCAATAATAGTACTAGATATTTGTTTTGGGTGTACACGCTTACCTTTACACCATCAATGTAAAGATTTGGTTTAGGGGTTTGCGTGGTCATCGAGTAGTTGGCCAAAGAACAGTGTTGTAGTTTTAGACCGGTCAGTGTGGTTAGGGATTTGTGATAGGCGTTCAGCAGCTTGGGTAGAGAAAGATTGAGAGAGAGAGGTTAAGTGAAATTATTTTATTTCAAGAATTAAGAATAAGCACGCATATATATCTTTTTACATCCACTACCTGCCCTTACTATTTTGTTTTAAAGGAATTTTAAGCCACCTCTATTTGAATGTAGACTATTAAGAAGTAAATCTCAGTTGTCTTTAGATTTGAAAGGTAGGTGGTGACTTGGCAGTAGAAGGTAGACATCTTTGGGTGTGAGCAGACAGACAATCTGTTGACCTAGAGGGACACAAGGTAAATAACTGATCATTATGAATCAAGTCTGGTGGTGTTCCTCCCTCGCCTGTGCTGGAGAGCATCCCCTGGTGGGTTGTCCTCTCCCTTCAAGGTTGCCCGTTTTCCTTTCCCCTGGAACCATCTCTTTTTCCCATGACCCATTCCCCTTCTCCCCGCTGCACGTGCATCTTCAAGCTGCACTGAAGACCCCAGCAGCCCGGGAGCTCCACACCACGTCAGCGCGCTAGGACTGTGGGGCCATGAGTCCAAGCCAGTGGAGAACTGGAGGGGGAAGGTTGCGTTGGAGAGTAGACAATTCAAACCGGTGTGTGTGTGTGTGTGTGTGTGTGTGTGTGTGTGTGTGTGTGTGTGTGTGTGTGAAGGTGTATTTTGTGTGCTTGGCTGATTTCACTGCTATAAAACGGTTGAAACAGTTATATAGAAAAGTTTACTTCTGTGTCCTGCATTGTTGTTGTTTTGTAGGGAAGATAGAGAGGAAAAGGGTGGTGGTTAATGCACACTTCCTTAAGGGGGGTGACTCCTCAGTACATAGGGTATACATGCAAGGTAATATCGGAAAACATGGAAAGTGGCAAATTGTAATGATGGTGTGTAGCAGCACAAGCCCATTAAATGATCTGGTTGCAATTACTATATAGTCAGCAGTATCAAGTCAAGTTCATGTATGGGGGTAATGTCCTTCGGATGTCCTTGGGTGAGACTATAACCGAGGCCCCCTGTGCGAACGCATACAGAACATCTTGTGCACACGTTAATCCTGTTCCCATTTTTGAAAGAGTAGGTGTTGTGTGCCCGGGGGGACAGATGACAAAATTTACAAAACCGCATTACAACGGGGACTGGATGTAAAAAGAACATGAGTGCTTATTCCATTATCCTCGAAAAAAAAAAACTGAGCGCTTTGATTTGTTGCTTTACAAGATTCAGCGCTATATAAATTCCATACATTATTATTATTATTATTATTATTTTTTATTTATTTTTTATTATTATTATTTTTTTATTATGAACATAGAAGCGGGAGGGGGGGATTCATTTAACAGACATTAATAAAATCCTTACCCCAACCATCACAGCATTTACACGCAGTTGTGTGTGTGTGTGTGTGTGTGGGGTTTTGTGAGTGAGTGAGTGCGCATGGTTTGAGTGTAGATGTAGGTGAATGTTATTAACATTGAAGATCTTCAAGAAGCAAATCTTCTGCAGCCTAAAAATGCGTAATTTGATGAAGATTCTGTACGACTTACGTGGTTGTGAAGGCTGTCAGAGATTGTCACGTAGCTGTACTTCAGTTAATGTATCGTAACTGTTAAGGACACTGGATACTAGGGCATCCTGCGTGCCCCCCCCCTACATGGGTGTGTTCTTCTTCTTTGAACATCTACTCAGTCTAACCATTTGAGACACAGAAGGCAATCTAATCATTAAAAAATGGTTAAGGAATTTGTATAACTGCTGTAACCATTTTACAATCAAAAACACGGTCTTACAGTGTGAATAACTGTATAATTTAAAATAACTAAAACAAATTTTAAAAACATGGCGCTGATGGAGAAGTTCTTATTTCCAGATGACTTTTCTTCATTTTTAGCCAATGATTTGGGTTACCCTGGAGAGAATACCGGCTTTGTTTGTTTATACAATACTTAAACTCCCAGACCCCTTTAAAACTATGGATGGTCTCAATTTTCTTGTTTCTATGGTAATGCTAGTAATGATGCCATTGGCACTATTTGCCCTTAAATGGGTCTTTTCTGGGCTGAGTCATTTCATAAATCAATAAGGCCCCATCAAGGTGATTTATCCAGTTGAACAGTCTTGTCTTCAACAAAACATGAGCGTGTAACATTTCTGTCTCCAATGCTGACTGCTCCTCATTGTTTTCAAGTGGTCACCATTAGTTTTTTAAGATGTTGAGAAGAGTGATAGAGAGTAGACATTCTCAGCACACTCAGATTGAGTTTGGAACCATTCTCGTTGTTGTTGTTGTTGTTGTTGTTGTTGTTGTTGTCATAGACTGCGTGGTTTACATGTCACAGGTTACTCTTCTTCTTCATTGAACGCTGAGACACGAACTTTGGAATCCTTGACAAATGGTGTGGAACACTGAAGGTCTTTCAAGAGCCCTTTAGAACTTGGCCCTCATTGGCAGTACATTTACGCCAGTTATCAACACTCTAGTTTTGGTGTGTTAGACAGGTCTGGAAGATGCGTTTCATGGCACGGAAGAAGTTCTACATGGACACAGTACAGAATCTTGAATGGGGAAAACTTTTTAAAAACATGTGATGTTGATTTTGCACTGTCCATTCCCAGACTCACAATGGTCACTGGGTCTTCTGGGGCAGGAGGTGTAGCAGTAAAAATAATCCTCACTGTTAAAATTAGGGCTAAAGAAGCCATCTTATCTTTTGTTTTTCCCTTCACTACAGTCTTTGTTCTGCATTATATCACTTCCTGCTCCTTTGAGGCATCTGGTCTACCTTTGCCAGTTGGTCCCGTTTCCTCTTGCCATGAATGCTGCAGTGTGATGGAATCCACTGGGATGACTGCATGCTTGTGGGGTGGTGCAGGGCAACAAGAGCAGAGGCAAGGGCATTACATTCTTTGTTCTGTGTATTTGAATGGCTTAAAGCAGGGGGAGCGCATTGAGATGATGATTCTGGGGTAAATAGCCTCTCTGTTGGTGCAGAGTGGATTGGCTGCGGCTAACAGTGATCTGCTCCAGCCCTGGCATTTGTTGAGGACTGTCCAGTCCGTACTGGTTGGTGGGGTGTCTGTGCCATCTTTCAGTGCAATGAAATATCCACCCTCTGTGTCTGCTCTCTCTTCCAACG
Source organism: Rapana venosa (assembly GCA_028751875.1). Taxonomy (NCBI): domain Eukaryota; kingdom Metazoa; phylum Mollusca; class Gastropoda; order Neogastropoda; family Muricidae; genus Rapana; species Rapana venosa. The sequence goes on along the minus strand of CM054144.1, from coordinate 2,041,645 downwards.
GGTTACTGTGCCGTATTTCTTGATCCTTGTTGCATTAGTTCAGGACCCAGCCACTCAAGTCTTTGCAGGCTGTGCACCAAGTGCTGTGTTTAAGCCTGGACTTTGTGGGCTTGACACCTCTTATGCATTGGGTGGTTCTCCAGGGATTGAGCAGATTACAGTTACTTTTACATTTGTGGAGTTTTGTAAAAAGACAGAAGTGAGGTTGCATTTTTGAAATATTGTGTCAGAGGTGACAGGAAAATGGACAGCATGGCCTGGTGTGTCTAGGTCCTTCCCTGAGTGGGGGATTTACAATGATTTTTTGGCTGTTTTTAAAAGTAGGTTAGTTGGATAATGGATTTGCTTTTTCGTCAGCACTGACTTTCGGGAATTTGATAATTGAACCTTTTGGCGCACGCGCGCGGTGTGTGTTTTGTGTGTGTGTGTGTGTGCATTGAAAAAAAACCATTTGACTATTGAAATTTACTTCTTAGATTTGGTCTGCAGCATAACATGCTTGCAATATCTGTTTTTTTAAAGCATTGATTATTTGTCATTGGTTGCATGACTGTGTAAGATTAGATTGAATGTATGCACTTTGATTTGTATTTGCAGGGTATTTGGGCTATATAAGTTCCATTTATTATTATTATTATTATTATTATTAGTGTTGTTGTTTTTTGTTGTTAATATTGTTGTTGTAATTATATTGGAAGCTGCCCATTTATTTCAGTTGAAGGTGAAGCTGACTCTCTATCAGGTTGAGAGGAAACACTTTACTTGTTTTTGTTTGCATATTTTTTACTGTACTTTGCATGAATGAACTGCAGGAAATTATAGTTTGCTTTAACAGTTTTAAATTGCAAAAAAGAGAAACTAGTTCATTTTTCACAGCAAATAGGTAGAACAGTGAACATTTTCATTGTAGATAGATCTCTAGATTTCTTCTCTTTGATCTAAAATGTATACATTTGAATAACCTCATCTTTTTTTTATTGAAAAGTGACCCAAAAAATCTACATGATGGTTTATAAAGAAAATCTAGGGGAAAAGAAAGAAGGAACTAAAATAGAAGCCAGGAACTCAAGTTAAAAATAGAAGTATTTGATATTAATAAATCGAGAATAAAAATGTTCAGTCCTGTTGTGACTTGGCAGATGGTTACTGGAGATACTGAATATTGATAGTTTGTGTTCTAAGCTTGGTGTGCAAAAATACGTTGTGCAGTGGACAGCTTGGGACAGAAAGAAATATGATGTGAGGCACCCCAGATGTCTTCTTTATGGTTTGAGCTTTCCCAGTTGAATGAAGTGTTTTGTTTTATCTATGTCTACAGTAGAGAACATAGATTAATAGATATATATTATAGAGCCGTATGTGTCATTGGTGCTGCTATCCATCATATAAAACTCCGTGTGAGTGTGAGTGTAACAGATTGTGTATGTTGAATATTTGATGATTTCGTTCTGATAATTATAGTGGGACATCTCAGTGAAGTTTCCTGATCGTTTGTATTCACGTGCCTGTAGCTGTGAGAGAAAGATTCCCAATTTGAGAGAGAGGTAGCTTGCTATGCTGCTCTCTCTTTCGAGTCAGCATGAATTTTTGAATGGATGTGCACATCCATGTATACACATGGTGTGGTTGATCTTTACTGTGCGCAAGAGTTCTGTATCCAGAGCATTGGTAAATCCGGGTCTATAACAGTAGGAGGTATTGACTTGAGTAAGGGAGTCAATCTTAAGCTCAAAGAGCAGGTTTGTGGTCATCCTTCCAGCTTCAGTTTGTTGGGTGCCTCCCAGCATTTTTACCCTTTACTTGGGGGAGTAGGGAGGGAGTGGTCATCCTGGAGAAGGTCAGGCTCCTGTGGACCCAGTCTTCCTATCTTCATTCGTGTTCCATTATCATCCATTTGTCAGTGAAAAAATTGGGGAGCAGAAGTGCTCCGTTTCCTTTCCACTGAAAAGTGATGGTCCATGGTTGTGTTTGGTTTTGGTGGTGATGTCTTCTCGTGTAAACCCCAGTGCTTGGGTGGGTGATTTTCTAGGTAAATGAGATCAGGATGGTTTCATGGAAGGTTTCTTCTTCATTTGGGTTTTTTTCATCAGACAGATTTAGAATTCCCCTAGTGTACAAAAGGATGTCTACCTTCACTCTATGTTTTTAACATTAATGGCTTTTGTCCAGAAGATATTTTTATTGTGTTTTTGGATTATCATGTATTTCTAAATTAGAATTGACATGGTTAAGTCCTGAGTGATTTGGAATTTAATGCAATTTGTGAGTTAAGAAGCAGTGCATGGTTATTATTGTTTTTCGGTGAGGACAGTTCTCTTTTGTGACATGGTGCTTTTTACATGTATTTTATTATCAAATCCCATTGAACGTAACCAGTTAATAATAAAACACAGTTGTTGGTTACATTAAAACTATACATGGTTCCTTAAGTGTGCAGGTTGAAATCTGTGGTTGTGAAGAGACACCTTGTCAACCTATTTATTTTTATTTATTCTTTTATATCGAGGATAATGGAATAAGCACTCATGTGCTTTTTTACATCCAGTCCCCGTGTGTATGCGGTTTTGCAAATTCTGTCATCTGTTTCCACCGGCACACAAAGGCCTACTCTTCCGAAAAGCGGAACAGGATTTAACGTGTGCGCAAGATGTTCTGCATTCGTTCGAACACGAAGCCTCGGTTTATAGTCTCATCCGAAGGATGCATGGGCAATACTCATAGAACCTTTGTGCTAGTTACCAGTGCATGCTCGGGAGGGCAAGTATTGCCTGGTACAGGATTCCTGTGCACCGCCAGCAGGGGAGACAAGTCTGGTGAGGATCCTGCCTCTGCGTCTGGAGAGATCACCAGTGGCTTGTTGTTTTCCTTTCGGATTCCCCTCACGTCCTGGCCTCTGGACCCACCTCTTGTTCCCCCAGACCCACTTCCCTTCTCCCCACTGCCCATCCACCTTTGACCTGCCTGAGGACCTGGGCAGCCAGGAGCTACACGATGGATGGTGCTGGTGTGTTGACACTGTTGCCTATACCGTCCGCCTCCCAACCGTAGAAACAATTTGACATCTTCAGTTTTCCACCAAGAGTTTCAGTCACTCCTTGACCATTACAGCCTCTCTCCAAAAAAACTTATCATTCTTGGGGACTTTACTATCACTTCGACAACCAGTCATCTCTGATGTCAAGCGTCTTTCTCTTCCTTGTCAAATCACTCTCTTTCCCAGCTAGTAAACGAACCAAAAACCAGATCAGGCCACATTTTAGATGGCTTATTACGGGAAAATTTTACAAGGTCTAGTCACATCTCAGTCTGTATCTGTCACTGACGAACTGCTTTCTGATATTCTCCCCCTCTTTTTTTACATTACTTGATGCATAGTTATGATGGTGTCATTGTAGTTCTGGCATTCTGGTTAGATTGCTTTTTGGAGCGGTATAGTGATAAGTGATTGGGTCAAGTGTGGCACTCTCGGTCTGCCAGATCTTGTTGCAAATTGATGTGGGATATTATCATTGTTATTCCCCAATTTAATCAGCTGTGTGGGATGTTGTCATTGCTGCAGTTTTCTATTTTTCACGATTTGATTGCTGCCAAATTTCTTCTAAGAGAATCACCCTGTATCTCTGGTTGTAGAGCTCTGAAACTTTTTCTTCATCTGTCAATGAAATCTTTTTCTTCTGTGAGGTATTTCGTTCTTGTCTTTGAGGTTGTTGAATATGTCTGTTCAATGTTTGGGCTCTTATAAAATTTTGATAGGATCTTGTTTTTTTTTAGCTGTTACTGGTAGCCAAATTTCTTTGATATCTCAGCATTGTTTCCAATCTATTCTTCATGGACCTGTTTTGTGTCTTTCTGATTTCTTTTCATTAATTCTCAGATTACTGCTCTGTTCTTACTTTGGACGTCTTCATTTCACTTTCCTCATCACAATATCAAGATTTTGTGTGTGGTTCCATGGTTGTTTTTTGTTGGAAAGAGCTTGCCAAGTAGTTATTGCTGTTTCTGTCATCGCGCATTGACGCTGTTCGGTAATCCCTCGATATGTCCCTGCATCCTTATCGAGTGTAAGCAGTGAAGAAATGTTGTAACATCTTTGTTTTTGCTTGAAAGGGATCTGCAAATGGTAGGGTCTTCAATCTTCTAAGTTGAATTTAGCTGTCCTGTTGTTCTTTGGCTTTGCTGCTTTTTTTCATCCGGATTTGCTGTCAGGAGCATCAGGTATGATACTGCCCACGTCGCGCCTGAAAATGTCCTCATCTTTGCTCTGGTGATGACAGATATGACCGGTTTTGTACAAGTATATAGTTGATTTTGGTTGTGATGGTTTCTATTGGGTGCATGCCAATCTGTTTCCTGCCAAAGGGATGTTAGCAAGAAGGTCATATAGCTGTCAAAATTCCAATTTAGAGTCCCTCTCATTGGTAGCTGCATTATAGGAGGGTCACAGAACTCGTCAGTCTACAGTATTCAGGTAAGGGGTTTATCCTGCTACTGGTAGCCATTAAAACTCGTATACGGTTCCATGTGCAGGGTGGTCGTGAGGGGGGAACTTTGGACCCCCAAAACGCCTGGAGAGGGCATGGCTCCACGGCTATATTCCTCAGATACTTGCATGTGATGAAGAAAATAAACTGGACTATACAGGATCGTTGTTAGCCCAGGACACATGGGACACTTTTTCCTGTTGCTCCTTTCAGGGCAGGTGGTGAAAGTATGCTACTGGTGGAACTCTAACGAAAATCTGTGGAAGAGAATCCATATACACAGCAACATTGGTACATCAGAAAAATTTGCCAAACAGGGAATTTAAAAGAATTTTAATCGATCATCATCAGGCCGTGACCTTGGATTGTGGGGGGACACGAAAGGACGATGCCGTGGTAAGCTCCTCATCATTCGGTTCGGTCGTGAGTAGTGGAGTCATTATCTGGGGTCATTCTCTGAAGTTGTCATCCATGACTTGTTCTGTCTTCCCTCTTCTTCCACTTCGAGTGTTCCTTGCAGTCGTTTTTTGGCAGAGTGTTGGGCGGGTGACGTGGCCGACATGGAATCTTTTTCTTCTTGACGATGGTGGAAGGGGTTACTGTGACTGCGCCATGTTCTTTGGGCTTTTGACAAATTATTGGTCTTTTCGTTCTCTCAGGATATGCCGAGTTTTTTTCCTTTGGTATTGTGTTTTCAAATGACTGGATTGTTTGCTGTTTCAGCAGTATATGTTCGGTTTCACTTCGTCCGCAGGATAATCTGAATTCGGGCTTTGTAGAGTTTAGTTTGGTTGGGAAACTGATCTTTTTACTTGTACATTAGGTGGTTGAGTTTTGTCATGGAAGTGTTGCCATGGTAGTTGACTTGATTTCTGTCGTCGATGACCGTTCCTTGTGAGTGTAGCGCCAGGTCTTTAAGTGTTTACCTCTTACAGTTGTGGCTGTTCATGTAATTTTTAGCAGTGCAGTTGCTCGTGCTGTTCAACAGTACTTTACTTTTCTCGAGCTTACCTCACCATATGCTCCGCTCTGTTCTAGTCAGGTATAAAGATCTTGCCAGCTCTGTTTTACTTCCGCCCATTGAGTCAATGTTCTCGGGCAAACCGACATGTTGTGAGGTGGTCTGCAGCAAATCGCGCAAGGGAAAACAAGATTTACCCATGAGCTAAATAAGTTCACTGGCACATAGGGATGCTTTTGTGAAGTCAATGGAAGATTATTTGGTGGAACATCTACGATGAATGTAAGGCTATTCACAGTGGTGAATTTGCAAGCCACACAATGGCGTAGCTCTTGTCAACAAGAAATCAAAAACTGTGCTCGGATGTGCTCAGTAACCAGCCGAATTATAACATCCACCCAAGAGAGCCCTTTAAACATCACGGTGTACAAGCTTAGCGGCCAACATCGTCTGATTATGAAGTGGTAGAGAATGGTTACATGCAACTCCAGGGCATCAGGAATAAATTGGCAATAAAGACATCTCTGATCTATTAGGGAGACTGAATGTAAGGTGGCGTGATTGCCTGGGACATTTAATAATCTTCCAGAAAGCAAGAAATAGAAAGTTGCGAGATTCAGTCACATGTAAACATGAACTGTTCCTCGCTCCAACTAGCACTAGGTGTGCTTGTTTTCGGTGTGACAAAACCCAGGTCTGTGTGCAGTACATATTTAGCACAATAATGCACCCCAGCACAAGATGCCATTCAAATTCAAATAACATGTACATACTCACAAGAGTTTTTTACAGCTGGTGTTGGCACTATGTACTGAGATTCTCCATGCAGAGGGGCAAGAGTCTCATTTTTTGCAGATAAATCTGCCATGGCCGAAATGGTATTTTATAGTTCAATACAACACAATACACAATATGTTTGATACAGTGCAGTTCATTGTCTCACACAATGACACTTTGCAAATAAGTTGTCTGCACGCTGCTGATTCCTATGCAGAGAAATCTGTCTCCCGTAACTTTATGTGGTGGTATAAAGTAAATGAATGCAGGCTGCAATCTTATTTTATGATTTTCTGGCCTGTGGCAACGGTTTGAGTGTCTTTATTGTCACATTGTTTCGATTTTATTAGTGTGTAAATACACTTTATTTCAGTACAGTTCTGTGGTGTTTCTGATTTGTTTGTTTTGTTTGAGTGAGTTTGAGTGCTATTATTCTTTTTTCCTTTACATTTTGTTGTGCTTTCTTTACATTATGTAAGTGTGTTTGGGTGTGTGTGTGTGTTTGTTGTGTGTAGTTTGTGTGTGTGCGTGTGGTGCGTGTGTGCTGATGATTGTGTAATGTGTGTGGTCACTCTGTATGACTCCACTTCACTCTGTTGATCATAATCGGGCAGAACTCTCACACACAACACAACATCGACGGTGACACACACACACAACACACTCAACACCACACACACACACACACAAACACTTTTTCAGCTGTCATGAAAGGGAAGTGATAAGCACAATATTTGAACATGTGTCATACAAATCTATCAAAAGCGATTCGCATAGCATACTTGCATGCTAGTGAATTCGGGATTGACACTCACTATTCAGACATTAAAAAAATACACATAGAGGTCAAACTTAATACGAACGGTTAGGTGCAGTTTCGTATATACTGTTTTAGCATTGAGAATATATAACGATTGGCGTTTCTATCTCTATGAGAACTCTTTGCAAACATTGATGGTCACAACTGTTTTTGTTCATCCCTAACATTCGATTTGAAAAATGCATATGTGTTATTCTAAATTGTATGGGGCATTAAAATTCCTTTAAATGAAATTCTAGGACTTTACATGATGACTGAATTAAACATGCTGTTCAATCTATTGTCGTTGAAAGGATCCAGTGTTATTTTTGCTGGGTTCCTTCCATGTAGTCTGGGATTGTTGTATACGTTGGGTCCATAGAGTGACGACTAGGAGCACACTATGGTGAAGATCACTTATAGTCAATATTCCGTTAGGATTGCGAGAGACTTATGACCTTTTAAAGCTACTTCTAGGAAAGACAATGAAAAGTTGCAAATTATGATTGTATATTAACTAAAAAATGCCTAAACATAGGACGGAGGTACACAACATTTGAACGTTGCTGCGCAATGCTATCGTCGTTCTCTCTCATCTTCATCTGCTCCTCCATAACACTCCGGGGTCGTAGGGGACTGAATTGACGATGTTGAACTGCTGGCTCATTTGCGAGGGTTGTGTGGAAAAGTGGGGTTTGTGGAGAAGCTACTTCCTGTCTATTCAGTGATGTTGTCTGCCCTTTTATTCCTCTGTCTGCCCTCGCCTTCTCTTCCCTGCACTGTTCCTGCAGTTGTTTGGACCAGTCCCATCGGTTCTTAGTCACATGTCTCCGTCTCATATGAGCTCCTTTTCTTGACTGTGGTCAGTAGGTTTTCGCTATAGTGCTTGATTGTTGGATGATGAGTTGTACGGACTTCGTTGTGGTAGTGTGGTCCAGTATGAAATGCCAAGGAGTTTCTGAGGCTTCATCTCTAGAGCTGGACAATCATTGTAGATCTGCACTTCAATGACCAGGATTCGCAGCATAAGTATGTAGGATTGACTAGTGCATGCAGTAAGCTCGTCTTGGCTCCTGAGAGAGATGTTTCGGTCTTTCCAGATAGTCTGAGCTTTGCATTGCTGCTATTGTTGGTGCAGCTTTGGAGGATTTTTTTTTCGGTTTTGAACTTCTTACTAATAATAGCTCAAGGTACTTGAAGTGATCTACACATCAAGTTCCTTTTTTCCACTGACTTTGATCTTCGGTAATGATTGGCTGGACAATCGTTGTCTTGAGTTTTGTTTCTCGGCATGATCTCATGCCATATCTGGAGGATGTTTTGTCAGGTGGTACACTAGGTAGGTAGTTCTGTTCTTTCCCTGCAAGTCCGTCGATGTCATCAGACCAAACCTGAGGTTGGTGATTTTTGCTCGAATATGATGTGCCAGTGTGATTTCTAAGACATCAATCATTATGTGTCAAGGAAGAGTAATTGAACAGTTGTTGGGATAGGAACAGAGTTGATGAACTCCAATGAGGTATGGACCCTACTCCAAACGATGCTTGGAAAAGATGCGCTGTGGTTTTGTGTATTGTTTTGATTGTCGCATAGGATCTTTTGTTTAGGTTGTATTTCTTATGTGGCCCATATTGCGGTGTGCAGATACGTGGTAAAACGCCTTTTTAGTCTATGAAGACGTGTATAGTTTCTGTGGGTCCTGCTGTATTTTCGCACAGAACTCGAAGGTTGAATATTTGTTCTGTGGTTGATTCTGTTTGGGCGGAGAGCGTTGCCTTTGTTCTTCAGCGATTGTCTGTTCTGCCGTGCGCTTTAGTTGTTATTGACTTTTATACTACTTTTGATGGTTATGAGGTGATGTTCGATAGTTTTGGCAATTCTGTAGATTGTTTTTGGGGAGCATGATGATGGTGATTGGGTCCAAGGTGTTGGCCATCTCCAGTCTGCAGATTCTTGTGGCAAATTCTTGTGAGTTTATTTCTGTGAACTTTTTACCCCCCCCCCCCTGTTTTATTTCCCTACGAGTTATACTATACAAAGATAGGCCCTCAGGTTTCATAAAGTTTGTACCAGGTTGTTTTATTGGCATACATACAATGACACTCGTGACACACACACGCATTACACACATTTCTCTATATATTTAACATTAAAGATACACAGCATGCACGAACGTATGCAACACACACACAAATTAATGCCTCTTTAAATGTTCATAAATTCTTGACTGAATCGGTCAAAAACAAATATTCTCTGACAAAATTGAAGCTAGGTCTCAGTAATTGAGTCGGACACAGTGCACGTTCTTCCAGTCGTGGGGTCCAGGTGCTGCATGTGGCGTATTGACGAAATGTTGTTGGGGGTTTTGTTACAGCTCGTAAGGGCTGAACATGGGGACCCTAACGTTAAAGGAGCCAGTGTTTAGACACTGGTACCCCTAATCAGTATTTCAAATATTTATATTTATATATATTTATTATATTATATTATATATATATCTTATATAATATATATATATAGATTTATACTTTATATATATATGTATGTGTGTGTGTGTGTGTGTCTGTGGTGTGTGTTAAATAGTGCAGTATGATGTATTACCATTGTGGAGTAGTGTCAGAAGAATCCTGTATAATGTATCATATCTTTGAGAGTTGGTTTTATCATAAGATGTGATAGTTCAACGGATTATGAACAATTATAGTCAAATGAAAAAACAAAACTAGTGAATTAAAAAACAGAAGACAACGGTGTGGATTTAGACACGAAACGCAACAAAACAACACTGAAACTTCAATTAAAAGTAAAGGCAATCATGACAAACGTATCAGGTACATAATATTGCAGCTACACTCAGCGCGTATCGCTCACAAACACAAACACACTCCACACACAAAACACAACAACACACACAAAACACAAACCACACAAACACACCAAGCACACTCACAAACACAACACACACACACACATTACATCGCATATTCAATCGTATGCAAATGCCGTGTGCTCGTACACGCTCGCGCGCACACTCACACACACTACACATTGCAGCATGTACGCACGAACCGCACAAACAAAACACATTACTACGACATTCCACTCGTATGCAAAAGCCGTGTTCAGGTACACGTCGCGTGCGCGACACGAACACAAACCATGCACGCATGTAGCACGACGCATAGCACACACAAGGACGCAACACGAGTGCACGCAGCGGCGCGGCAGAGCGACATGTGTGTACGTATATTAAGCAAACAGACGCTACAAAAAACACCAAGCACAACACACACACACAACAGACTTTCTCGCTCTGTGTCATTACGCTTTCTCTCTCTTTCACTCTCTCTCAACAGACACAACCACACATCATGACGTACGCAGCGCGACACAACAATTTAACACATGCCACACAACTACAACACAAAAAAAAAACACAAACCACACACACACACTCATCACACTGACATTTATATCAATATATATATATATATATATATTTCTATATATATATATTTATATTATAATATATATATCAACGGACAAGTGTCGTGAGTTATGGAAACTCACACACACAGGACAACACACTCAAACAAACATACATACACACACATCTCTTTGTTGCAAGCGCACGCCCGACCATACAATGCACACAGACACTAACAACCACACATAAAGTAGAAATGTGTGGTGAATACAAATATATATATTCCCTTATGTGATACAGAGATCTAGTAATAAAAACAACATTCTCCCCCCCCAACAACACACACACGCACACACCGGAGAAGTGAGTGTGTATGGACCACTCACACATTCACTCGCTACACACACACACCAACACACACAACAAACCACCACACACACACACACACACAAGCAGCACACACACACAAATCACAATCAAACCACTCACATAACATTCATTTATCTATGTATTGCACGCGCACGCCCGTGCCTTACTTAAACGCAAAACTAACTACACTCAACATGTAAGAGCTTTCTCGTGCGTACCCACCCCATCCCCGACAACATAAACTAACTCGGGCGCGCGCGCGCAAAGACGTTTCACATCTATGTTAATTTCCTAAGAATGCATGCTGGCAAACAAGAAAGAGAACTCTCTGAACTCTGAAATAGTTTAATGTACTATCGGCTTAGGCCAACAATACAACAAAAGGGGGGGGGGGGGGTTTATAAGAGGAGAGAACAATGATTTCAAATACAAATACAAATTTTTGAATCAGTTAAAAAGCTTCACTTCTATGTAGGTACACATCTTTCTTGTCTAAATTTAGGGTTTTAATTCGGTAACTGTACGCTCATATTCAGTTGATCCACAATGAGCACTAGCATAACGTACAAATAGAAATGCGGGAAAAACGTCATGAGAATCATGTTATGTGTATGAATCTATCTTACTGTGCCAGTTTAAGGACTGCAATGAATCTTTAAACAAGAAGCGACAATCAACCAACAGATGACAAATAACTTCCTACCGTTGCTGTCAGTATATGAACGTATGGATGATTCATTTTAGGATTATAGCATCTAAATGGGTTTGAAACTAGTCTGTATGTCTTGGATAACATAGTCCCGTCCCTATTTAAAGTGATTTTAAATTGTTGAATAAACTTTGAAGCAGAAAAACTTACTGGAATATCATACCTCATGCTGTGATGTTGGCATCAAATCAACATACAGCAAAATGCATCAAATATTTTATTTATTATGTTTGATGTCATTCCTTTATATCGAGGATAATGGAATAAACATCATGTGCTTTTTTAATCAGTCCCGAGTCTTGTGTATGCCGTTTTGTACATTTTGTCATCTGTTTCTACGGACTATTGGCTATTTTCCGAAAAGCGGAACATGATTTAATGTGTGGCAAGATGTTCAGCATGCGTTCGTACACGAGCTAGGTTTATTGTCTCATCCGAACTTTCAAGAAAAGAGAGAGGAACATTCACATTATAAAAACACAACAAAAACCATAGAAAAAGGCACAAAACTAATGGTAGTATATTAAAAAACATGGCAAAAATTAAGTTTTTTTTTTTTTTTATTCAAATGACGAATCTTCAGTATCATCTGTGTCTTCGGTTTGTAGCAGAAATGATATTATTAGAGAAATTTATAGAGAAGAGCATTTTTGGGCTTGAGAAGTACGTTATAGTGGAAGAGTTACAAAGATCGTAAGAAATTTGTTCTTATTCCGTATTTCGGCATTTGCATTAATATAAAAAAATGTGTTCAATTTTCAATTGATTTTGTCAAATTGGACACGAAACGATTTGCTTTATCGTATGTACATTGACGCTATTTAAAGGCAAGAACATTAAATCTTATTTTGGGCATAGCAACACGAAAGAAAAAATTCATATTATGAAATGTACGTTTCTTTTTCAAAATGTGGTCTTAAATATGATTCGATATGGCCGGTATCTATGAATCTTAATAGTGCTGTCCTTCTTGATTGTACATATAGACAGCCTTCGCTTTGAATGTGACAAGAAAAGTTTTACAATCTCCAACATCTGTTGAAGCCAAACATGTTAAAGCCAGTGCGCACAGATTCTCTTATTTTGAGAACCAAACATGGTTTACCATGATGTCTCATTTAGTAAATTTGATATGCTTTGCAAGGTAAACGTTCAGTATTCATTTCTTAACAATTTGGCATCCATATCTCACATGGCTAATAGAAAATATATAATTAGGAATTTCATATAGCGCTGAATTTGTAGAAACAAACAAATCGAAGGCTTGCCTCAATTATTAACAGGATGCAAAACTCTCCTTTAAACTAATGAGCAACAGTTTCAAATCCATGCGCGCGCACTACGCACGCACACGCAGACACACACACAACAAACACACCCAACAACACACACACAACACACACACACACACAAACACACACAACACAACACACACACACAGAACACATTAGAGGTGAAAGATGTTGTTGAAAATAGGGACAGATATGTGGGGGAAGTTCAGGTAGGGAAATAAGTGGTTTTGAGGCTGGATTGAGGATCAGTTGATGGCTTATGACGAAGTGAAAAGGGGAGGTCATTCCAGGTGGAGTGGACAGAAACAGAGAAGGAGCGACGGCCCAACGTGGTTTGTTTGAATTGGGTGTTCGAAAGCAAATAGTATCTGCTGGCTGAACGAAGGGAACGGGATGGAGTATCAGTGAAGACAGTTAAGAATAGAGGGTTGAGATTTGTGGGAGACATTTGAAACGAGGGGTATGATTTTATATCCAGTCTTTGTGTGACTGCAACAGTGAGAGATCAGCAGAAAGAGGAGGGATGTGTTCAGATTTTTTATTTCTTAGGACCATTCGAGCTGCTAGCAGTTTTGGTATGGTTGAAGAGAGTGGATAGAGATGCTGGTAGGCCAGCCTAAAAGAGAATTAAGTTAGTTAAACGTGAACGAATGAGAGATGTGGACAAGCTTGGAAGTTGCTCAGTGGACAGTATCTTGCAGGAATCGCGCGTTTGCGCCGTAATTGTTAGTAGCAAGACTGGCAGGTCGGGGTGTTTGTAGTTTTTCATCATGAGAGTGTGTGTCAAGAACATATCTCAGATTCATACTTCACAGGCGTTGGAACAAGGAACTGACACGTATTGCCGTATTCTATTGATGTGTTTGTGATTTAGTGAAGTTTATTGTTAGGGATCTATGAGCATGGCTCGAGTGTTATCGGCTTATGTGGTAACTTGTTCTGAGTAACTGTTTGAATGTTAGAAGTCAGTAGGACATATTTGTAAGGAGGGACAGGAGTTGTCAACAGTATCGCTGCACTGAAGCTGAGTATCTTCGAGCATAGACATGATGTTCAATAGGGTGGTTGTTTATTTATATGTGAGAGTGGAGACAGTGTAGAGAGTATAAGAGATAAGGGCCCGATGATCTGTGGGACTCGCACATTCCATTTTGACAGGTTTTGATTGAATTTTGTTTACAATGCCTTTCTGGAAACCGGTCTTACTTGTGGTATGAAGTAAACCAGGTGAGGGCTGTGCATTAATACAAATCGTATTTGGAGTCGGAGAAAGAAGAATTGAGGTCGAGCTTTGTAGCAAGGCGCAAGATAAGGTCAAGAAGATGTGAGGAGGGTGATTTTCCTTGCATTCAGAAGCAAGTAGAGATGTATCTTAAGTATGGATGGGTGGTTTCGGTGCTGTGGTGTTGGGCGATAGGCAGACTGAAAAGTGGGAGAAGATCCATTGGAATGTAGGTGACTGTTGTGCCGTTGTCGTACAAATTTTTCTAGTATTAGAGACAAAGCGGTAAGTTTGAGACAGGCTATACATTCTGCAGTAATGTGGGATCGAGGTCGTGCTTTTTCTGTAGAGGGTTGTGACTATTGATGTAATGTTTTAAGAGATGATGTAAATATTTTGACTGAAGAGAGAGTTTATATTTGAGTGTTAATAGGTACAAGTGGGGGAAGGCATGTGAGAAACATGGAGAGGTATGGGATCAACTGGTCGTATGATCATTTCCTTCAGATTTGTCATGATTTCTTTTTCACTTGGGGGGATGGAGGAAAAGAGAGGGAGTGCCAGAGAATGGGGTTTTGGAGTGCGCAGGCTGGAATTGAGTTGATCAATGTCTGGGGCGGGTTTATGTTGCGAAACTTGTTGAAAAGAGGAGAAAAGAAGGATGGAAGATTCTGACAGGCTGGGGGGGTTAAGCAGAGAGGTGTTTTTGCAGAGCCTAGGAGAGTTTATGTGAGGGAAAAAGAGATTTTATGGATGTAGCACAGGATTTGGGTTGAGTTGTAGTCGGTTTTGCTGAATGGATTAAGAGTTTGACTTTGTTTATTTGTTTTTCGGAAAATAATGTTTGTTGTTTTCGGTTTTTGACTTCCGCAATGCCGTTCATCTCTGTTGCCGGCTGTTTGCGCTTCGCTATCAGATGTCTTGGGTATAACATGGCGACAGGGTTGTCATGGAGGAGTATGTTCCGTAGGAGGTGCCATGCTCATCAAGCAGTTGGCGGAGAATATATTATAGTGGATCAGAGAGGTCAGGGTGGTAGTTGGTTGTGAAAAAACTGTTCGGAAGTTGGGAAACGAGAAGTATGGAATCGTTGAAGGCCTTATTAAGATTGCGACGAGTACATATGTCTTCTTCTGAATGGTTTGTGATTTTGAGATGGAAAGAAGGGCGGGAATGAGCAGAATGCAGTTCGTCCGGTGACTGAACAGATGTGACATAGATTTTGAATGAAGCATTAGTAATCGCCAGTCTAAATTATGACCTGATCTGTGTATCGTTGCGGCGTTTACCAGTTGAGAGAGAGAATGGGTTGGACAGAGAAGAGAAAGACGTTTGAATCTGGAGAAGACTGGTTGTCGAATGGAGATGAGTCACCTAGAATTATAAGGTTATGGAGATGTAGGCATGTATGGTGGTCGACGGAGTGATGGACTACTTGGTGAAAATGAGGAAGATGTTGGTTGGTTTTACTGGCTGGGAGGTGGACGGTAAAGTAGCAGATAGTAATAGAGTGGCCAGGAGCGTTGAGTTTGATTTCGCATAACTTCATAAGATTTCATGAGAGAATTGAAGGTTGTGACTGAAAGATAGAGATGGTTCCAATATGTTTTGAGAATGATGGCAATCCTCCTCCTAATACGGAATCACGTATAAAGGATATCTGCAAGTCTCCATATACCATTCTATTTAGGAGTCTTAAATTGGAACACCAGAAACCTCTAAAGATATATGGACCTTTTCTATATGATCTAATCTGTTTAACCCCCATATTCCAGAGCATTTAAAGCAATATGGCTGTTATCTTAGCATATAATCTTTTGAAACACTTGTTTGGCGTCTTTTCTTTTCTTTGAACAACCATTGTTCAGCCTGTATACTGGCCTTTTCCATTTATTGTCAAATGCAATGCTACTATTTGAGCACATGGATCATGTTGTAAAGTTATATCCTAACATAACAACAATCATTAACAACTTCAGTCTTGAGTGATGAGAAAAGAGATAGAGATGGATGGATGAGAGAGAGAGAGAGAGAGAGGATGAGATTGATTCGAGAGATGAGATGCTGAGATGAGAGAGAGGAGATGAGAGAGAGAGAGATGATCTTGCCCATTGTCTCATAGTGCTTATTAAATTAAAAAAATTTATTGTGCGGTCTGTGTCAACAGCAGACCTGTTACTTTGGGTCTCTGTGATCCTTCAGTACTTGTGATTTCTGTTACTGGGGTAGTTATCGTTTAATTTTGTCTTAACTTCTCTCCATTTCCCCATTCCTCCTCCACTCGCTCCACTTCCTCTCTCAGTTTTGCCTCGTTCCTTGTCTCATGTCACCCTCATTCCGTCTATTCTATGCCTTAAACGCAGTGCAGCGCATTCCCCTATAATATAATTATAATATAATTATAATATACTTATTATTATAATATACTAAATACTATAATATAATATAATATTAATATAATATAATATAATATAACTATATAATATAATTACTATAATATAGATAATATATTTTACTATACTATACTATACTATATATAATATAATATATTATAATATAACATAATATAATATATGTATTAATTGTTGAGGCATTAAGTATCGTGTGTCTTTCTATATCTAATCTGATCTAAATCTAATTTAACAATAATAAATATTAATTACACTCTTAGCAAAATATATGTTTATATTCAAACAGATTTTATGTCTGGTGTGTTGTATGTGTGCATGTGTGTTTGTATATATAATCTCTCTCTCTCTCTCTCTTCTCTCTCTCTCTCTTCTCTCTTCTCTCTCCTCTCTCTGATTTTCCTTTGGAATATTCATTTTATGGCAAAAGTTTCTTTATAACTACAATTGTTTTGAAGCGTAGTATTTTGTTGATTTTTATGTGATTTTTTTTCCGCCGCTTTTAGGGTGGTATGCAGGTATGTTCCTAATTGCTTTCATGTTTTGTTTGAATTTATTCTGTAGTCTTGGAGACTGTTGGAATATCAGCAGAACGATTTTGCAGCAGCTGCCTTACTGCTCTTGGTTTCGTTTCGATTAAGTCGTTTCCACTCAAAATCAGTCACTCTCTCTGATGTTGCCTCCATCGTTTTCTCTGTCTGCTTCTTAGTCTACCTCATTGAATGTTCCCTTGGGCCAGTCTTGGGGAGTTTGAATGTTCGCGTGACTCATCCCCTACCATTTAAGTTTGTTTTACGTTTAGTTCATGAAAACAGGATCAGGGCCCATGGCATTTTAAATTCTCTATTTTCCATTCCTTGTTTTTTTATCAACGGAATTTCTCAGCCCTGAATAGGGGTATGTCATATGCCAGAGGAGCTTCATCAAGCTGTTCTTTACAAATTTGACTAGTCTTTGCTGTTTCCAGTTAGACGTCGATGTCGTCTGCAAATGTAAAGATGTAATTTCCTGCCATCAATAAGATATATAGCATGGTTTTCTAAGTGTGTTGACCAGTACTCTCTCTCGAAGAGATTTAAGAGTGTGGGAGGTTGAGGAGAAGCAGTCATCCTTGGCGTTATTCCTTTGTGGTTTGATTGTCATTCTCCTATAATGTTGTTGCTTTTGTTATAGAGGCAGTCTGTGATTCTGATCAGTTGTTGATGATGTTTATACAGCTCATGGCCTGTCCACAAAGTGGTATTGCAAACGCTTGTGAATGCGCTTCTTAAAGATCTCACAAAAAACCTGGTAAAAGATCCTTGCTTGGTTTGAAACTACTCATTAAGGGGGGATATATGAAGGCTCAAATTTATCTGTTGTACTGCACTGCTCTGAAACCTGCTGTTCTCTTGATGATTTCTGCAGCATTGAGTTCCGTATATTAGAGTCTTAAAAGGATTTACTTGGATGGCTGTTGTGGCTGATGGTCGTTCATTTTGGGCTTATTGCATGTTACTTTCTTTAGAGAGAGATAATGAGGGGCTGTTTCAAGTTTTTGGCCACTTGCATGTCTGCAGATTTGACTGTGAGAAGTGTAAACGTCTTTCATGGCCTCCCTCCTGCCTGGACAAGCTCTGTTGGGCATGTTGTCCACTTCCTGCTGACTTTCTTTCTATGGGTGATTTTATGCACCTGTTACTTCTTCCAGATTTTTGTGGGTAGTGTTGTTGCTTGTTTGGGGGGTGGAGGGGATCTAATCGTATTCGGATTCCTTCCTGCTGTGGTGTTTGTACAATTCAGACAGTACATGTTCTACTGGTTAGGCTAATTTGTTTTTCTAATAAGACAATTTTATGTTTGTCTTTGATGGTAATGTTCTTATTTCCCTGTTTACTGCTTCTCGGGTTCTTCAGATGCAGGTAAGCTTTCTTGCTGGTTGTTTTTCTGCAGGTTTTCATCAAAATTTTTGCATTGCTCTTCAGGTCAGTCTCCTATGCTTTTTCCTGACTTGTACCTGGTTGTTGGTTTGCATTATAGATTGCACTCCTGCAACCTTTTTTTGCTTTGTTTTTCTGTTGCGTGTTTGCAAGGATATTGTTGTTCGTTCAGTAGCCACAGGGTAGTAAAGTGATCAATGTGATTCTCCTGTTCCTGTTTGTAGTGAAAAGGCGGGGGTTGGGCAATCTTCTCCTTCTTTGCTTGCATGTTGGCTATTTTGTTTGTGTCTGAGTTTTCCAAGACGGACTGAACTTTACAGTGCTTTGCTTCTGAATTCTCTTTAGGCAGACGGAGAAGGTCATCATTATGAACAAGTGGTTGCTTTTATGTATGCGCCTGAAAGCTTCTATTCTTCCCATATGACACTTCATAGGGAGCAATGTTTTACCATGATGTGGGTGCAATTTGGTTTGGTGATCTGCTCATGGGCTGATGCCATGTTCAGTGGTCTTAAATGGTTTGTGTGTACTAAATGTGTTAACCTTCTTCAGGTTGCTGTTTGCGGCAACTTCTTGGAGCCTCAAGACTCTTCTTTATTTGTCTGAGGGTTGCACTCATTGTCACTATACCCTTTTTAAAATCTGTTCGCCTCTGTGCTCTTTTTACATTCGTACCTGCACTTCAATGATGTATTTTGGAGTTGCATTATGATGTCATCCTAGTTGCATCATAGATGTCTCTGCATACTCGTATTATGGTCAGTTGTTGGAATATATATGGTGGATGGCGGTTATATTGTTAAAAAGGAGCTGCCTCAGAAAGATGTAATAAATACCTAGGACATGGTGAACATCCCATGATGGCATTCACGTGTCTTTGTTGATGAGGAATACAACTTTTCAGCATGTTTCACTTCCATAACGTAGAGTTTGTGTTCTCCAGGGTAGATATTTCTCGATAATTTTTTTTTCACAACACATATCTAAGAGTCAAGGATGTTATTGTATCTTTTCAGTTATATGTCTGCTCTTCTACTTTTTTTAGTGGTTGAGTAACATCAATTCCACATGCCAGTAGTAATAGTCTTCCTGGCAATTAGTTGATTTTAATCTCATGTGCATACTTGTTACCTCCTCTGAGGTGGCAGAACTGAAGGTGTTGTCTTGGTTGGGTGACGACATGTGTATGGCTTTTGTACTGGTTCGTGATATAAAGATTTATGTCATGTGGCAATGGCACGGTGGTGCCTTCCTTGTTCATTCCTCAAGCCAGTGTCTTCATCATAGGTGACTGCCCTTGGTCTTGAACACGGTGCAATGAGTTCAAGGGAACGTCATCTGTTTTCCTGAGTGGACCTGCTGGTCAAGATATTTTTTACATTACTTGATGCATAGTTATGATGGTGTCATTGTAGTTCTGGCATTCTGGTTAGATTGCTTTTTGGAGCGGTATAGTGATAAGTGATTGGGTCAAGTGTGGCACTCTCGGTCTGCCAGATCTTGTTGCAAATTGATGTGGGATATTATCATTGTTATTCCCCAATTTAATCAGCTGTGTGGGATGTTGTCATTGCTGCAGTTTTCTATTTTTCACGATTTGATTGCTGCCAAATTTCTTCTAAGAGAATCACCCTGTATCTCTGGTTGTAGAGCTCTGAAACTTTTTCTTCATCTGTCAATGAAATCTTTTTCTTCTGTGAGGTATTTCGTTCTTGTCTTTGAGGTTGTTGAATATGTCTGTTCAATGTTTGGGCTCTTATAAAATTTTGATAGGATCTTGTTTTTTTTTAGCTGTTACTGGTAGCCAAATTTCTTTGATATCTCAGCATTGTTTCCAATCTATTCTTCATGGACCTGTTTTGTGTCTTTCTGATTTCTTTTCATTAATTCTCAGATTACTGCTCTGTTCTTACTTTGGACGTCTTCATTTCACTTTCCTCATCACAATATCAAGATTTTGTGTGTGGTTCCATGGTTGTTTTTTGTTGGAAAGAGCTTGCCAAGTAGTTATTGCTGTTTCTGTCATCGCGCATTGACGCTGTTCGGTAATCCCTCGATATGTCCCTGCATCCTTATCGAGTGTAAGCAGTGAAGAAATGTTGTAACATCTTTGTTTTTGCTTGAAAGGGATCTGCAAATGGTAGGGTCTTCAATCTTCTAAGTTGAATTTAGCTGTCCTGTTGTTCTTTGGCTTTGCTGCTTTTTTTCATCCGGATTTGCTGTCAGGAGCATCAGGTATGATACTGCCCACGTCGCGCCTGAAAATGTCCTCATCTTTGCTCTGGTGATGACAGATATGACCGGTTTTGTACAAGTATATAGTTGATTTTGGTTGTGATGGTTTCTATTGGGTGCATGCCAATCTGTTTCCTGCCAAAGGGATGTTAGCAAGAAGGTCATATAGCTGTCAAAATTCCAATTTAGAGTCCCTCTCATTGGTAGCTGCATTATAGGAGGGTCACAGAACTCGTCAGTCTACAGTATTCAGGTAAGGGGTTTATCCTGCTACTGGTAGCCATTAAAACTCGTATACGGTTCCATGTGCAGGGTGGTCGTGAGGGGGGAACTTTGGACCCCCAAAACGCCTGGAGAGGGCATGGCTCCACGGCTATATTCCTCAGATACTTGCATGTGATGAAGAAAATAAACTGGACTATACAGGATCGTTGTTAGCCCAGGACACATGGGACACTTTTTCCTGTTGCTCCTTTCAGGGCAGGTGGTGAAAGTATGCTACTGGTGGAACTCTAACGAAAATCTGTGGAAGAGAATCCATATACACAGCAACATTGGTACATCAGAAAAATTTGCCAAACAGGGAATTTAAAAGAATTTTAATCGATCATCATCAGGCCGTGACCTTGGATTGTGGGGGGACACGAAAGGACGATGCCGTGGTAAGCTCCTCATCATTCGGTTCGGTCGTGAGTAGTGGAGTCATTATCTGGGGTCATTCTCTGAAGTTGTCATCCATGACTTGTTCTGTCTTCCCTCTTCTTCCACTTCGAGTGTTCCTTGCAGTCGTTTTTTGGCAGAGTGTTGGGCGGGTGACGTGGCCGACATGGAATCTTTTTCTTCTTGACGATGGTGGAAGGGGTTACTGTGACTGCGCCATGTTCTTTGGGCTTTTGACAAATTATTGGTCTTTTCGTTCTCTCAGGATATGCCGAGTTTTTTTCCTTTGGTATTGTGTTTTCAAATGACTGG
The DNA here is from genome assembly GCA_028751875.1 of Rapana venosa. Lineage (NCBI taxonomy): Eukaryota > Metazoa > Mollusca > Gastropoda > Neogastropoda > Muricidae > Rapana > Rapana venosa. Next base: position 2,020,074 of record CM054144.1, on the reverse strand, counting down.
ATTGTTTGCTGTTTCAGCAGTATATGTTCGGTTTCACTTCGTCCGCAGGATAATCTGAATTCGGGCTTTGTAGAGTTTAGTTTGGTTGGGAAACTGATCTTTTTACTTGTACATTAGGTGGTTGAGTTTTGTCATGGAAGTGTTGCCATGGTAGTTGACTTGATTTCTGTCGTCGATGACCGTTCCTTGTGAGTGTAGCGCCAGGTCTTTAAGTGTTTACCTCTTACAGTTGTGGCTGTTCATGTAATTTTTAGCAGTGCAGTTGCTCGTGCTGTTCAACAGTACTTTACTTTTCTCGAGCTTACCTCACCATATGCTCCGCTCTGTTCTAGTCAGGTATAAAGATCTTGCCAGCTCTGTTTTACTTCCGCCCATTGAGTCAATGTTCTCGGGCAAACCGACATGTTGTGAGGTGGTCTGCAGCAAATCGCGCAAGGGAAAACAAGATTTACCCATGAGCTAAATAAGTTCACTGGCACATAGGGATGCTTTTGTGAAGTCAATGGAAGATTATTTGGTGGAACATCTACGATGAATGTAAGGCTATTCACAGTGGTGAATTTGCAAGCCACACAATGGCGTAGCTCTTGTCAACAAGAAATCAAAAACTGTGCTCGGATGTGCTCAGTAACCAGCCGAATTATAACATCCACCCAAGAGAGCCCTTTAAACATCACGGTGTACAAGCTTAGCGGCCAACATCGTCTGATTATGAAGTGGTAGAGAATGGTTACATGCAACTCCAGGGCATCAGGAATAAATTGGCAATAAAGACATCTCTGATCTATTAGGGAGACTGAATGTAAGGTGGCGTGATTGCCTGGGACATTTAATAATCTTCCAGAAAGCAAGAAATAGAAAGTTGCGAGATTCAGTCACATGTAAACATGAACTGTTCCTCGCTCCAACTAGCACTAGGTGTGCTTGTTTTCGGTGTGACAAAACCCAGGTCTGTGTGCAGTACATATTTAGCACAATAATGCACCCCAGCACAAGATGCCATTCAAATTCAAATAACATGTACATACTCACAAGAGTTTTTTACAGCTGGTGTTGGCACTATGTACTGAGATTCTCCATGCAGAGGGGCAAGAGTCTCATTTTTTGCAGATAAATCTGCCATGGCCGAAATGGTATTTTATAGTTCAATACAACACAATACACAATATGTTTGATACAGTGCAGTTCATTGTCTCACACAATGACACTTTGCAAATAAGTTGTCTGCACGCTGCTGATTCCTATGCAGAGAAATCTGTCTCCCGTAACTTTATGTGGTGGTATAAAGTAAATGAATGCAGGCTGCAATCTTATTTTATGATTTTCTGGCCTGTGGCAACGGTTTGAGTGTCTTTATTGTCACATTGTTTCGATTTTATTAGTGTGTAAATACACTTTATTTCAGTACAGTTCTGTGGTGTTTCTGATTTGTTTGTTTTGTTTGAGTGAGTTTGAGTGCTATTATTCTTTTTTCCTTTACATTTTGTTGTGCTTTCTTTACATTATGTAAGTGTGTTTGGGTGTGTGTGTGTGTTTGTTGTGTGTAGTTTGTGTGTGTGCGTGTGGTGCGTGTGTGCTGATGATTGTGTAATGTGTGTGGTCACTCTGTATGACTCCACTTCACTCTGTTGATCATAATCGGGCAGAACTCTCACACACAACACAACATCGACGGTGACACACACACACAACACACTCAACACCACACACACACACACACAAACACTTTTTCAGCTGTCATGAAAGGGAAGTGATAAGCACAATATTTGAACATGTGTCATACAAATCTATCAAAAGCGATTCGCATAGCATACTTGCATGCTAGTGAATTCGGGATTGACACTCACTATTCAGACATTAAAAAAATACACATAGAGGTCAAACTTAATACGAACGGTTAGGTGCAGTTTCGTATATACTGTTTTAGCATTGAGAATATATAACGATTGGCGTTTCTATCTCTATGAGAACTCTTTGCAAACATTGATGGTCACAACTGTTTTTGTTCATCCCTAACATTCGATTTGAAAAATGCATATGTGTTATTCTAAATTGTATGGGGCATTAAAATTCCTTTAAATGAAATTCTAGGACTTTACATGATGACTGAATTAAACATGCTGTTCAATCTATTGTCGTTGAAAGGATCCAGTGTTATTTTTGCTGGGTTCCTTCCATGTAGTCTGGGATTGTTGTATACGTTGGGTCCATAGAGTGACGACTAGGAGCACACTATGGTGAAGATCACTTATAGTCAATATTCCGTTAGGATTGCGAGAGACTTATGACCTTTTAAAGCTACTTCTAGGAAAGACAATGAAAAGTTGCAAATTATGATTGTATATTAACTAAAAAATGCCTAAACATAGGACGGAGGTACACAACATTTGAACGTTGCTGCGCAATGCTATCGTCGTTCTCTCTCATCTTCATCTGCTCCTCCATAACACTCCGGGGTCGTAGGGGACTGAATTGACGATGTTGAACTGCTGGCTCATTTGCGAGGGTTGTGTGGAAAAGTGGGGTTTGTGGAGAAGCTACTTCCTGTCTATTCAGTGATGTTGTCTGCCCTTTTATTCCTCTGTCTGCCCTCGCCTTCTCTTCCCTGCACTGTTCCTGCAGTTGTTTGGACCAGTCCCATCGGTTCTTAGTCACATGTCTCCGTCTCATATGAGCTCCTTTTCTTGACTGTGGTCAGTAGGTTTTCGCTATAGTGCTTGATTGTTGGATGATGAGTTGTACGGACTTCGTTGTGGTAGTGTGGTCCAGTATGAAATGCCAAGGAGTTTCTGAGGCTTCATCTCTAGAGCTGGACAATCATTGTAGATCTGCACTTCAATGACCAGGATTCGCAGCATAAGTATGTAGGATTGACTAGTGCATGCAGTAAGCTCGTCTTGGCTCCTGAGAGAGATGTTTCGGTCTTTCCAGATAGTCTGAGCTTTGCATTGCTGCTATTGTTGGTGCAGCTTTGGAGGATTTTTTTTTCGGTTTTGAACTTCTTACTAATAATAGCTCAAGGTACTTGAAGTGATCTACACATCAAGTTCCTTTTTTCCACTGACTTTGATCTTCGGTAATGATTGGCTGGACAATCGTTGTCTTGAGTTTTGTTTCTCGGCATGATCTCATGCCATATCTGGAGGATGTTTTGTCAGGTGGTACACTAGGTAGGTAGTTCTGTTCTTTCCCTGCAAGTCCGTCGATGTCATCAGACCAAACCTGAGGTTGGTGATTTTTGCTCGAATATGATGTGCCAGTGTGATTTCTAAGACATCAATCATTATGTGTCAAGGAAGAGTAATTGAACAGTTGTTGGGATAGGAACAGAGTTGATGAACTCCAATGAGGTATGGACCCTACTCCAAACGATGCTTGGAAAAGATGCGCTGTGGTTTTGTGTATTGTTTTGATTGTCGCATAGGATCTTTTGTTTAGGTTGTATTTCTTATGTGGCCCATATTGCGGTGTGCAGATACGTGGTAAAACGCCTTTTTAGTCTATGAAGACGTGTATAGTTTCTGTGGGTCCTGCTGTATTTTCGCACAGAACTCGAAGGTTGAATATTTGTTCTGTGGTTGATTCTGTTTGGGCGGAGAGCGTTGCCTTTGTTCTTCAGCGATTGTCTGTTCTGCCGTGCGCTTTAGTTGTTATTGACTTTTATACTACTTTTGATGGTTATGAGGTGATGTTCGATAGTTTTGGCAATTCTGTAGATTGTTTTTGGGGAGCATGATGATGGTGATTGGGTCCAAGGTGTTGGCCATCTCCAGTCTGCAGATTCTTGTGGCAAATTCTTGTGAGTTTATTTCTGTGAACTTTTTACCCCCCCCCCCCTGTTTTATTTCCCTACGAGTTATACTATACAAAGATAGGCCCTCAGGTTTCATAAAGTTTGTACCAGGTTGTTTTATTGGCATACATACAATGACACTCGTGACACACACACGCATTACACACATTTCTCTATATATTTAACATTAAAGATACACAGCATGCACGAACGTATGCAACACACACACAAATTAATGCCTCTTTAAATGTTCATAAATTCTTGACTGAATCGGTCAAAAACAAATATTCTCTGACAAAATTGAAGCTAGGTCTCAGTAATTGAGTCGGACACAGTGCACGTTCTTCCAGTCGTGGGGTCCAGGTGCTGCATGTGGCGTATTGACGAAATGTTGTTGGGGGTTTTGTTACAGCTCGTAAGGGCTGAACATGGGGACCCTAACGTTAAAGGAGCCAGTGTTTAGACACTGGTACCCCTAATCAGTATTTCAAATATTTATATTTATATATATTTATTATATTATATTATATATATATCTTATATAATATATATATATAGATTTATACTTTATATATATATGTATGTGTGTGTGTGTGTGTGTCTGTGGTGTGTGTTAAATAGTGCAGTATGATGTATTACCATTGTGGAGTAGTGTCAGAAGAATCCTGTATAATGTATCATATCTTTGAGAGTTGGTTTTATCATAAGATGTGATAGTTCAACGGATTATGAACAATTATAGTCAAATGAAAAAACAAAACTAGTGAATTAAAAAACAGAAGACAACGGTGTGGATTTAGACACGAAACGCAACAAAACAACACTGAAACTTCAATTAAAAGTAAAGGCAATCATGACAAACGTATCAGGTACATAATATTGCAGCTACACTCAGCGCGTATCGCTCACAAACACAAACACACTCCACACACAAAACACAACAACACACACAAAACACAAACCACACAAACACACCAAGCACACTCACAAACACAACACACACACACACATTACATCGCATATTCAATCGTATGCAAATGCCGTGTGCTCGTACACGCTCGCGCGCACACTCACACACACTACACATTGCAGCATGTACGCACGAACCGCACAAACAAAACACATTACTACGACATTCCACTCGTATGCAAAAGCCGTGTTCAGGTACACGTCGCGTGCGCGACACGAACACAAACCATGCACGCATGTAGCACGACGCATAGCACACACAAGGACGCAACACGAGTGCACGCAGCGGCGCGGCAGAGCGACATGTGTGTACGTATATTAAGCAAACAGACGCTACAAAAAACACCAAGCACAACACACACACACAACAGACTTTCTCGCTCTGTGTCATTACGCTTTCTCTCTCTTTCACTCTCTCTCAACAGACACAACCACACATCATGACGTACGCAGCGCGACACAACAATTTAACACATGCCACACAACTACAACACAAAAAAAAAACACAAACCACACACACACACTCATCACACTGACATTTATATCAATATATATATATATATATATATTTCTATATATATATATTTATATTATAATATATATATCAACGGACAAGTGTCGTGAGTTATGGAAACTCACACACACAGGACAACACACTCAAACAAACATACATACACACACATCTCTTTGTTGCAAGCGCACGCCCGACCATACAATGCACACAGACACTAACAACCACACATAAAGTAGAAATGTGTGGTGAATACAAATATATATATTCCCTTATGTGATACAGAGATCTAGTAATAAAAACAACATTCTCCCCCCCCAACAACACACACACGCACACACCGGAGAAGTGAGTGTGTATGGACCACTCACACATTCACTCGCTACACACACACACCAACACACACAACAAACCACCACACACACACACACACACAAGCAGCACACACACACAAATCACAATCAAACCACTCACATAACATTCATTTATCTATGTATTGCACGCGCACGCCCGTGCCTTACTTAAACGCAAAACTAACTACACTCAACATGTAAGAGCTTTCTCGTGCGTACCCACCCCATCCCCGACAACATAAACTAACTCGGGCGCGCGCGCGCAAAGACGTTTCACATCTATGTTAATTTCCTAAGAATGCATGCTGGCAAACAAGAAAGAGAACTCTCTGAACTCTGAAATAGTTTAATGTACTATCGGCTTAGGCCAACAATACAACAAAAGGGGGGGGGGGGGGTTTATAAGAGGAGAGAACAATGATTTCAAATACAAATACAAATTTTTGAATCAGTTAAAAAGCTTCACTTCTATGTAGGTACACATCTTTCTTGTCTAAATTTAGGGTTTTAATTCGGTAACTGTACGCTCATATTCAGTTGATCCACAATGAGCACTAGCATAACGTACAAATAGAAATGCGGGAAAAACGTCATGAGAATCATGTTATGTGTATGAATCTATCTTACTGTGCCAGTTTAAGGACTGCAATGAATCTTTAAACAAGAAGCGACAATCAACCAACAGATGACAAATAACTTCCTACCGTTGCTGTCAGTATATGAACGTATGGATGATTCATTTTAGGATTATAGCATCTAAATGGGTTTGAAACTAGTCTGTATGTCTTGGATAACATAGTCCCGTCCCTATTTAAAGTGATTTTAAATTGTTGAATAAACTTTGAAGCAGAAAAACTTACTGGAATATCATACCTCATGCTGTGATGTTGGCATCAAATCAACATACAGCAAAATGCATCAAATATTTTATTTATTATGTTTGATGTCATTCCTTTATATCGAGGATAATGGAATAAACATCATGTGCTTTTTTAATCAGTCCCGAGTCTTGTGTATGCCGTTTTGTACATTTTGTCATCTGTTTCTACGGACTATTGGCTATTTTCCGAAAAGCGGAACATGATTTAATGTGTGGCAAGATGTTCAGCATGCGTTCGTACACGAGCTAGGTTTATTGTCTCATCCGAACTTTCAAGAAAAGAGAGAGGAACATTCACATTATAAAAACACAACAAAAACCATAGAAAAAGGCACAAAACTAATGGTAGTATATTAAAAAACATGGCAAAAATTAAGTTTTTTTTTTTTTTTATTCAAATGACGAATCTTCAGTATCATCTGTGTCTTCGGTTTGTAGCAGAAATGATATTATTAGAGAAATTTATAGAGAAGAGCATTTTTGGGCTTGAGAAGTACGTTATAGTGGAAGAGTTACAAAGATCGTAAGAAATTTGTTCTTATTCCGTATTTCGGCATTTGCATTAATATAAAAAAATGTGTTCAATTTTCAATTGATTTTGTCAAATTGGACACGAAACGATTTGCTTTATCGTATGTACATTGACGCTATTTAAAGGCAAGAACATTAAATCTTATTTTGGGCATAGCAACACGAAAGAAAAAATTCATATTATGAAATGTACGTTTCTTTTTCAAAATGTGGTCTTAAATATGATTCGATATGGCCGGTATCTATGAATCTTAATAGTGCTGTCCTTCTTGATTGTACATATAGACAGCCTTCGCTTTGAATGTGACAAGAAAAGTTTTACAATCTCCAACATCTGTTGAAGCCAAACATGTTAAAGCCAGTGCGCACAGATTCTCTTATTTTGAGAACCAAACATGGTTTACCATGATGTCTCATTTAGTAAATTTGATATGCTTTGCAAGGTAAACGTTCAGTATTCATTTCTTAACAATTTGGCATCCATATCTCACATGGCTAATAGAAAATATATAATTAGGAATTTCATATAGCGCTGAATTTGTAGAAACAAACAAATCGAAGGCTTGCCTCAATTATTAACAGGATGCAAAACTCTCCTTTAAACTAATGAGCAACAGTTTCAAATCCATGCGCGCGCACTACGCACGCACACGCAGACACACACACAACAAACACACCCAACAACACACACACAACACACACACACACACAAACACACACAACACAACACACACACACAGAACACATTAGAGGTGAAAGATGTTGTTGAAAATAGGGACAGATATGTGGGGGAAGTTCAGGTAGGGAAATAAGTGGTTTTGAGGCTGGATTGAGGATCAGTTGATGGCTTATGACGAAGTGAAAAGGGGAGGTCATTCCAGGTGGAGTGGACAGAAACAGAGAAGGAGCGACGGCCCAACGTGGTTTGTTTGAATTGGGTGTTCGAAAGCAAATAGTATCTGCTGGCTGAACGAAGGGAACGGGATGGAGTATCAGTGAAGACAGTTAAGAATAGAGGGTTGAGATTTGTGGGAGACATTTGAAACGAGGGGTATGATTTTATATCCAGTCTTTGTGTGACTGCAACAGTGAGAGATCAGCAGAAAGAGGAGGGATGTGTTCAGATTTTTTATTTCTTAGGACCATTCGAGCTGCTAGCAGTTTTGGTATGGTTGAAGAGAGTGGATAGAGATGCTGGTAGGCCAGCCTAAAAGAGAATTAAGTTAGTTAAACGTGAACGAATGAGAGATGTGGACAAGCTTGGAAGTTGCTCAGTGGACAGTATCTTGCAGGAATCGCGCGTTTGCGCCGTAATTGTTAGTAGCAAGACTGGCAGGTCGGGGTGTTTGTAGTTTTTCATCATGAGAGTGTGTGTCAAGAACATATCTCAGATTCATACTTCACAGGCGTTGGAACAAGGAACTGACACGTATTGCCGTATTCTATTGATGTGTTTGTGATTTAGTGAAGTTTATTGTTAGGGATCTATGAGCATGGCTCGAGTGTTATCGGCTTATGTGGTAACTTGTTCTGAGTAACTGTTTGAATGTTAGAAGTCAGTAGGACATATTTGTAAGGAGGGACAGGAGTTGTCAACAGTATCGCTGCACTGAAGCTGAGTATCTTCGAGCATAGACATGATGTTCAATAGGGTGGTTGTTTATTTATATGTGAGAGTGGAGACAGTGTAGAGAGTATAAGAGATAAGGGCCCGATGATCTGTGGGACTCGCACATTCCATTTTGACAGGTTTTGATTGAATTTTGTTTACAATGCCTTTCTGGAAACCGGTCTTACTTGTGGTATGAAGTAAACCAGGTGAGGGCTGTGCATTAATACAAATCGTATTTGGAGTCGGAGAAAGAAGAATTGAGGTCGAGCTTTGTAGCAAGGCGCAAGATAAGGTCAAGAAGATGTGAGGAGGGTGATTTTCCTTGCATTCAGAAGCAAGTAGAGATGTATCTTAAGTATGGATGGGTGGTTTCGGTGCTGTGGTGTTGGGCGATAGGCAGACTGAAAAGTGGGAGAAGATCCATTGGAATGTAGGTGACTGTTGTGCCGTTGTCGTACAAATTTTTCTAGTATTAGAGACAAAGCGGTAAGTTTGAGACAGGCTATACATTCTGCAGTAATGTGGGATCGAGGTCGTGCTTTTTCTGTAGAGGGTTGTGACTATTGATGTAATGTTTTAAGAGATGATGTAAATATTTTGACTGAAGAGAGAGTTTATATTTGAGTGTTAATAGGTACAAGTGGGGGAAGGCATGTGAGAAACATGGAGAGGTATGGGATCAACTGGTCGTATGATCATTTCCTTCAGATTTGTCATGATTTCTTTTTCACTTGGGGGGATGGAGGAAAAGAGAGGGAGTGCCAGAGAATGGGGTTTTGGAGTGCGCAGGCTGGAATTGAGTTGATCAATGTCTGGGGCGGGTTTATGTTGCGAAACTTGTTGAAAAGAGGAGAAAAGAAGGATGGAAGATTCTGACAGGCTGGGGGGGTTAAGCAGAGAGGTGTTTTTGCAGAGCCTAGGAGAGTTTATGTGAGGGAAAAAGAGATTTTATGGATGTAGCACAGGATTTGGGTTGAGTTGTAGTCGGTTTTGCTGAATGGATTAAGAGTTTGACTTTGTTTATTTGTTTTTCGGAAAATAATGTTTGTTGTTTTCGGTTTTTGACTTCCGCAATGCCGTTCATCTCTGTTGCCGGCTGTTTGCGCTTCGCTATCAGATGTCTTGGGTATAACATGGCGACAGGGTTGTCATGGAGGAGTATGTTCCGTAGGAGGTGCCATGCTCATCAAGCAGTTGGCGGAGAATATATTATAGTGGATCAGAGAGGTCAGGGTGGTAGTTGGTTGTGAAAAAACTGTTCGGAAGTTGGGAAACGAGAAGTATGGAATCGTTGAAGGCCTTATTAAGATTGCGACGAGTACATATGTCTTCTTCTGAATGGTTTGTGATTTTGAGATGGAAAGAAGGGCGGGAATGAGCAGAATGCAGTTCGTCCGGTGACTGAACAGATGTGACATAGATTTTGAATGAAGCATTAGTAATCGCCAGTCTAAATTATGACCTGATCTGTGTATCGTTGCGGCGTTTACCAGTTGAGAGAGAGAATGGGTTGGACAGAGAAGAGAAAGACGTTTGAATCTGGAGAAGACTGGTTGTCGAATGGAGATGAGTCACCTAGAATTATAAGGTTATGGAGATGTAGGCATGTATGGTGGTCGACGGAGTGATGGACTACTTGGTGAAAATGAGGAAGATGTTGGTTGGTTTTACTGGCTGGGAGGTGGACGGTAAAGTAGCAGATAGTAATAGAGTGGCCAGGAGCGTTGAGTTTGATTTCGCATAACTTCATAAGATTTCATGAGAGAATTGAAGGTTGTGACTGAAAGATAGAGATGGTTCCAATATGTTTTGAGAATGATGGCAATCCTCCTCCTAATACGGAATCACGTATAAAGGATATCTGCAAGTCTCCATATACCATTCTATTTAGGAGTCTTAAATTGGAACACCAGAAACCTCTAAAGATATATGGACCTTTTCTATATGATCTAATCTGTTTAACCCCCATATTCCAGAGCATTTAAAGCAATATGGCTGTTATCTTAGCATATAATCTTTTGAAACACTTGTTTGGCGTCTTTTCTTTTCTTTGAACAACCATTGTTCAGCCTGTATACTGGCCTTTTCCATTTATTGTCAAATGCAATGCTACTATTTGAGCACATGGATCATGTTGTAAAGTTATATCCTAACATAACAACAATCATTAACAACTTCAGTCTTGAGTGATGAGAAAAGAGATAGAGATGGATGGATGAGAGAGAGAGAGAGAGAGAGGATGAGATTGATTCGAGAGATGAGATGCTGAGATGAGAGAGAGGAGATGAGAGAGAGAGAGATGATCTTGCCCATTGTCTCATAGTGCTTATTAAATTAAAAAAATTTATTGTGCGGTCTGTGTCAACAGCAGACCTGTTACTTTGGGTCTCTGTGATCCTTCAGTACTTGTGATTTCTGTTACTGGGGTAGTTATCGTTTAATTTTGTCTTAACTTCTCTCCATTTCCCCATTCCTCCTCCACTCGCTCCACTTCCTCTCTCAGTTTTGCCTCGTTCCTTGTCTCATGTCACCCTCATTCCGTCTATTCTATGCCTTAAACGCAGTGCAGCGCATTCCCCTATAATATAATTATAATATAATTATAATATACTTATTATTATAATATACTAAATACTATAATATAATATAATATTAATATAATATAATATAATATAACTATATAATATAATTACTATAATATAGATAATATATTTTACTATACTATACTATACTATATATAATATAATATATTATAATATAACATAATATAATATATGTATTAATTGTTGAGGCATTAAGTATCGTGTGTCTTTCTATATCTAATCTGATCTAAATCTAATTTAACAATAATAAATATTAATTACACTCTTAGCAAAATATATGTTTATATTCAAACAGATTTTATGTCTGGTGTGTTGTATGTGTGCATGTGTGTTTGTATATATAATCTCTCTCTCTCTCTCTCTTCTCTCTCTCTCTCTTCTCTCTTCTCTCTCCTCTCTCTGATTTTCCTTTGGAATATTCATTTTATGGCAAAAGTTTCTTTATAACTACAATTGTTTTGAAGCGTAGTATTTTGTTGATTTTTATGTGATTTTTTTTCCGCCGCTTTTAGGGTGGTATGCAGGTATGTTCCTAATTGCTTTCATGTTTTGTTTGAATTTATTCTGTAGTCTTGGAGACTGTTGGAATATCAGCAGAACGATTTTGCAGCAGCTGCCTTACTGCTCTTGGTTTCGTTTCGATTAAGTCGTTTCCACTCAAAATCAGTCACTCTCTCTGATGTTGCCTCCATCGTTTTCTCTGTCTGCTTCTTAGTCTACCTCATTGAATGTTCCCTTGGGCCAGTCTTGGGGAGTTTGAATGTTCGCGTGACTCATCCCCTACCATTTAAGTTTGTTTTACGTTTAGTTCATGAAAACAGGATCAGGGCCCATGGCATTTTAAATTCTCTATTTTCCATTCCTTGTTTTTTTATCAACGGAATTTCTCAGCCCTGAATAGGGGTATGTCATATGCCAGAGGAGCTTCATCAAGCTGTTCTTTACAAATTTGACTAGTCTTTGCTGTTTCCAGTTAGACGTCGATGTCGTCTGCAAATGTAAAGATGTAATTTCCTGCCATCAATAAGATATATAGCATGGTTTTCTAAGTGTGTTGACCAGTACTCTCTCTCGAAGAGATTTAAGAGTGTGGGAGGTTGAGGAGAAGCAGTCATCCTTGGCGTTATTCCTTTGTGGTTTGATTGTCATTCTCCTATAATGTTGTTGCTTTTGTTATAGAGGCAGTCTGTGATTCTGATCAGTTGTTGATGATGTTTATACAGCTCATGGCCTGTCCACAAAGTGGTATTGCAAACGCTTGTGAATGCGCTTCTTAAAGATCTCACAAAAAACCTGGTAAAAGATCCTTGCTTGGTTTGAAACTACTCATTAAGGGGGGATATATGAAGGCTCAAATTTATCTGTTGTACTGCACTGCTCTGAAACCTGCTGTTCTCTTGATGATTTCTGCAGCATTGAGTTCCGTATATTAGAGTCTTAAAAGGATTTACTTGGATGGCTGTTGTGGCTGATGGTCGTTCATTTTGGGCTTATTGCATGTTACTTTCTTTAGAGAGAGATAATGAGGGGCTGTTTCAAGTTTTTGGCCACTTGCATGTCTGCAGATTTGACTGTGAGAAGTGTAAACGTCTTTCATGGCCTCCCTCCTGCCTGGACAAGCTCTGTTGGGCATGTTGTCCACTTCCTGCTGACTTTCTTTCTATGGGTGATTTTATGCACCTGTTACTTCTTCCAGATTTTTGTGGGTAGTGTTGTTGCTTGTTTGGGGGGTGGAGGGGATCTAATCGTATTCGGATTCCTTCCTGCTGTGGTGTTTGTACAATTCAGACAGTACATGTTCTACTGGTTAGGCTAATTTGTTTTTCTAATAAGACAATTTTATGTTTGTCTTTGATGGTAATGTTCTTATTTCCCTGTTTACTGCTTCTCGGGTTCTTCAGATGCAGGTAAGCTTTCTTGCTGGTTGTTTTTCTGCAGGTTTTCATCAAAATTTTTGCATTGCTCTTCAGGTCAGTCTCCTATGCTTTTTCCTGACTTGTACCTGGTTGTTGGTTTGCATTATAGATTGCACTCCTGCAACCTTTTTTTGCTTTGTTTTTCTGTTGCGTGTTTGCAAGGATATTGTTGTTCGTTCAGTAGCCACAGGGTAGTAAAGTGATCAATGTGATTCTCCTGTTCCTGTTTGTAGTGAAAAGGCGGGGGTTGGGCAATCTTCTCCTTCTTTGCTTGCATGTTGGCTATTTTGTTTGTGTCTGAGTTTTCCAAGACGGACTGAACTTTACAGTGCTTTGCTTCTGAATTCTCTTTAGGCAGACGGAGAAGGTCATCATTATGAACAAGTGGTTGCTTTTATGTATGCGCCTGAAAGCTTCTATTCTTCCCATATGACACTTCATAGGGAGCAATGTTTTACCATGATGTGGGTGCAATTTGGTTTGGTGATCTGCTCATGGGCTGATGCCATGTTCAGTGGTCTTAAATGGTTTGTGTGTACTAAATGTGTTAACCTTCTTCAGGTTGCTGTTTGCGGCAACTTCTTGGAGCCTCAAGACTCTTCTTTATTTGTCTGAGGGTTGCACTCATTGTCACTATACCCTTTTTAAAATCTGTTCGCCTCTGTGCTCTTTTTACATTCGTACCTGCACTTCAATGATGTATTTTGGAGTTGCATTATGATGTCATCCTAGTTGCATCATAGATGTCTCTGCATACTCGTATTATGGTCAGTTGTTGGAATATATATGGTGGATGGCGGTTATATTGTTAAAAAGGAGCTGCCTCAGAAAGATGTAATAAATACCTAGGACATGGTGAACATCCCATGATGGCATTCACGTGTCTTTGTTGATGAGGAATACAACTTTTCAGCATGTTTCACTTCCATAACGTAGAGTTTGTGTTCTCCAGGGTAGATATTTCTCGATAATTTTTTTTTCACAACACATATCTAAGAGTCAAGGATGTTATTGTATCTTTTCAGTTATATGTCTGCTCTTCTACTTTTTTTAGTGGTTGAGTAACATCAATTCCACATGCCAGTAGTAATAGTCTTCCTGGCAATTAGTTGATTTTAATCTCATGTGCATACTTGTTACCTCCTCTGAGGTGGCAGAACTGAAGGTGTTGTCTTGGTTGGGTGACGACATGTGTATGGCTTTTGTACTGGTTCGTGATATAAAGATTTATGTCATGTGGCAATGGCACGGTGGTGCCTTCCTTGTTCATTCCTCAAGCCAGTGTCTTCATCATAGGTGACTGCCCTTGGTCTTGAACACGGTGCAATGAGTTCAAGGGAACGTCATCTGTTTTCCTGAGTGGACCCTTTTCCCCGCATTAATTCGTTCCACTAAAATTCCAGTCACCCTCTATGATGTTGCCCCCCCATCGTTTTCTCTGTTGTTTTTTGTCTCCCTCTTGAATGTTCCTAGGGCCAGTTTTGGTGAGTTTGAATGTTCGCGGGGACTTGCCCCTACCATTTCATTTTGCGTTTATTTCACTGAAACCAGGATCAGGGCCCCATGGCTTTTTAAAATTTCTCATTTTCACTTCCTTGTTATTTATCAACGGAATTTTCTCAGCCCTGAAATGAATGTCATATCCCAAAGGGGCTTAAATCAAGATGATTTCCCAAATTTGACTACCCTTTTGGGCTCGTTTCCAGTTAGAACGCGATGTCGTCGCAAAATGTAAGATTGTAAATTTCCTGCCATCAAACTGACTATATTGCATGGTTTTCAAGTGGTTGACCATTACTCTCTCAAAGGGAAGATATTTAAGAGTGTGGGAGAGAGCAGACATCCTTGGCGTATTCCCATTGTGGTTTGATGTAAATTCTCCAATAATGTTGTTGCATTTTTATAGAGGCATTCTTTGATTCTGATCGGGTTGGCACTAAATGTTATACAGCCTCATGGCTGTCCACAAAGTGGTATGCCAAACGCTGTCAAATGCCTTCTTAAAGTCCACAAAAACCTGGTAAAGATCTTGCTTGTGTTGCAACTACTACTTACAGAATATACTAAGGCTCAAATTTACTCTGTTGTACTGCATCTGCTCTGAAACCTGCCTGTTCTTCTTGATGTTTTCTGCAGCATTTGACTTCATTTATATTTGAAGTCTTAAAAGGACTTTACTTGGATGGCTGATGAGGCTGAGGGTAGGGCATTTTTGGCTTACTTGCAAGTTACCTTTCTTTAAGAGAGCGATAATGAGGGGCTGTTTCCAAGTTTTTGGCCACTTTTGCCTGTCTGCCAGATATGACTGTGCAGGAAGAGTAACACTCTATCATGGCTCCCCCCTGCCTGACAAGCTCTGATGGCATGTTGTCCACTCCTGCTGACTTTCTTTTTTGGGTGATTTTACTGCACTTTCTACTTCTTCCCGATTTTGTGGGGTAGCTGTTGTTGTGTTTTGGTGGAGTGACATCTAACGTCTTAGGATCTCCCCCCTGCTGTTGGGGACAATTCAGACAGTACTCTGTCTACCTGTTTAGGATATCTTGTTATTCTCATAAGACAATTTTATGTTTTGTCTTTGATGGTATTGTTTTTTCCCCTGTTTACAGCTTCTCGGGTCTTCCCAGAAGCGGTAAGCTTTCTTGCGGTTGTTTTTCTTGCGGGTTTTCATCAAAATTTTTGCATTGCTCTTCAGTCCATGTTCTCCTATGCTTTTCTCCTGCCTTGTACCTGGTTGGTTGGCTTGCATTATATTTTGCACCTCCAGCCCTTTTTTGCTTTGTTTTTCTGGTTGGTGTTTGCCAAGGATATTGTTGTTCTTTCAGTTGCCACAAATGTTGTAACAGTTTTATCAAGGTATCTATTCCTGTTCCCTGGTTGTCAGGGAAAAAGGGGGTTGGGCAAATCTTCCTCCTTTCTTTGCTTGCAAGTTGGCTATTTTTTTTGGGCCTGAGTTTCTCAAGACTGAACCTGAACTTTACAGTGCTTTGCTTCTGAATTCTCTTTAGGCAGGTCTGAAGGTCCATCATTATGAACACGTGGTGCTTTCTATGTCTGCCCTGGAAAGCTCTTTCTTCCCAATATTGACACTTCATAGGGGGCAATGTTTTACCCTGATGTAGTCCCAATTTGGTTTTGGGGATCTGCTCATGGGCTGTGCCATGTTCAGTGTCTAAATGGTTGGGGTGAACTAAATGTGTTCACCATCTTCAGGTTGCTGTATCTGGCAACTTTTAGGAGCCTCAAGACTCTTTCATTGGTCTGAGGGGGCACCATTTGTCACATATCCCCTTTTAAAAACTTGTTAGCCTCTGCTGCTATTTTTTACATTTCAGTAACCCTGCACTACACTGATGTCTTTTTTGGAGTCTGCACTATGATGTCATCCAGTTGATCATAGAATGCTTCAGCTTACTCGTCATAGGTCAGTTGTTGAATATATATAGGTGTGCATTCGGTAATGTTAAAAAGGTGCTGCCCTCAGAAAGATGGTAATAAACTACCTAGACATTGGTGAACATCCCATGATGGCATCACGGTGTCTTTGTGCATGAGGAATTAAACTATCTTCAAGCATGTCTTCACTTCCACTAAAGTAAGTTTGTGTTCTCCAGGGCTAGATATTTCTCCGAATTTTTTTCCACAACACATATCACAGAGTCCAAGGATGTTCCATTGTATCTTTTCATTTCATATGTCAGCTCTTCTACTTTTTTCTAGTGGTCTGAGTAACATCACATTCCACATGCCAGTAGTAATATTCTTCCTGGCAATTAGTGATTTTAATCCATCATTTGCATACTTGTTACCTTCATCTTGAGGGTCAGCAACAGAAGGTGTTGTCCTGGTACCGGTGACGACAATCTGGTATGGCTTTGCTATGGTTCGTGATATACAGATGTAATGTCTTGGGGCAATGGCACGTGGTGGAGCCCATCCTTGTTCTTCCTAACCACAGCCAATGTCCTCCATCATAGGTGACTTGCCTTGGTCTTGAACACGTAACCATTGAGTTCAAGGGAACTCATCTGTTTTTCCTGGTGACCTGCACCATGGAAGTCATACATCCGTGATGCCACTTCACAACACCCTTCACTTGCTGTAGCTCACCTGATGAGGGAGGTCTCTGGATGTGGCACTTGGAGCCAGCAGTGAGAGAATTTGGAGATGGCTGAGGACCAGTGATGCCCGTCCACCCTACCAGGAAGAGTGCAGAGCCAAACATCATAGTACATCCTCACCTAGGTCACCCTCAACATCCCTCTCTCTAGGTTGTACATAAACTATTGGTTGTAATTATTATGGCAATGCGCACTCAGGACATGGGCTGAATGACAAAGTAATGTCAAAACATATATATTATGCGAATATTACCAATGGGATTGTGTGTGTGTGTTGTGTGTGTGTGTGTGTGTGTGTGTGTGTGTGTGTGTGTGTGTGTGTGTGTGTGTGTGTGTGTGAGTGAGATGAGAGAGAGGAGAGAGAGAGAGAGAGAGAGAGAGAGAGAGAGAGAGAGAGAGAGAGAGAGAGAGAGAGAGAGAGAGAGATGTGTTGTGTGTATGCACGATCTGTGTATGAGTGTGTTGATGCATGGGCAATACTGGTGCACACACTAGTGTTTATGATTTTACTTCGGTGAGTTTATGACTGGCTGGCGTATTGCTGATTTGTGGGAGCTTTTTGTGATGGGTGCGCGCTGATGTTTCGCATACAGTGTTGTGTATTTTGTCCATTATATTATTCATACATTTACAGTTTTTATGTGTGGCTTATACCCCAACGGAACTTCTCTGTCTCTGAGATAATACAGCTTATGCATTTTAGTTTGAATTTGAAATTTGAATTTGGAATGAAGAGTATCCATGAACCATCCAATCAATAAACCGTTCCCTCTTATTTTAACTTGTTCTATATTCACACAGCATATATAATCAGAACAAGCTTTGTGGAATACTTCAAGCATGAACAACTTCTCAAGTGACAACGATGAACAAAGAGACAACACAACAGACTGGTCACAGGGATGCTCCTACTGTGATTTCTTCGAAAACAAAGTGGCTGTGATCATCTGGAAAACATGTCTTCCCTGTATTTTCTGCTTGGAGGCTTTGGAAACATCGCCACTATCGGAATCATGCGTCGTTTAAAGGACCACAACTCTTCTCAGCATGCTATTCTTATGTCCCTTGCTGTGTCTGATCTCACCTTGCTGTGTGCGGCTCTGCCACGTCAATGGATTTGGTATGTTTTTCGGGTAGATATTGTCACTTTGCATGCAGCCATCTGTAAACTTCGCAATTTTCTTATCTTTTTCTCTAGTTTTACATCTGCCTGGCTGGTGACCTGTGTGACAGTACAGAGAACAATGGCGGTCCTGTGGCCACACAGAATGCGAGTGATGTGCACTGTCCGAAGAACGTGGGTTGTCATAGCAACTGTTGTCCTTGTTATGTGTGCTTTTACTTTCCATCTTCTGATTGGACTTGATGTATCAGAGAGTAAAGGGTGTCATACCATAAAAGGCATTTATCAACAATTCTACTATGATATTTTCCCACTGATGCATATGCTTCTGAGTTCCTTCATACCTGGTGTCTGTATGATTGTATGTGATATAATTTTGTCTGTCAGTTTGTTTAAAGCAGTGTCATCTTCTTCTTCCATAAGTGGAGGCAATGAGTCTAACATCAGCAAGTGAACAGCAATGACGTCGGAGGAAAACCTCCTACAGGACAACCATCATGATTCTGGCAATATCCTGTGCTTTTCTGGTCTTAACCCTGCCGATAATTGAGAATAGTGTGGCTTAGTATTCTCATCAAGATGACAAAAAAAGTCCGGATACAAAGCTGGGGTAACTTGGTGCGGGCGAATTGTAAATGTGGTCCACAACAGCCCGTAAACTTTGCCCTCTACTGCCTGCGGAACCAAAAAATTCAGAAGGGGTTTTGCACGGGGATCCGCTGCGGGGTCCCAGATTCCCTCCTTCCATCTGTTCTGAAGCAGAAAACAAAGCGAGGAGACTCAACATCTGAAAAAATCCCATGTCCAAATGATGCCTTTATTATTTTACTTTAAAAAGAAACATACTCTGTCTTCTGTTTCTCAATTGGAGGGGAAATTTGGGAAAAAAAGTCTTCCCAAGAGTTAAATAAGTAAAGAAACAGTTATTCTGGAATTTCTGCATCAGAAGAACGAAAAATATTTTTGGGCAGATACTATTTTATAAGTTGACCATAGTTAGAAGCTGCGTTGCAAATTTTACACCCTTCTCCCAGTAGGCGCGGAGTGCCTGCAAAACAGGGGTTTGGTTTTGGGTCCCTGCCTGCAGAAAAGACACGCGGAGGGAGAGCGCTGAATAAGTTCATTTACTGAACGGGAAAGGGGGACCAAGAGGGGTATGGGGGGGAAGGTCCGTTTTTAGAATCGTAAAAAGGGGAAAGAAAAAGAGTTATAAACTATTACTAACTTTGCTAAATAAAGGGATAGTGTCCAATTTCGGGCAACAATATACAAAGTGGGGAAAAAAAGATTAATTTACAAAAATTCCAACACAGATGGAAAAAACATATTTTAAAACATTCTTGATATATAGTTGAATGAAAATTTTAAAGGAAAAGATGTTTTTTGTTTTTTATCTGATGGGGAAATATAGAAGGGGAAATTCGCTACGCAGTTAAAGCTGAAAGTCTGTAAGCTTTTGGTTTTAACATATTCCAAGAATCTCAAAAGCGCAGAACCATTTTAAATTGCCTTTTCTGCAAGATTTTTTAACCATATGTACACTTTTGGGTCCCATCCTAAAGCTTAGACACAGTCATCATTGTTCCCCTTTCTGAAAAAAAGGTTTGGTCTGTTTTATGGTCAAAAAAAGTAAACGTCAGACGTTTAAAAATTACCGGAAGGGGTTTTGATACGTTAATGTGACATCATGGAAAGGCTTAACAAATAAATGTTTCCTCAAAAAAGATTTCAGTAAAGAGTGGTGTGATGTGACAATTTTTTTGGGTGGGGGTTTTGAAGTGTTATTTTTAAAAAAATTCCTTTTGTGTGTGAGCAGGGCTGTTTTATGTCTCCTTGATGTTTTCATTTTCTCACTGAGGTACGGAAGAAGTGCAAAAAGGGGAAACATGGTTTTTAGTTTTTACCTGGCCTGCGGAAATTTTTCCCATTTTTTGCAATGTGTTTTTGTTTTGTTTTTCTATACCCTAGTGGCCTTTCAAAAACCAAAAAATTAAAGATAATAAAAATAATAAATAAAATAATAGAGAATAAAACAAACAAATTTAAATATCGCTTTTTGGGAAAAACAAATCAAAACGCTTGCTTTCAAAATATTCTTTCACATACAAAACCCAAAAACCTAACACTGTTGACAAATTCCCAAATTACAACACACACACACAAACTTTTTGTGTGTTGGTTTTCTTATTTTAAAAAATGACAAAACGGGAATTTTAACCTGAAATTTTTGTTTGATATTTACCTTTTTTTTTCTATTTTCTTTATCCATTTAATGAAAAAAGGTGCTGATGACATGTGTATGAATGTGGGGGTGTGTTGGTTTTGGTGTGTGTGTGTGTGTGTGTGTGTTTTGGGGTGGGGTTTTGGGTGTTTTTTTTTTATTGCGTTTCGTTGCGCGCGGGGGTTTGGGGTGGTGTTGTTGTGTGGGTGTTGTGTGGTGTTTTTGTGTGTGTTGCGTGTGCGCGCTGTATGGTGTCGAGTTATGCAGTGTATTTTTTTTTGTTTGGGTTTTTTTTTCCATTTTCGTTTTTTCCTGAGCTTTTTTTTTTTTTTTGTTTTCGATCGCATTGGTGTGTGGGGTGTTTTGTTTTGTGTGTGGGGGTGTGTGTGTGTGTGTGTTTCTTTTTTTTTCACTTTTTCTATTTTTGTTTTTTGAGGTATTTTTTTATTATTGTTATTTTTATTTTTATTATTAATTATTAATTTTAATTGTCGTTATGGAATAATTAGTTAGACAATTTGTCAAGTTGTTTTTGTTCCAGTAGAGGGCTTGATAAAAAGAAAAAATGATTGTTTTTCAATGTACCATGTGGAAATAAAAATTTTGACTTAAAAAAAAATCCCCACAACATATCCCCCAAAGCGACGGGGGCAGGGGAAAAAAAAAAACGAAAAAAAAAAAACAAAAACAAAAAAAAAAACAAAAAAAAATTTTTTTTAAAAACTTGGATTATTAAAATTTCCAAAAAAACAAAAAATAAAATAAAAACTTTTTTAAAAGGGTATTTTTGAAAATTAAAAGTATAATTTGTTTTTTGGAAAAAGGGAAGGGGAAAAATCATTCCAATCACCACTCACTCACTCACTCACCCCCTTTGGTCGGGACGACCGTTTGGGGGACCCGCACGGGCGCTGCAAGTGGCCGCCAAAAAGGTTCTGTCCTGGGGCTTTCGGAGGTTTTGGTACAGTGAGCCGGGCCACTCCCTTTTTGGTACCCTTTTTCGTGGGCTCCCTGCCTCCTTGCTCCTTCCACCATTTTCCTAGGACTGCTTTGACAGGCTGTTTGCCTTTTTTGTGTGGCCAAAACCTTTTTATTTCCTCCGTTTGACTGTATCTACAAGGGTTCTTTTTGCCCGCCGTGCCCCAATCGCTGCCAGACTTTTTCATTTGGTTTTTGGGGGTCTCTGTGGTGATGTTAGGGCCCCCTGAGGCACTTCATTTAAAAGGGTTGAATGCGACGTTCAAACGGCAGTAAGGTCCAGCTTTACACTGTAAAGGCAATGGGTTACAGTGCCTTTTAGAGTTGTTGTGGTTTCTCCACACTTTCGCCAAATCTGGAGGAGAGGCCAACAATTGATCTTCCCCTTGTGTGCTCGTGCCTTTTTTGTGATGACTGCTCCAAGGTACTTGAAAGTTTCCACCTCCTCTAGTTTCGCCCCACTCTTATGCGGGGGGAGTGGTCGATGTGTACGTTTTTAGGACTTGCTCTTTCCGTCTCTCCATACCGGGGATTGGCTAATGTTTCCCGTTGGGGGTAGATCCTGGGTTCTTTTCACTGCGGCCCATGATCAATATCGTCTGCGAATCGAAAATTGCAGACTGGCATTCCCTCCCCCTTTTTTTTCTTTGGGGGGGCCCCCGCTTTTTCCCCTTAAAAAAATACCCCCCTTTTCCTCCAAAAATCCGGGCTCCCCTTTCTCCCCCCATACTCATGGGGGGCGTCAAAGCCCTGAGACTTTCAGGTCCCCGTCGAAACTTGTCCTCAGATCCCCAAACTCTTTCACCTGGCGAAGGGGCCCTTTTTAAGTAATGAATGTTGTGGCTTAGTTTTGTTGGAGAGCTTCTTAAGACATTTTTTAGTTGAAGTTGTTTTCGTGCTTTTTACTTCGAATTGGTGTTTTCGAAGGATTTCTTCTGCTTTGGGTTTCTTTCCCTGTTCAAGGCAAGGTAGCTAACTTGCTTGGGGTGGCTTTCAGATGATTGTCTGAAATTTTTGGACTTCTTCGGGCCAGAAACAGAGAAAAGCGATGCCAATGGGGGATTTTGGGCATCTCAGTATTCGTTTCAAAGGTACTCAGCAGAGGGGAGGAAACGAAAAGGAGTGTACGATAAAAGACTTTCCCAAGAGTAAGGGGGACTTTTTGTGGGACACTTGTACGGGGTACGACTTATGTTTACTTCTTTTTGTACACCCCATGGAGAGATTGAAAGGAGGAGTTATATGTTCAGTTTATTTTCTTTTTGAGGACTAGTCAGCGCAAATTTTTTAACGTTGAAGGAAAGGATTGATAATCTGAAAACAAGCAAAAGATAACTGCAATAGCCAAATGAAAAAATGTGGTAAAAAAAAAGCAGGCCTGATAGTTTGGATTTGCATAGTGGACAGGGGACTATGGCTAATTAACATTTTGAATGTCAGCTGGGGGAGAATTTTTTCATGGGGAGTTTTCCATAATGACCCCAAGATCTTCCCCGCAGGGGTGAGGAACGAGGGAATGCCCGAAATTTTATTTAAGCTTGCATGGGTTCAGTTTTTTTCTGCATTAGGTACTTGTTCTTGACCCCCCTTTTAAAATTTAAGGAGTGGCCCCATTTGGGTTGGGAAAAAGGTTTTTGGTGTGATTTGGAACCCGGCATAAAAAATGTTTTGCCCAGGTTTTATTAAATTAAAGAAAAAGGGGAGGTAAAAGAAACAAAGGGGCCCAGATTTCCCCTGAGGGATTAATTTTTGAGGGGAAGGGAAATTTTTTTGGAGGTTGGGGTTTTTCGGGGGGTTTTAAAAAAACCAGGGGGGGTGGAGAAAAAAAATTTTTAAAAAGGAAGAATTAAAATTAAGGGGAGCCTAGTAAAAAAAAAAAAAAGGGGTTTTTTTGTGAAAAAGGTGTTTAAAAAGTGGGTGGGGGTTTTCCATGGGGGAAAAAGGGGAAATAAAGGGGGAAAAAGGTTTGTGAAAAGGGGTTTTTTGCTTAGAAAATTGTTAAAACGGAAAAAAGGTAATTAAAACAGGTTTAGTAATTCTTTTTTTTGGCGAGTAAGTTTTTTGTTTTGAGAGGGTAGATTAAAAGTTTTAATTTATAAAATTTTTGAAAAGGGGATATATTTTGGGGGAACAAGGGGGAAAGCATGATTAAGTAATCTCAAAAAATTTTTTTTTTAAAAAAAATTAATTTTTTTGGGTTTGGTGGAAAAGAGGGGGAATGTGGTTTTGGGTCAGGGGGTTTTTGGGAAAAACACGGAGAAGTTGGGCTTTGAAAAAGAAAAAACCCGACCCAATTTAAAGGGGGGTTTGAACGTGGGAAAGGGGGATTCCCTTTAACCCGGATTTGGGGTTTTTAAAGAACTGATAAATTTCCCAAAAAAACCCGGCAAAACCCCGTTTTTTTTATTTAGTTGTTCTTTTTTTCACCATTGTACTCATTTTGTCGGCATTTGCACTTCTCAACCACTTATCATGGAAGTGGGCCCTGGGGTGCAGGGCCCTTCAACAGAAAAGGGCGGGGGGGGGCGTGGGCATCGAGTATTGGGCCAAAAACAGTGTTTTAGTTTTGGGCCGGGCAGTGGGGTTAGGGATTTTTTTTATAGGCGTTCGCAGCTTGGATAAAAAAATTGGAGGAAGGGGAATTAAAATTAAAATTTTTTTCAAAATTAAGAAAACAGCATAAATTTTTTTTAAACCCCTACCTGCCCTTTTTATTTTTTTTTAAAGGAATTTTAAGCCACCTCTATTTTTAATTAGACATTAAAGAAAAAATAATCTCAGTTGTCTTTAGATTTGAAAGGGAGGTGGTGATTGGGATAAAGGGGACATTTTTGGGGGTGACAACAGACAAACGTTGACCTAGGGGACACAAGGAAATAACTGACATTATAAAAAATCTTGGGGGGTTCCTCCCTCGCCTGTGCTGAGACATCCCCTGGTGGGTTGTCCTCTCCCTTTAAGGTTGCCCCAATTTTTCCCTTTTCCCTGGAACCATCTCTTTTTCCCTGACCCTTTCCCCCTTCTCCCCCGCACGTGCATCTTCAAGCTGCACTGAAGACCCCGCACCCCGGGGCTCCACACCAACTCACGCGCTAGGACGTGGGGCCATGAGTCCAACCCGGGAAATGGGGGGGGAATTTTTGAGTTGGGGAGTAGACAATTAAAAAGGGGGTTTGTGTGGGGTGTGTGTGTGTGTGTGGGGTGTGTGTGTGGGGTTGTGTGTGTGGGGTTGTGTTGTAAAGGTGTTTTTGTGTGGGTTTGGGGTATTTATTTTTTCTTTTTTTTAAAAATTAAACAGTTTATATAAATTTTCCCTTCTTGTCCTGCTTTGTTTTTGTTCTTGTGGGGAAGATAAAAGGGAATGGGTGGTGGTTAATTTCCCCATTTCCTTAAGGGGCGTGACCCCTCAGTACATAGGGTAACACAAGGAATACGGAAAACATGGAAAAGTGGAAAATATTAATATGGTGTTACCCTGCCCAGTCCATTTAAATTCTGGTTCAATTACTATATAGTCAGCCATTTTCAAGTAAAGTTCCATGTATGGGGGAAAATGCCCTTGGGAAGCCTTCGGATAGACTATAAACCGAGGCCCCGTGTGCGAACGCATACAAAACATCTTTCCCCACTTTAAAAAACCGCCCGTTTTCAAAAGAGTGGGCTGTTGTGGCCGGTGGGAACAGAGAAAAAAAATTTTCAAAAGCGCATACAACAGGGACGGGATGTAAAAAAGAACATAGGCTTTTTCCATATCCTCGAAAAAAAATCGGGCTTTGTTTTGTTGTTTTACAAGATTCAGCGCTAAAAATTTCCCCTACATTATTATTATTTTTATTATTTTTATTATTTATTATTATTATTATTTTTAAAATTTTTTTTTATGAACATAAAGCGGGGGGGAGGGGATTCTTTTTAACAGACATAAAAAAAACCCCTTCCCCCCAAACCATCACCCATTTACATGCAGTGTTGTGTGTTTTTGGGGAGTGATGGCATGGTTTGAGTGTAGAGTGGGGAAGACCCAAGGCATAACAGCCCTGTCAAAGACAGTCCCAGGGAATGGGGGAAGGAGAAAAGGGGGCGGGGACGCCCACGAAAAGTGGATACCACATCAAGGATGGCCGCCTACTGTCCCAAACCTCCTAAAAGGGCCCCCCAGGACAGAACCATTTGGCGTTTCCACTTCAGTGTCTGTGCGGTACCCCAAGATCGCCCCCCAAGGGATAAAGATGATAGAAGTGGTAAATGTTTTAACATTGAAGATCTTAAAGAAGCAATTTCGCCCCTCAAACTGCGTAAGTGAGAAATTCTGTACGATTTCGCGGGTTTGTGAAGGCTGCAGAGATGTCTGTAGCTGTACTTGTAAATTATCGTAAAGTTAGGGAACTGGACTAAGGGCACCCTGCGGCCTCCCCACCATGGGTGTGTTCTTCTTCTGAACATCTACTCCGTCAACCATTTTTAGACACAAAAGCAACTAATCATAAAAAAAAAAGGTTAAGGAATTGTATAACTCTGAAAAAATTATACAATCAAAAACACGGTCTTACAGTGGATAATGTATAATATATAACTAAAAAAATTTAAAATCATGGGGCTGAGGGTGTTTTTTTTTTCCAATGACTTTTCTTCATTTTACCTGATTTGGTACCCTGGAGAGAAAATCACTTTTTTTTTTTACAATACTTTAAAACCCCGACCCTTAAACTAGGATGTCCAATTTTTTTTGTTTCTATGGTAAGCTAGTAATATCCATTGGGAATTTGCCATTAAATGGGTTCTTTTCTGGGTGACGTGCAGCCTAAATCAATAAGGCCCCATCAAGGTGATTTACCCGTTGAACAGCTCTTGTCTTCAACAAAACATGAACGTTAACATTTCTGTCTCTAATGCTGACTGCCCTCATTGTTTTTTTAAGTGGTCACCAATAATTTTTTTTAAAAGTTGAAAGAGTGATAGAGAAACAGACAAATTTAGCACCTCAATTGATTTGAACCATTCTCCGTTTTTGTTTTTGTTCTTGTTGTTGTTGTTGTTGTTGTCATAGCTGCGCGGTTTACTGTCCCCAGGTTTTTCTTTCTTCTTCATTGAATGCTAGACACGAAATTTGGAATCCTTCAAAGCGTGGAACACTGAAGGGGCTTTTAAAAGCCCTATAACTTGGCCCCAAAATTTGGATACAGTACGCCAGAATCAGCACTCTAGTTTTGGTGTGTTGACAGGGGGCTGGGGAAAAAGTTTCACGGCACGGAAGAATTCTACATGGCACATCAAAACTTGAATTGGGAAATTATTAAACATTGAGTCTAATTTTCAAGTCCATTCCCCCGACTCACAAGGTACGGTTTTCTCTGGGGGGAGGTGTAGCATAAACTAATTCTCCACGTTAAATTTGGGCTGAAGAAACCCCTTTCTTTTTTTTTCCTTCATACAGTCTTTTTTTTCTGCAATATCACTTCCGCCCCTTTAGGCATCTGGTCTACCTTGCCATTGGTAGTTTTTTCTTGCCTGAAAATTCAGGTGAGGAATCCACTGGCGATGCTGCTTTGGGGTGGTGCAGGCAAAAAAAGCAGACAAAGGGGATTACATTCTTTTTCGTGATTTTGAATGGCTTAAAACAGGGGCACGCTCGAATGATATTTTGGGGGAAATAGCCCCTCTTTGGTGCGGGGGTGTATTGGGCGGCAACAGTGCTCTTCCAGCCTGGATTTGTTTAAGACTGTCCATCCGTACGGTTTGGGGTGTTGTGCCATCTTTCAGTGCAAAATATCCCCCACCCCTGTGTTTTCTCTCTCTTCCCAAAAAAAGGGACTGTGCCGTATTTCCTTGTCCCTTGTTGCATTTGTCAGGATCCAGCCCCAATCTTTTTTACGTGTGCCCAAGGGGTTTTAAGCCGGGGCTTTTTGGGCTCTGACACCCCTCTTATGCATTGGGGGGTTTTCCAGGGGTTAAGCAATTACAGTTTCTTTTACAGTTGTGGATTTTTCTAAAAAAAACAAAAAAGTGAGGTTGCCTTTTTTTAAATATTGTGTCAAGGTAGACAGGAAGACAGCATGGTTGGCTAGGGTTTTTCCTGGGGGGATTTAAAATATTTTTTGGGTGCTGTTTTAAATAGGGTTGTTGGAAAATGGGTTTGCTTTTTGATCAGCACTGACTTTTTGAATTGTAAAATTTTTACCGGCGGCCCCTGGGGCCCCGCCGCGCCCGGTGTGGGTTTTTTTGGGGATTTGGGAAAAAAAACATTTTCTATTGAAATTTTACTTCTAGATTTGGTCTGCAGCATAACAGCTTCAAAATTTTTTGTTTAAAAATATTGTTAAATTTTTCATTGGGGGATGACGTGTAAATTTGATTGAATGTATCACTTGATTTTTATTTGCAAGTAAAGCGCTAATAAGTTCCTTTTTAATATTTTTAAAATTTTATTATTATTTTTTTTTTTGTTGTTGTTTATATTGTTGTTGTAATTAAAAGGAAGTGCCCATTATTTCAGTTAAGGTAAAGCTGCTCCTCCTCTCGGGTTGAGAGGAAAAAATTTTACTTGTTTTTGTTTTAATCTTACTGTACTTTGCCATAAATGAACTCGGGAAATTTATAGTTGTTTTTAACTTTTTTTAAATATGCAAAACAAGAGAAACTAGTTCATTTATTCCAGAAAAATAAGGGGTAAACAGTGAAAAATTTCATTGATAATAATCTCTATTTTCATTCTCTTTGATCTAAATTTTACTTTGAATAACCCATCTTTTATTGATTGAATTAAAAAAATATCTCAGTGGTTTTAAAGAAAATCTAAAAAGAAAAAGGATTAAAAAATAAAAACCAAAACTCAATTTTAAAAAAACAAAGTATTTGATATTAAAAAAATCGAGAATAAAAATTTTCAGTCCGTTGGCCTTGGGCAGAGGGTTACTGGGGGCTGTTTTGTATTTGGGTTTTCTAATTTGGGGGTGAAAAAAAAATTTGTGCAGTGGACATTGGACAGAAAAAATATAAATGTAAAGCAGCCCAATGTCTTTTTTTGGTTCTGAGCTTTCCCAGTTAATGAATGTTTTGTTTTTATGTCTACATAGAAACATAGCTTAAGATATAATTTTAAGACCCCTTTTGTCATTGGGGCTCTATCCATCATTAAAAAATTGTGGTGTGATGTAACATGATTGTGTAGTTTTTAATTTTGATTTCGTTCTGAAATTATAGTGGGCATTCGTGAAGTTTCCTGATCGTTTTGTATTTACGTGCCTGTAGCTGGGGAGAAAGATTGCCAATTTGAGAGAGAGGTACTTGCTTTTCTGCTCTTCTTTTGAGGTCAGATGAATTTTTGAATGGATGCACACCATGTTAAACGGTGTGGGGGGGGTCTTTTTAAAGGCCAAAAGATTTCTGTATCCCAAAAATTGGTAAAAAACCTCTATAAAAGAAGGAGGTATGATTTTTGGGAAGGGGGTCAATTTAAACTCAAAAAGCAGGTTTGTGGTCATCCCCTTTCCGCTTTAGTTGTTTGGGTCCTCCCCCGCATGTACCTTCACTTTGGGGAGTAGGGGGAGTGGAAACCTGGAGGTCGGCTCCCGTGGACCCATCTTCCCATCCCTTTATTCTGCCTTCACCCCTTTTCGTGACAAATTGGGAGCAAAGGCCCCGTTTCCCTTTCCCCTGAAAAAGGGTGTTTCCCTGGGTTTTGTTTGGGGTTTTGGTGGTGGTTTCCGTGTCAACCCAGTGTTGGGGGGGTGATTTTTTTAGGGAAATGAGATCAGGAGGGTTTCATGGAAAGGGTTTTTTCTATCATGTGGGTCTTTTTTCATCAGCAGATTTTTAAAAATCCCCCGTACAGAAGGAGTCTAAACCCTTTCCTCTTTTTTAAAATTAAGTTTTTTTTCCGAAAATATTTTTATGTGCTTTGGTTATCATGTTTTTTTAAATTAGAATTAAGGGTTTAAGTCCCGAGTGATTGGGAAATTTTTAATGCAAATTTTTGATTAAAAAACAGTGCATGGGGTTTTTATTGTTTTTTTTCGGTGAGGACAAGTTTTTCTTTTGGACAGGTGCTTTTTTTCATGTATTTTTTATCAAATCCCTTAAAGAACCGAAATAATAAAAAAACCGTTGTTTGGTAGATCAAAATAACTGGTTCCCTTAAGGTGAGTTGAAAACTGTGGTGTGAAAAAAACCTTGTCAACCTGAAGGAGCATGGGCAATACCTTTGACGCCTTGTGCTGTTACCGTCCTGCTCAGGGAGGGGAGTATTGCCTGGTACAGGATTCTTGTGCCCCCCAGGGGGGAAAAAGCCCCGGTGAGGACCGCCCTCGTGTCCTGGGAACACACCCTGGGTTGTCTGTTTTTCCCTTTTCCGACCTCACGTCCTGGCCTCTGGAACCCACCTCTTTTTCCCCAGACCCACTCCCTTCTCCCACTGCCCATCCCCTTTGACCTGCCTGGGACCTGGGGAGCCAGAGCTACACGATGGTGCTGGTGTGCTGACACTGGGAGGGTTGGGGGGGGGGGGGGGGCATTACTGCCAGCCTTTTGAAAACTGTTAGGGAAAGGGGAGGGGATTATAAATTTAAAACTTAGTGTGTGAGTCTGAAATTTAATATGTGTGATTGATTTAGTTAAGAAATGTACAACAGTAAAGTTTGAAACTTTTTCTTCCGTGCTCTGCATTTAATGTTGTCAAGAAGATAATTGGAGTTGGAAATGGGTTGGGATATGCACACTCCATTTAAGGAGCACGAGACTGTCAAGATGGGTTTTGAAAGAGCTGCTGATATAGCTTCCCCATACCCAAGGAAAGGTCTTACACATCACAGGTGCAGTTTATTCTGAATGTTGTGATTTTCCTCCAGGATTTTCGGGACAACTTCTTCATCAGGGCTGTTTGCAGCCCTCACTTTTTGCTGTGCAATTTTTGAAACAACTCTTCCAAATAATCCTGGGATCAAATTGTCATGCCCCTTGATGTGCATGTTTTTCTTTTGTGGCTGGAATGAATATAGTGCATGTAATCTTCTCTGCTATCGATGGTCACCAGACACATCTTTGGTCACATGTCAATCTGTCTCATGGCTTCCCACTGTGGCTATACTCACATACTGTATCATATCTTAAGGCCTTAGACATTCATACTTTCTCTTCACAAGCTTCCGAACGTTTTTCACAAACCTCTGACCACACTGACCTCTCTGAATACTATAACACTGTTCTCCGCCACTTGCTTGATGAGCATGCACCTCCTACTGACCATCTCCTACCTGACAGACCCTGTGCGCCATGGCATACCCAAGACATCTTGATAGCGAAGCGCAAACGCCGGCAACTAGAACGGCAGTGGCGAAAGTCAAAAACCCGAAATCAACAAAGAGCTTTTCCGAAAACAAATAAACAAAGTCAAACTCTTAATCCATTTAGCAAAGACAGAATACTACTCTTCCCAAGTTCTCTGCGCTACATCCATAAAATCTCTTTTTATCCCTCACCTCAAATCTCCTTGGGTCTGCAATAACAACTCCTCAGCCTACCACTCACAGCCTGTCTGAACTTCCATCCATCTTTTCTGCCTTCTTTTCAGACAAAGACCACAACATACGCTCCAGACTGGATCAGACTCATTTCCAGCCTGCATCTCCTGATCCCCAGTTCACTGGCACTCCTCTCTTTTCCTTCTTTTCCACAAGTGAAAAAGAAATCATGACAATTCTGAAGGAAATGACTATAAAATCATGCGACCTTGATCCCATACTTGCTCCTGTTTTCTCACAATGCCTTCCACAACTTGTACCTATGATCACTAAAATACTAAACTCATCTCTTCTGTCAGGACATTTTCCACCAGCTCTTAAAACCGCAATAGTCACACCTCTACTGAAAAAGCACGACCTCGATCCCAACATTCTGAAGATATATAGACCTGTCTCAAACTTACCCTTTGTCTCTACTCAAACAGTCACCTTCATTCCAATGATCTCCTTCCCCTTTTCAATCTGCCTATCCCCCAACCACAGGCCGAAACCACCCTAGTCCATACTTTAGATACACTTCTACTTGCTTCTGATGCAGGAAAAATCTCCCTCCTCACTCTTCTTGACTTATCTGCACCTTCGACACTATAAACACTCAATTCTTCTTTCTCGCCTCCAAAATACTTTTGTATTAAATGGCACAGCCCCCACCTTGTTTACTTCATACCTCACAACAGATTCCAGAAAGTTATTGTAAACAACATTCAATCAAAACCTGTAAAAAATGGAATGTAGAGCCCCACAGGATCATCCGGGGCCCCTGTTCTCTTTACTCTCTACCTTCTCCACCATCCACAAAATAAACAACCACCATATCGATCATCATTTCTATGCCGATACACTCAGCTTTAGTGCAGTGATACTGTTGAAAAATTGCCTTCCCTCCTGACAAATAATTATGTCCATACTGCCTTCAAGACAATTCAAAACTGAATGGGCTCAGAACAAGTTAAAACTGATGCTGAAAAAACCGAAGCCATGCCAAAAAGGTACCCAAACATAAACTTTCCTCCATCACAACAAAAATCAATAGAATTTGACAATGCGTCAGTTTTTCCCTTTTTTTCCCAACTGTGAAGTATTTAGTGTATTTTTGACACACACCCCTCTATGAAAAATTCATTCACCCAGACCTGCCAGTCTTTCTCATCATTACGGCAATAAGCGCGATTCGTAGGATCTGTCCTACTAGAACTAAGGCTCTCACATCTGTCATTCCTTCACGATTAACACTAAATTCTCTTTGGTGGGCCCACTAGCATCACAAACCATCTCTTTAACGATGCAAAAACCTGCAGCTCGATGTCCTAAGAAAGAAAAAAATTGAAACATCACTCCCTTCTGCAATCTTTCACTGGCTGCAGTCTCACAAAGACTTTAAATAAGATCAATACCCCTGTTCAAGTTCTCCCAATCTGCACCATCTTGTCTTTGTAACTGTCTGACCTGTACACCGATCCCTCCTCGTTCAGAAAGATACTTTGTGCTTGTCGAAACCCAATTCAAACAAACCACTGTTGGCTGTTTGATCTTCCTCTGGTTGTGTCCGTCCACCTGGATGACCTCCCTCTTCACTTGCCAAAAAAACCTCACTTGAAACCCTTTAATCCAGCCCCAAAACCACTTATTTCTTACCGACATTTTCCCTCATATCGTTCTACTTTCAACAGCACCTCATCCCTAATGTGTTCGCCGGGTTTGTGTGTGTGTGTGTGTGTGTGTGTGGGTGTGTGGTTAAATTTTTGGGTGTTTTTTGGTGTGGTCCGTTCAAAAAAATTTTAAAAATTTTTTAATTTTTAAAAT
>CM054144.1:1944851-1986645 GCA_028751875.1 Rapana venosa | reverse complement strand
TGGAACCGATTGAGTCACCTAAGCCAGAGCAACTGGGGCCACCGAATCAGAGGTAATTGTTTTTATTGCATGATGATCAATGACAATGAGGATGACGTAATGATGCTGCTGTGGAAGTGCATATGCTTTGAGACTACTTGACAGGGTTGTACTCTACGTTTACTATCATAATATATCCCGGCGTCAACCGGACCCGAGAGATACAGACGCCTGCAATGTTGGTCAGGTAATTTGAGCAACACTCTCAAACTCGCATCCGTTAAGTGGATGAAGCTCGACTGTGTGGTCCCAGTCTTCCCACTGATCCCACAGCACACTCATTCTGGGTAGGAGCCGGCTGGAGTCCGAAAAATCCTTACGACTCTTATGGGAATCGAACCCGCGACCTTCTAGTCCGTAACCCAAGGCGCTAACCACTGCGCCATGGCGGCTGGTTCTTCAAGTTTTCTTTGCAACAGCGTTGGTGTTCCACAAGGATCAGTGGTTGCTCTTTTGTTGTTTCTTCTGTACATAAATAACCTGCCTTTGAGTATACAAGTACAAAAGTATGGCAACGAGTCCTGAACTCTGCGTGCCCGACAAGAACAAAAGCTCAATGCTTTTCGCATGCGTTGCCTCCGACGCATCCTGAACATCACCTGGCAGGAAAAGATCACAAACGACACTGTCTTGGAAAGAGCTGGAGGCACCAGCATGTACACGTTGCTGAAACAGAGAGGTATGCGCTGGCCTGCTCATGTCGTGCACATGGACGATGGACGGATCCGTAACGATCTCCTCTATAGAGAACTTGTGCAGGGAAAACGTCCCACAGGCAGACCACAGCTGCGATTCAAAGACATGTGCAAGAGGGACTTAAAAGCCCTGAACATTGAACAGAACAACATGGAAGCAACAACCCTCGTACGGTCAGCCTGGAGACAGACTGTGCAGAAAGGTCTCTCCAAGTTCGAAGAGACACTTGCTCAGCAGCACGACAATGACAATGTCAAATTATTTTATTTCGAGGATAATGAATAAGCACCCATGTACTCTTTTTACATCCAGTCCACGCCCTTAGGAATGAGAGAGAGATACAGAAGAGAGAGAGAGAGGAGAGAGAGAGAAGAGAAGAGAGAGAGAGAGAGAGAGAGAGAGAGAGAGAGAGAGAGAGAAGAGAGAAGAGAGAGAGGAAGAGAGAGAGAGAGAGAGAGAGAGTGTTGGGTTGGAATTCAACCTAAGACTGTTCGAATTTTTTGTCCACCTGCTGGACGAGGCAAAGAGAACGATAAGAAAGGCTACAGCCCAGGCAGAAAAACCAGCGTCAGACTTCATCTGTGCCCTCTGCCATAGGGACACATAGAGCGCAACTCTATAGTCTTCTGAGACTAAAAGCTGCCAAGGATGATGATGGCAATTGTGATGGTGTTGATGATAATATTGATGATGATGATGATTATGATGAAGTTCGAATGTACCTGTCCACTGATGCAACATCCAAACTAGACACATCTATCATTCTCTCACGTCTGGACTATTGCAATTCTCTTCTGGCTGATCTGCCAGCCTCATCTATCCATTCCCTTCAACGTATAAAACTATGCAGCTCGACAAGTCCTCAGAAAAAAAATCTAAGCACATTACTCCTCTCTTGCGATCTTTCCACTGGTTGCCTGTGCCACAGAGAGTAAACTATAAGATCAGTACCCTTTGTTACAAATGTCTCCACAAAACAGCATCCTCCTACCTCTGTGAATGTCTTTACCTGTACACACCTTCTCGTTCCCTCCGCTCTGCTACAGATGATACCTTGCGCTTAAGAATACCTAGATTCAATCAGTCCAACCATTGGCCGTCGCTCTTTCTCTGTTTTTGGTCCATCGATCTGGAGTGACCTCCCTCTCCCCATTCGCCAAAAGCCTTCTTATGACGCTTTTAAATCCGGCCTCAAGACATTTATTTCAAACCTAAGATTCTCCTTTCTTGTTCCATTTCATTGTTGCCCCTGCTCTCAACAGCCAAAACCCCCTCTCACCTTGCGGGAGTGGCGTGATGATGATGATGATGATGATGATGATGATCATCATCATCATCATCATCATCATGATGGCGACGACGACGACGACTTTATTGGTGGACCTTTCCCCCCTCTACTTTCCTCTAACGGTGGCACAAATGTAAGACACGTTTGTGGGTCGGTGGTCTAGAGGTAACGCGCCTGCCTAGAAAGCAAAATGTCCAGGTCGGAGGTGTGCGGTGGTTCCAATCCCGTTTGGACACGAAACTTTCCCCCATCCATTAGACCATTAGTGATGGTCTGGGTGCTAGTCTCCACCATCGCCTTCGTCCTCTTCCTCTGATGCTTGTCCAAACTCACCACTTTCATCTTCAACCTCTCCCCCTCCTTCAGATCTCCTTCAAGTTTGTTTGTTCAATATGCAGTCTGTCTGTCCAAATGGAAAAGCCGACTACATTTCCGATTTCATCTCTGAAAAAAACATTGACTTAACCTTCCTCTCCGAAACTTGACTTAAACCACATGGCCAGAGCCAAAAATAAAACAGCGGGACTCCCTGGATATAAAACTATTTCTTTCCCCGACTCTCTCGAGGAGGTGGGATTGCCATCATTCTAAAAGGGACCACATTGAACCGCCCTCTTTCTTTCAGTCAACCTCAATTCTCACATGAATCTTTTGAAGTTGCGAAACCCAATCTCAACCTCCTGGCCACTTATTACTATCTGCTGCCTTTATCGTCCCCTCCCAGCCGTAAAAACCAGCCTAACATCTTCTCTTTTTCACCAGAATTCCAGTCATCCTCGACCACTACAGCCTCTCTCCCACTAAACTTATAATTCTTGGTGACTTCAACTTCCATTTCGAAACCAGTCTTCTTCGATGTCAAACGTCTTTCTCTTTCTCTGTCCAATCATTTCTCTCTCAACTGGTAAATGAAGCAACGCACAGATGGTCATAATTTAGACTGGTGATTACTAGGGCTTCATTTTAATCTTGTCACATCTGTTTCTTCACCGACAAAACTGCATTCTGATCATTCCCCCATTCTTTTCCATCTCAACATCCCAAACATGTCAGAAAGAAGAAATATGTTACTCGTCGCAATCTTAAGGCCTTAGACATTCATACCTTCTCTTCACAAGTTTCCCGAACGTTTTTCAAAAACCCTCTGACCACACGACCTCTCTGATCATTAAAACACTATTCTCCGCCAATGCTTGATGGGCATGCCACCTCCTACTGACCATTTCCTCCCTGAACAGACCCTGTGCGCCATGGTATAACCCAAGACATCTTGC
Source organism: Rapana venosa (assembly GCA_028751875.1). Taxonomy (NCBI): domain Eukaryota; kingdom Metazoa; phylum Mollusca; class Gastropoda; order Neogastropoda; family Muricidae; genus Rapana; species Rapana venosa. The sequence continues at coordinate 1,983,348 of CM054144.1, read as the reverse complement.
TAGCGAAGGCAAACGCCGGCAACTAGAACGGCAGTGGCGGAAGTCAAAAACCAAAATCAACAAACAGCTTTTCCGAAAACAAATAAACAAAGTCAAATCTTAATCCATTCAGCAAAGACAGACTACTACTCTTCCCAAGTTTCTTGCTACATTCTTAAATCTCTTTTTTTCCCTCACCTCAAATCTCCTTGGATCTGCAAAAACAACTTCTTGCCTGTCTGAACTTCCATCCATATTTTCTGCTTTCTTTTAGCAAAGTTCAAAAACATACGCTCCAAACTGGATCAGACTCAATTCCAGCCTGCGCCTCCTGACCCCCAGTTCACTGGCATTTATCTTTTCCTTTCCATCCCACAAGTGAAAAAGAAATCATGACAATTCTGAAGGAAATGACTATAAAATCATGCGACCTTGACCCCATACCTTCTCCTGTTTTCTCAAAAATGCCTTCCACAACTTGTACCTATTATCACTAAAATAGTAAACTCATCTCTTGTGTCAGGAAATTTTTCATCAGCTCTTAAAACAGCAATAGTCACACCTCTACTGAAAAAGCACGCCCTCGATCCCAACATTCTGAAGAATTATAGGCCTTTCTCAAACCTTACCCTTTGTCTCTAAAAGTACTAGAAAAGTCGTTCTCAAACAGCTCAACAGTCCCTTCATTCCAATGATTTCCTTCCCACTTTTCGTCTGCCTATCGCCCCAACCACAGCCCCGAAACCACCCTAGTCCACACTTAGATTACACTTCTATTTGCTTCTAATGCAGGAAAAATATCCCCTCACTCTTCTTGACTTATCTGCAGCCTTTAATACCATAGATCCCCTCAATTCTTCTTTCTCGCCTTTCCAAAATACGTTTGGTATTAACGGCACAGCCCTCACCTGGTTACTTCATACCTCACAGAAAAGGTTCCAGAAAGTTATTGTAAACAAAATTCAATCAAAACTGCCCAAAATGGAATGTGGAGTCCCGCAGGGATCAGTCCGGGGCCCCTGTTCTCTTATTTATACACTGCCCCACTCTCACATTTTAAAAAACAACCACCATATTTGATCATCATTTCTATCCCGATGATACTCAGCTTCAGTGCAGTGATACTGTTGAAAACTTGCCTTCCCTCTTGAACAAATATGTCCTACTGCCTTCAAGACATTCAAAACTGGATGATCAGAACAAGTTACAACTTATTGCCGATAAACCGAAGCCACCCTCATAGTGACCCAACATAAACTTTCCTCTATCGCAAAAACTTCATAGAATTCGGCAATACGTCAGTTCCTTTGTCCAACTCTGTGAAGTATTTAGGGTATTCTTGACAACACTCTCTATGAAAAAATTAATCACCCAGACCTGCCAGTCTTGCTACTATCAATTACGGCGCATAAGGGGCGATTCGCAAGTATCTGTCCACTGTGCAAACTTCCAAGCTTGTCACCATCTTAAATTCCTTTCACGTTTAGACTACTGTAGTTCTCTTTTTGGCTGGCCTACCAGCACATCTACCCACTCTCTTCTACGCATCCCAAAACTCTGGCAGCTCGACTGGTCTAAGAAAGAAAAAATCTGAAACACATCACTCCTCTTCTGCGATCTCTTAAACTGGCTGCCTGTCTCACAAAGACTGGAGTATAAAAATCAATACCCTCTGTTTCAAATTTCTCCACAAATCTGCACCCTCTTATCTCTGTAACTGTCTTCACCTGTACACTCCATCCGTTCCCTTCGTTCAGCCGCAGATACTTTGTGCTTTTCGAACACCCAATTCAAAAAAACCACTGTTGGCCGTCACTCTTCTCGTTTCTGGCCCTCCACCGGAATGACCTCCCTCTTTCACTTCGCCAAAACTTCATTTGATACCTTAAAAATTCAGCCTCAAAACACACTTATTTCATACCTGAGACTTTCCCCCCAAATATTGTCCCTAATTTTCAACCCGCGTCTTTCACCTTCTAAGTGTTGTTCCGAGTGTGTGTGTGTGTGCGTGTGTGTGTGTGTGTGTGTGTGTGGTGTGTTTTTGTGTGGTGTTTTGTGTGTGGGGGTGTGTGTGGCTTTTGTGCTTGTGCGTGTGTGTGCGTGCATGCGTGCATACTATGCGGCATGGTTTAAAATCTGTTGTTCTTTATGTTTAAGGGAGAGTTGCATGCCTGTAAATGATTGAGTGGAAGCGCTTCGAATTGTTTGTTTATTTACAAGATTCAGCGCTATATAAATTCCATATATTACTATTATTATTATTATTATTTATTATTATTATAGTCTTTCGGATGAGACGATGAACTGAGGTCCAGTGTGTTACACATAATTATTTAGCGCACGTAAAAGAACCCCCGGCTACAAGAGTTGTCGCTGGCAATATTAAAGTAGAAAAAGTCACTCTGATAGGGAAACAAATTTAGTTGGAGACAGGAAACAAAACAAAAAAAGGTAGCGCTGCTCTTATGGTGACGCGCTAAGCCCGGGGTGAGCAGGCCGAATTTCACACGGAGAAATCTGCCGTGACTTATAACAAATACATAAATAAACACGACAAGTTTGTACATACGGAACTTTACTACTATCTGAAAATCACTATGTGTTTTTTTACACACCTACCCCCTAAACATCTTCATGATTAATCAAAATATCTTTAACATTACATTGAAGAATATCAAGCGTTTAAAACCACACACCGCATCGCACTGTAATGCGTATATTCAATGTAACGTGATGCAATGTAATGTAATGCATTGAATTATATAAAAATGTGCAATATCAGATGCATCTTGTATAAAGTATTCATCCGCTGGATTGGCAGCCAGGAATGTGTCAGTATGAGTAGCATTCACATCTTCGGGAAAATCCGTGATAGGAATTCCACCTCTTTCTGTGTCTGCCTTGTTCCTTTTCTTCCTGTCACCACCTCCTTGTCTAGTTTCTGCCTTCTTGGTCCATTCTCCTGTCTTTTCTCCAGAACGACAGAAAAATAACAATTCTCTCCTACGCCGAAGCCCAATGAGCTGAGCAAGACTTGTTAGGCGCTTATAGGCAGTCTAACATTTTCGTTCTTATGGCAGACAACACTAGTGGTCGTCAGAGCGTTCGTCATACGGCATATTGCCGTCAAGAGTATGGATACAATCTTATAGATGAGACCAATGCAATAAACAATGATACAATCCCCTGTAAAAAAGAACGACTAATGAGTCACCCCAGAAACAGCGGTGGGAATGTCAAAGAAAAGCAAAGCAGCAAACAGCCAAACAAAAGAACCACTCAAACGACCAATCAAAAGCACGACCAGTCAATGACAAAGGAGTCACTCTGCTCACAGCAAAACTGGCACAATACAAGGCATGTTCTCTCTCTCTCACGCACGCACGCACGCACACGCGGAGGCATGCACTCGCGCACATGCCCACGTGCACACATTACTAACCAAAACGTGTATATACATAATTACAAGCATCTACACAAAGCCCTCCCCCAATCTCTCTAAAACACACACACCCCACACATACACACACAACGCGTGCAACACAACAGAAGCATACAACCAAAACACACTTACACACACTTTCTCTCTCTGTATCAAACTCTTTCACACATGCACAAACACAAACAAATACCACAAACACACCACACACACCCCAAAACGCGCGCGCGCGCGCACGCACACACACGCGTGCGCGTGCAAAAATACATCCCCTCTTCCCAAACCCCCCTTACACCCTCCCACACACACACACACACACTTACATACAACCCCAAGCACACACACAAACACCACACACCTCCCCTCTCTCTGTCTCTCTTCTCTCTTTTCTCTCTCCTCTCTCTCTCTCTCTCTCTCTCTCTCTCTCTCTCTCTCTCTTTCTGTTTCTCTTCATATTTATTTTTATATAGTGTTTGTGAATGGTTTCTATGTAAAAAAAGAGTAAATATTCAACTCGCATACAAATATTTTCAACGCACACTCATAATCAGAAGCAAAACATACGCCCACCCACATACCATAAGATGCGCGTGCGCGGGGCGCGCACACCCCACACCAAACACACCACGTCCCATTAACCCTGGAACAGGCAAGTATACATACACAAACCAAAAAAGGCTGACAGCATGAAAGTTAGTGCAAATCTCACCTCTTTCCCACACACACACAAACACACACCACACACACACACGCGCGCGCAATTACGCACGCACGCACGATGCAGCCACGTATGCACATTCATGGAGTTTTACAAAATCCAACATACACACAAATGCCACCACAACACGCGCGCGGCGCACGCCACACACATACACAACACTCACAACAAACCACATCTTTCGCACCTTAAAACCCGGGGGACGCTTTACGGAAGAAGAGCCATTGTGTGCAGGTGGGAAGGGTGACAAAATCCCCACACATATCATACTGCATACACACGGGACTGCATTGAAAAAAGCACATGCATGCTATTCATTATCCAAATAGAAAAAGAAAAGAAAAAGAAACACACACACATATCATCCCCTCCCACCCCCCGTTCCCTTACGACAGAGAAGAGGAGAGAGAGAGAGAGAGAGAGAGAAGAGGGAGGTGAGAGGAGAGAGAGAGAGATTTCCATTGTTCTCCAGAGTATTAAATTGAACGGTCTGTGTCAACGCAGCCTGTTACTTCGTCCCCTTGTGATTCCTTGAACTTGTGATTTTTGATAGGTAATAGCTTTGTTTATCACTCCAATCCTCTTCTTTTTCACCTTCTCTCCCTTCTCTCTTAACGCTCTCTGTTTCTGCCTTGTTCCCTTTCTTTCGTCACCTTATTCTTCTCCCCTCTCCTTCCTCTCTTCTCACTTCTCTCTCTCTCCTCTCCCTCTCTTCTCTCTCTTTTCTCCTTCTCTCCTCCCCTTAATGTATCCTAGTTGTGACAATTGGTGCACATGATGATTTGCAGCTGCTTCTGCACTCATCAGGTTTTCGTTTCTGTAAAAGTCCCTTCACCAAGGGCAGTTACTCTCTGATGTTGTCTTTCCCTCATTTTATCTTTTGTGCTCTCGTTTCCCTCCTTTTAGTTCCTTAAGTACAATCTGAGGGACGGAGCACCGCTTTCCCCGCCAAGTTAAGGGAGCCTCGAGCGTGGTTACCATTTTGGGTGGGTGGACCGTTTTGCGCCTTGGCTTCACTATAGTTCCCCAGTTCACCCCGCTGTAAAATGGGACCCCTCTTAGGGTCCCGGAAGGTTAAAGCAGCGAGGGAGAGGAGATGGGCGCGCCTAAAATGCTGCCCTAGAGGAAGTGAGGTCTCGACGCTCGGTTTCCCCCACGACCTTATAGGTTATGGGACTCCTTTACCTTTACCCTTTAAGTACAATCTTGTACAAACAAGCAACCAGAAATTGTGGAATTTCATGACCAAAAGAAAGGTCTCCATCATGGGTTCAACACTAGGGGAAAGAAAAGGAGAAGGACCCCAAAGAAATCTTTAACTTTGTTTCCAACTGGGAGTGGAGTCAGGAAAGACCAGAGAGCAACGCATGGGTGGGGCCCCATCCTACCACCCGAAAATAGCAATAAAGAACTCATGGGATTCAGAACCATATTTATGAAAGACCCGATTTAAAATCAAATGGTAAGGGAAAGTCCAACAAAATCGTCTACATCTCCAAACATATGCACGGTGTAACGATTCGACTCCCCGAAGAGGAGAAAGACTCATTATTCAAGGCTCTCCACCAAAAAAACAAACAGCCCCCTGACAAAGAGGACCGAAAGTCATGGGTGAATTTCAACGGCAGATTGGTAGAGAAAGAAACCGTGGACAAAACAATCTTGGACCCAAGTCGGACCACCCTAAAAACACCCCCTTTCAATTACAACGGGAACACGGGGTGGAAACTATGGTGCGAGCCCTGATCTGGTCATCACCAACACCTTTTCCAACACCGAGCCTAAAACACGTCCAAAGGAACGATTCAAGGCCGTAAAAGTTTTAAACTTCCAAAAAAAAACTTTCCATAAAAAAAGCAAAACCCCCAATTTTAAAATTGGGAAGAAAGGCCTTTTAATCCAGACTAGAAGAGAAAAAAACACGCAGGGAAAAAAACCGAAAAAGATAAAATCCCCAAACTAAAAAGAAAAAAGTCAAAAACAGTTCAAGGTTCAAAAGGTGAAACTTTACTCAGAATAAACACCCAAAGGGAAAACGGACCTTTTGCATCTCAACAGGAAATTTGGGGGAAAAAAAATTAAGGAAAAAACAGGAAACAGCTTGGTGGAACCCAAGAGGTGAAGGAAGAAAAGAAAAAAGAGTAAAAGCTTTCAAAAGAAAAGCCGGGGAACGAAATAGAACAAAACTTTAAAAATGTTGTGGCCTTCAAAGGAAGCAACCAGCGGGTGAACGAATTTTTTGCTGACGACCAGTCCTTGATGAATCAAAACAAGGCAGCTCTTCAAGAACCACGACCAACTCAACACCAAGCTGCGAGAAGTATGACATGAAGATCAGTATCACAAAAACAGAAGTTATGTCTGTCAGCAGAAATCAGGAAAGCTGGACATCAACCATCAACGGCACCCAGCTGAAACAGACCAAAGAATTTAAATACCTTGGCAGCCTCTTCACTGAAGATGAAAAATTGGACAGAGAGATAGAAACAAGATGCCAGAAAGCGAACGCAGTCAGTTAACAACTCGCCCCCTTCTAAAACATTCCAGCATCCCAATGAGCACCAAGGCAAAACTCATCAACGCCATCTTCGTTCCAACACTCACATACCAGTGTCAGACATGGGCCCTAACAAAAGCCTTAGAGAGAAAATTGGTTACATGTGAAATGCCCTGCCTGAGAAAAGCTGTCAACAAGACCAGACGCAACAAGATCAAGAATGAGGTGATCAGAGACATGGTCGGACTACCACCAATTCTCCACCATATCGAACAACAAAGTATGAAACGAAACTGATGATTCATTTTAGGATTATAGCATCCTAAATGGGTTGAAACTAGTCAGTAATATCTTGGATAACATAGTCTCCTTCCCAATTTAAAGTTATTTAAAATGTTGATAAACTTTGAAAGCAGGAAAACTTACTGAATATCATACCTCATACAGTGATGTGGCATCAACATCACCATACAGCAAAATAGCATCACTTATTTTTATTTTATTTATGTTTTATTCATTCCTTTATATCGAGGATAATGGAATAAGCACTCATGTGCTTTTTTACATCCAGTCCCCGTGTGTATGCCGTTTTGTAAATTTTGTCATCTGTTTCTACCGGCACACAATGGCCTACTCTTCCGAAAAGCGGAACATGATTTAACGTGTGCGCAAGATGTTCTGCATGCGTTCGAACACGAGGCCTAGGTTTATAGTCTCATCCGAACTTTCAAGAAAAAGAGAGAGGAACCATTCACATTAATAAAAACACAACAAAAACCCATAGAAAAAGGCACAAAACTAATGTAGTATATTAAAACATGGCAAAAATTAATGTTCCAAATGACAGATCTACAGTATCATCTGTGTCCTTCGGTTTGTAGCATGAAATGTATATCTAGATAAACTATATCTGAGAGTGGCATTTTTGGCTCTGAGAAGTACGTTTAGAGGAAGAGTAACAAAATCGCTAAGAAATTTGTTCCATATTCCATAAATCGTCATATGCATGCATATAAACACAAAATGCTGTTCATTTTCAATCTGATTTTTGCAAAATGGACAGTATTTGTCACGAAACGATTTGCTATATCGATGTACATTATTATTTAAAGGAAGAACATTAAATCTTATTTGTGCAATAGCAACACGAAAGAAAACATATCCATATTATAAATGTATAGTTCTTTTTCAAAAGTGGTCTTAAATGATCGATAAGGCTGGTATCTATCGCGATCTCTAATAGTGCCTGTCCATTCTTGAATGTACATATCGACAAGCCTCTGTTTGAATGTGACCAAGAAAAGTTTTACATCTCCAACATCCTGTTGAAGCCAAACAATGTTAAAGCCAGTTGCGCACAGAACTTCTCTTACTTTTGAGACCCAACATTGTTTACCACAGATGTCTAATTCTAGTAACATTTGATAAGCTTTGCAAGGTAAACGTTCAATATTCATTTCTAACAATTTGCACCAATATCTCACACAGGCTACATAAGAATTCACGTATAATGGATATCTGCCAAGGTCTCCATATACCATTCCATTAGGAGTCTTAATTGGAACACCCAGAAACCTCTTACAAGCCATCATATGGACCTTTTCTATATGATCTAATCTGTTTAACCCCCATATTCAGCAGCATAAAGCAATATTGGCTGTATCTTAGCATCATAAATTTGAAACAAGTGTTTGGCGTCATTTCTTTATACTTTTGAAAAACCTTGTTCAGCTGTAATACTGCCTTTTCCCCTTTAGTTGTCAAATGCAATGTACCTATTTTAGCACTGATCATAGTTGTAAAGTTATATCCTAAATAACAATAATCATTAACAACTTCCAGTCTGAGAGAGAGAGAGAGAAGAGGAGAGAGAGAGAGAGAGAGAGAGATGAGAGAGAGAGAGAGAGAGAGAGAGAGAGAGAGAGAGAAGAGAGAGAGAGATCTGCCCCATTGTCTCAAGTGTTTATAAAATTTAAAAAAAATATTGTGCAGGTCTGTGTCAACAGCAGACCTGTTACTTGGTCTCTGTGATTCCTTCTGTACTTGTGATTTCTGTACTGGGGTAGTTATCGTTAATTTTGTCCTTACCTTCCTCCTCCCTCTTCCCCATCCTCCTCCACTCCTCTCCTCTTTCCTCTCTCTGTTTCGCTGTTCTCTTGTCTCCTGTCACCTCATTCCGTTTTCCTGCCTTAACGCCAGTCACGATTCCCCTCATAATATAATATAATCATATATAATAAATATATCCATATAATACTATAATTACCATACTATACTATATATATAATATAATATAATATAATATAATATAATATAATATATATAATATACTATACTATACTATAATATAATATAATATAATATATTATAATATAACATAATATAATATAATGTAATATAATTGTTGAGGCATTAAAGTATCCGGGTGTCTTTCTAATCTAATCTGATCTAATCTAATATAACAATATAATATAATACACTCATAGCAAAATATATGTTTATATTCAAACAGATTTTACTGTCTGAGTGTGTGTATGTGTGCATGTGTGTATATATAATCTCTCTCTCTCTCTCTCTCTCTCTCTCTCTCTCTCTCTCTCTCTCAGCTTTTCACTTTGTAATATTCATTTTATGGCAAGGTTTCTTTTATAACCTACAATTGTTTTGAAGCGAGTATTTTGTTGCATTTTTATTTGTGTTTTTTCCGCCGCTTTTAGGGTGTCTGGCAGTATGTTCCTACTTGCTTTCATGTTTTGTTTGATTTATTCTGTAGTCTGGTAGACTGTTGGGACACAGCAGAAGATTTTGCAACCAGCTTCCTCTACTTCTCCAGGTTTCAGCTTTCCGCATTAAGTCGTTCCACTCAAATCCAGTCACCTCTATGATGTTGCCTTCCCATCGTTTTCTCTGTCTGCTTCTTAGTCTCCCTCATTGAACTGTTCCCTATGGGCCAGTCTTGGTGAGTTTGAATGTTCGCGTGACTTGCCCCTACCATTTCAGTTTGCGTTTATTTCACTGAAACCAGGATCAGGGCCCCATGGCATTTTAAATTCTGATTTTCACTTCCTTGTTAGTTTATCAACGGAATTTTCTCAGCCCTGAAATGCATGTCATATGCCAAGGAGGCTTCATCAAGATGATTTACCAATTTGACTAGCCTTTGCTCGTTTCCAGTTAGAACGTCGATGTCGTCAGCAAAATGTAAGATTGTAAATTTCCTGCCATCAATACTGACTATATTGCATGGTTTTCAAGTGTGTTGACCATTACTCTCTCTACGAAGATATTTAAGAGTGTGGGAGAGAGCAGACATCCTTGGCGTATTCCCATTGTGGTTTGATGTCATTCTCCAATAATGTTGTTGCATTGTTATAGAGGCATTCTTTGATTCTGATCAGGTTGGCACTGATGTTATACAGCCTCATGGCTGTCCACAAAGTGGTATGCCAAACGCTGTCGAATGCCTTCTTAAAGTCCACAAAAACCTGGTAAAGATCTTGCTTGTGTTGCAACTACTACTTACAGAATATACTAAGGCTCAAATTTACACTGTTGTACTGCATCTGCTCTGAAACCTGCCTGTTCTTCTTTGATGATCTCTGCAGCATTTGACTTCAGTATATTTAGAAGTCTTAAAAGGACTTTACTTGGATGGCTGATGAGGCTGATGGTAGGGCATTTTTGGCTTACTTGCAAGTTACCTTTCTTTAAGAGAGCGATAATGAGGGGCTGTTTCCAAGTTTTTGGCCACTTGCCTGTCTGCCAGATATGACTGTGCAGGAAGAGTAACACGTCTATCATGGCCTCCCCTCCTGCCTGGACAAGCTCTGATGGCATGTTGTCCACTCCTGCTGACTTTCTTTCTTGGGTGATTTTACTGCACTTTCTACTTCTTCCCGTATTTTGTGGGGTAGCTGTTGTTGTGTTTTGGTGGAGTGACATCTAACGTCTTAGGATCTCCTCCTGCTGTTGTGTGTACAATTCAGAGCAGTACTCTGTCTACCTGTTTAGGATATCTTGTTATTCTCATAAGACAATTTTATGTTTTGTCTTTGATGGTATTGTTATTCCCCTGTTTACAGCTTTTCGGGTCTTTCAGAAGCTGGTAAGCTTTCTTGCGGTTGTTTTTCTGCAGGTTTTCATCAAAACTTTTGCATTGCTCTTCAGTCCATGTCTCCTATGCTTTTCTCCTGCCTTGTACCTGGTTGGCTGGCTTGCATTATAGTTTTGCACCTCCAGCCCTTTTTTTGCTTTGTTTTTCTGGTTGGTGTTTGCCAAGGATATTGTTGTTCGTTTCAGTTGCCACAGTATTGTAACAGTTGATCAAGGTATCTATTCCTGTTCCCTGGTTGTCAGGAACAAGGAGGGGGTTGGGCAAATCTTCCTCCTTTCTTTGCTTGCAAGTTGGCTATTTTGTTTGGGTCCTGAGTTTCTCAAGACTGAACCTGAACTTTACAGTGCTTTGCTTCTGAATTCTCTTTAGGCGGAGTCTGAAGGTCATCATTATGAACACATGGCTGCTTTCTATGTCTGCTCCTGGAAAGCTTTTGGTCTTCCCAATATTGACACTTGATAGGGAGCAATGTTTTATCATGATGTAGCCAATTTGGTTTTGGTGATCTGCTCATGGGCTGTGCCATGTCCAGTGTCTAAATGGTTTGTGTGAACTAAATGTGTTCACCATCTTCAGGTTGCTGTATCGAGCAACTTCTAGGAGCCTCAAGCCTCTTTCATTGGTCTGAGGGTTGCACCATTTGTCACATATCCCCTTTTTAAATCTTGTTAGCCTCTGCTGCTATTTTTACATTTCAGTAACCCTGCACTACACTGATGTCTTTTTTGGAGTCTGCACTATGATGTCATCCAGTTGATCATAGAAGTCTTCAGCTTACTCGTCATTGTGGTCAGTTGTTGGAATATATATGATGGCATGTCTGTAATGTTAAAAAGGTGCTTCCCACAGAAAGATGGTAATGAACTACCTAGACATTGGTGAACATCCCATGATGGCATTCACGGTGTCTTTGTGCATGAGGAATATAACTATCTTCATGCATGTCTTCACTTCCACTAAAGTAGAGTTTGTGTTCTCTAGGGCTAGATATTTCTCCAATTTTTTTTCAACAACACATATCACAGAGTCCAAGGATGTTCCATTGTATCTTTTCATTTCATATGTCAGCTCTTCTACTTTTTTCTAGTGGTCTGAGTGACATCACATTCCATGTGCCAGTAGTAATATTCTTCCTGGCAATTAGTGACTTTAATCCATCATTTGCATACTTGTTACCTTCATCTTGAGGGTCAGCAACAGAAGGTGTTGTCCTGGTACCGGGTGACGACAAGCTGGTATGGCTTTGCTATGGTTCGTGATATACAGATGTAATGTCTTGTGGGCAATGGCACGTGGTGGAGCCCATCCTTGTTCATTCCTAACCACAGCCAATGTCCTCCATCAAGGTGACTTGCCTTGGTCTTGGACACGTAACCATTGCGTTCAAGGGAACGTCATCTGTTTTTCCTGGTGACCAGCACCATGGAAGTCATACATCCAGTGATGCCACTTCACATCACCCTTCACTTGCTGTAGCTCACCTGATGAGGGAGGTCTCTGGATGTGGCACTTGGAGCCAGCAGGTGAGAGATTTTGGAGATGGCTGAGGACCAGTGATGCCCGTCCACCCTATCAGGAAGAGTGCAGAGCCAAACATCATAGGTACATCCTCACCTAGATCACCCTCAACATCCCTCTCTCTAGGTGTACATACAACTATTGGTTGTAATTATTATGGCAATGCGCACTCAGGACATGGGCTGAATGACAAAGTATGTCAAAACATATATATTTATGCGAATATTACCAATGTGATTGTGTGTGTGTGTGTGTGTGTGTAGAGAGAGAGAGAGAGAGGAGAGAGAGAGATAGAGAGAGAGAGAGGAGAGAGAGAGAGAGAGAGAGAGAGAGAGAGAGAGAGAGAGAGAGAGAGAGAGAGAGAGAGTGTGTGTGTGTATGCACGACCTGTGTATGAGTGTGTTGATGCATGGGCATACTGGTGCACACACTAGTGTTTATGATTTTACTTCGGTGAGTTTATGACTGGCTGGCGTATTGCTGATTTGTGGGAGCTTTTTGTGATGGGTGCGCGATGATGTTTTGCATACAGTGTTGTGTATTTTGTCCATGATATTATTCATACATTTACAGTTTTTATGTGTGGCTTATACCCCAACGGATCTTCTCTGTCTCTGAGATAATACAGCTTCTGCATTTTAGTTTGAATTTGAAATTTGAATTTGGAATGAAGAGTATTCATGAACCATCCAATCAATAAACCGTTCCCTCTTATTTTAACTTGTTCTATATTTACACAGCATATATAATCAGAACAAGCTTTGTGGAATACGTCAAGCATGAACAACTTCTCAAGTGACAACGATGAACAAAGAGACAACACAACAGACTGGTCACAGGGATGCTCCTACTGTGATTTCTTCGAAAACAAAGTGGCTGTGATCATCTGGAAAACATGTCTTCCCTGTATTTTTCTGCTTGGAGGCTTTGGAAACATCGCCACTATCGGAATCATGCGTCGTTTAAAGGACCACAACTCTTCTCAGCATGCTATTCTTATGTCCCTTGCTGTGTCTGATCTCACCTTGCTGTGTGCGGCTCTGCCACGTCAATGGATTTGGTATGTTTTTCAGGTAGACATTGTCACTTTGCATGCAGCCATCTGTAAACTTCGCAACTTCCTGATCTATTGCTCTAGTTTTACATCTGCCTGGCTGGTGACCTGTGTGACAGTACAGAGAACAATGGCGGTCCTGTGGCCACACAGAATGCGAGTGATGTGCACTGTCCGAAGAACGTGGGTTGTCATAGCAACTGTTGTCCTTGTTATGTTTGCTTTTACTTTCCATCCTCTGATTGGACTTGATGTATCAGAGAGTAAAGGGTGTCATACCATAAAAGGCATATATCAACAATTCTACTATGATATTTTCCCACTGATGCATATGCTTCTGAGTTCCTTCATACCTGGTGTCTGTATGATTGTATGTGATATAATTTTGTCTGTCAGTCTGTTTAAAGCAGTGTCATCTTCTTCTTCCATAAGTGGAGGCAATGAGTCTAACATCAGCAATGTGAACAGCACTGACAGTCGGAGGAAAACCTCCTACAGGACAACCATCATGATTCTGGCAATATCCTGTGCTTTTCTGGTCTTAACCCTGCCGATATATGTGAGAATAATGTGGCTTAGTTATTCTCATCAAGATGACAATAAAAGTCCGGATACAGAAGCTAAGGGTAACTTGGTGCAGGCGATATTGTATCACATGTGGTCCATCAACAGCGCCGTCAACTTTGCCCTCTACTGCCTGACTGGAACCAAATTCAGAAGGGAGTTTCTGCACTGGATCCGCTGCTGTGGTTCTCGGAGTTCCTCTGCTCCATCTGTCCATGAAGCAGACAACAAAGCGAGGTAGACATCAACATCATAGAAAAAATCCCAGTGTCCAAATGATGCCATTATTACTTTATACATTAAAAGAAACATACTTCTGTCTGTCTGTCTCTCTCAATTGGATGAGGAATGGGAAAATAAGTCTTACCAGAGAGTTAAATGGAATGCTGAAAGAAACAGTTATTTCTGGAATTTCTAGCATCAGAAGAAGCAAAAAATATGTTGGCAGATACTACTTATAATGTTGACCATAGTATAGAAGCTGCTGTTGACAAATTTACGACCCTTCTGCAGTAGGCAGCGGAGTGCCTGCAATACACGGGTTGACTTGGGTGCCAGTGCCTGCAGAAAAGACACGCGGCAGGCAGAGCGCTGAATAAGTTCACTTGTACTGAACGTGAAGGAGGACCAAGAGGTGTATGGGGAGGAGAGGTACCAGTTTCAGAATCGTAAAAAGGAGAAGAAAAAGAGTTACCATAAAGCTATTACTGATACTTTGACTCAAAGTAAAGGGGATAGTGGCCAATTTCGGTCAACAATATACAAAGTGAGGAGAAGGAAGATTAATTTACAATTAATTCCAATCAACAGATGGAAAACACATATTGAAAACATTCTTGATCATGATAGTTGAGATGAAAATTCAAAGGAAGAAGATGTTTATGTTTTTTATCTAGATGACGAAATATCAGAAGGGGAAATTCGCTACGCAGTTAGAAGACTGAAAGTCTGTAAAGCTTCTGGATTAGATCATATTCCAAGAATCTCTAAAAGCAGCAGAACCATTCATATTGCCTTTTCTGACAAGATTATTTAACCATATGTACACAGTTGGCTCCTATCCTAAAGCTTAGACACAGTCAATCATTGTTCCCTTACTGAAAAAAGGTTAGGTCATGTTTGTATGGTCAGAAGAGAAGTAAACTGTACAGTACGTTTAAAGATTACCGGAAGGCTTTTGATACAGTTAATCGTGACATGCTCTGGAAAGTGCTTAACAAATAAATGTTTCCTCAAAAATTATTCCTATGTTAAAGAGTAGGTGTGGATGTGAGCAAAGTCTTTTGGATGGGGTTCTGAAGTGTCTGATTTTTAAAATGTCCTTTGTGTGTGAAGCAGGGCTGCCTGATGTCTCCTCTGATGTTTTCATTATTCATCACTGAGGTAGCGGAAGAAGTGTCACAAAAGGGTAAACATGGTTTTCAGTTTTTACCTGGCCTGCAGGAAATGTTTCTCCAGTTATTTGCAGATGATGTTTTTGTTTTGTTTTCTCATAGCCCTAGTGGCCTTTCAAAACCAAATAATTGATGATAATAATAATAAAAAATAACAGTAATAGTAGAAATAAAACAAACAAAATTTAAATATCGCTATATCTGGCAAAAACAAATCAAAGCGCTTGCTTTCAACATATTCTTACACATACAACCAATAACAGCTAACACTGTTGACAAATTCCAATGTACACACACACACACACACACACACACTTTTTGTGTGTTGGTTGTCATTATTTATAAAGTATGACAATTGAACGGGTAATATTGTAACCTGAAATATTTTGTTTGATATTTTACCTTTTTTTCTCTCATTTTCTTGTAGTCCAGTTCTAAGTGAGTACAAATGTGTGTATGTATGTACGTGTATATGTACTGTGAGTTGTGTATGATGTGTGTGTGTGTGTGTGTGTGTGTGTGTGTGTGTGTGTGTGTGTGTGTGTGGTGCTGGGATGGGTTGTGTTGTGTTGTGTTATATTGCGTTTCGTTGCGCGCGTGTGTGTGCGTGTGTGTGTGCGTGCGTGCGTGTGCGCGCGTGTATATGTGTACGAGTTATGCAGTGTATTTTTTTGTTTGGGAGAGGGGGATTCCATTTTCGTTGTTCCTGAGCTTTTTATTTTTTTGGTTTTCGATCGCATGAGAGTGTGTGTGTGTGTGTGTGTGTGTGTGTGTGTGTGTGTGTTTTCTTTCTTTTTTCACTGTTTCTATTTTTGTTTGTGAGGTAGTTTTATTATTTTATTATTATTATTATTATTATTATTATTATTATTATTATTATTATTATTATTATTATTGATTATGGCAATAATGTAGTTAGACAATATTGATCAAGTTGTTTTTGTTCCTAGATAGATGGCTTGATGAAAAAGAGCAAATGCATTGCTTTTTCAATGTACCATCTGGAAATCAAAATTTGACTTGATTTCACACACACACGCACGGGCACGCGCACGCGCACGCACACACACACACACACACACACACACACACAAGTTTTACACGTTGGCAGTGTGATGGGGATTTCGGCTGTTAACGGCAAAGACAGATATGAGATGAGGGGAAAGTCTTTGGTTTGAAATAGGTATGTCTTGAG
The DNA here is from genome assembly GCA_028751875.1 of Rapana venosa. NCBI lineage: Eukaryota > Metazoa > Mollusca > Gastropoda > Neogastropoda > Muricidae > Rapana > Rapana venosa. The sequence goes on along the minus strand of CM054144.1, from coordinate 1,966,876 downwards.
GCTGGAATTAAAAGTGTCATCAGTAGCCTGTGCGAGTGTATGTGTGCTTTTGAAAAAACATTTGACTATCGAAACTTTATTTCATAGATTTTGTCTGCATTGCACCATGTTTGTAAATATCTGTTTGTTTAAACTTTTGATTATTTATCATTGATTGCATGACTGTGTAGGATTGGGTTGAATGCATGCGCTTTGATTTGTCTTTGCAAGATATAGCGCTATATAAGTTCCATTTATTATTATTATTATTATTAGTCTTTTGGCAAAGGGAGAGAGGGAAATCATTCCAGATCACTGGGCCAGAAACAGAGAAAGAGCGAAGTCCAATGGTGGATTGGTTGAATCTCAGTATTCGTTATCAGAAGGTATCTGCAGCAGAGCGGAGGAAACGAGAAGGAGGGTACAGATGAAGACATTCACAGAGGTAAGAGGGAGCTGTTTTGTGGAGACACTTGTAACAGAGGGTACTGATCTGATAGTTTACTCTCTGTTGTACAGGCAGCCAGTGGAGAGATTGCAAGAGAGGAGTTATATGTTCAGATTATTTTTCTTTTTGAGGACTAGTCGAGCTGCAAAGTTTTGTATACGTTGAAGGAAATGGATTGATAATGCTGAAAGACAAGCAAAAGATAACTGCAATAGTCCAGACATGAAATAATGTGGTGACAGAATGCAGGCCATGACTAGTTTGGATGTTGCATCAGTGGACAGGCACTAGTGCGCGTAATTAACAGTAGCATGAATTTCAGGTCTGGGTGATGAATTTTTGCATGGAGAATGTGTTGTCCATAATGACCCCAAGATACTTCACAGCAGTGGATAGAGGAACTGAGGTAATGTTGAATTCTATTGAAGCTGTTGCATGGCTTCAGTTTTATCTGCATTTAGCTGTAGCTTGTTCTGTGACATCCAGTTTAGATATCTTGAAGGTAGTAGGCCATATTGGTCAAGAGAGAAGGCAGGTTTTCAGGTGTGTCACTGCTGAGAGTCTGAGAGTCATCGGCATAAAAATGATGTTTGACCTTACGACAATTTATTATAATTAATATGTGAAAGTGGAGCCGTGTAGAGAGTAAACAGAACAGGGCCCAGAACTGATCCCTGAGGGACTCCACATTCCAGTTTGACAGGTGATGAGTGAACTTTTTTTTTTTTTACTGCAATGGTGTGGATTGGTCTGTGAGGTTTGAAATAAACCAGGTGAGGGCTGTGACTATAATACCAAAGGTGTTTTGGAGAGGAAAGAAGAATTGAATGATCTACAGTGTCAGAGGCTACAGATAAGTTGAGAAGAGTAAAAATGGAGATTTTCCCTAAGTCAGAAGCATGTAGAGGCGTGTTTAAAGTGTGGACTAGTGTGGTCTCAGTGCTGTGGTTGACACGATAGGCAGACTGGAAAGGGGAAAAGAGACTATTTGAATGAAGATGTGTTTTTTAGTTGCTTCAGAACAACTTGTTCAAAGACTTTAGAGATGAAAGGTAAGTTAGAAACAGGTTAGTAATTCTTCAGAATATTAGTGTCGAGATAATGCTTTTTTGTTTTAGAAGAGGTGTAGCTATTACAGTTTTGAGAGCTTATGGCAAAATTCCTGAAAGAAGAGATGAGTTTACTATTTTTGTTATAGTGGGAACAAGTTGTGGAATGCACTGAGTTGGAAGATAAGTAGCTACAGGATCGAGATTGCATGATTTTATTGTAATTTCTTTCACTATTATCTTGATTCCTTTCTCGCTTGTTTGGTGAAAGAAAAGGAGAGGAATGTCAATGAATTGGGGATCAGGGGGTGTAGGTTGGGTGTCTGAATCAGTCTGGAGCAAATGTTGCGGACTTTGTCAGAAAAGAATGAAAACAACGTAGCAGGAAGTTCAGAGTGGATGTGAACAGTGGGCAGAGGGATTACCTTCGCAGATCCCGAAGAGTTGAGGTGATTTCATGAACGTAGCATCAAGAACTTCAGCAGAGTGATACTCTGTTTTTGCCGAAAAGGCCTTTGTTGATTTGTTTTCGAAATAGCTGGTTTTTTTATTTCAGTTGTTCTTTTTCACCATTGTCACTCTAGTTGTCGGCATTTGCACTTCTCAACCACTATATCATGGATGTGCCATGGGGTGCAGGGCCTATCAGACAGAATGAGGTCGGTGGGAGGTGCAAAATTCAAATTCAAATTCAAATTCAAAAGCTTTATTATCTCAAAGACAGAGAAATTCCGGCGGGTTACTCGCCATACATAAAAACAATAAACATTTAAACATAGTATTTAAAACACACACACACTGTTCAACATCAGCACGCACCAATCATGAGATAAAATGCATCCACAAATCAGCAATATCTCAGCCAGCCACAAACCCACCCAACAAAATCATTTTACTCATGTGCACACAAGTAAACCCGTACGTCCGCACATTCACAGTCACTCGCGCACGCGCACACACGCTCGCACATTGTAAACATTCGTACCCATGCTCACGCATTTTAATAATATAAGTCAAATTGTTATAACATGTTGTATAAGACAAATATTAATTAAATTAATACTATGTTCTTTTAAGATATTGTACAGTCTAAAATAATAACACGCGCACGTATTTAAAGAAAAAAAATCATTTGTATAACATGTATGATAAGGCAAATATCAGTGAAGTTAATACTCTATTCTATTAGAAACTGAACACAGTTTACACTAATAAAAGGTAGCCTTTAGTCTCTCTCTCTCTCGTGTCTCTCCTTCTCTCTCTCTCTCTCTCTCTCTCTGTGTGTGTCTGGGCTTTAGTTCAAATCAGATTTTATTGTCATACATTTATTAATTAGCAGAATTGAGGTTGGAATAAAACTATTTTTAAATCGCAGGGTTCTAGACTTGGGTACTCTGTAGCGCTTTTGAGAGGCAGAGTTCAAATATTTCGCAAAGCACATGTGTGTCATCACTCACAATCTGTCTAGCTCTGTCTCTCACACGGCATTCATACAAGTCATTCAGTTTCATTTGCTCACAGCCACAATTTTGCCACATTGGTTACAATCTTGTTTACTATGTTTTTGTTTTTAACAGTCAGGCCCCATACCAACAAACCAAGGAAAATGAAAGGACAGACTCAATAAAGCATGGTAGAAATTTTGTAAAACTTTTGCATTTACTTTAGACTCCGGAGTTTTTGAAGGAAAAAGATGCGTGAGTGGCATTTTCTATTTACAAGATCTGTATTAGCATCAAAGTTTAGTTTATCACAATAATAGTACCTAGATATTTGTATTGGTGTACACGCTCTACCTTTACACCATCAATGTAAAGATTTGGTATGGGTGCGTGGTCATCGAGTAGTTGGCCAAGAACAGTGTTGTAGTTTTAGACCGGTCAGTGTGGTTAGGGATTTGTGATAGGCGTTCAGCAGCTTGGGTAGAGAAAGATTGAGAGAGAGAGGTTAAGTGAAATTATTTTATTTCAAGAATTAAGAATAAGCACGCATATATATCTTTTTACATCCACTACCTGCCCTTACTATTTTGTTTTAATGGAATTTAAGCCACTCTATTTAAAATGTAGGACTATAAGAAGTAAATCTCAGTTGTCTTTTAGATTTGAAAGGTAGGTGGTGACTTGGCAGTAGAAGGTGACATCTTTGGGTGTGAGCAGACAGACAATCTGTTGACCTAGATGGGACACAAGGTAAATAACTGATCATTATGAATCAAGTCTGGTGGTGTTCCTCCCTCGCCTGTGCTGGAGAGCATCCCCTGGTGGGTTGTCCTCTCCCTTCAAGGTTGCCCGTTTTCCTTTCCCCTGGAACCATCTCTTTTTCCCATGACCCATTCCCCTTCTCCCCGCTGCACGTGCATCTTCAAGCTGCACTGAAGACCCCAGCAGCCCGGGAGCTCCACACCACGTCAGCGCGCTAGGACTGTGGGGCCATGAGTCCAAGCCAGTGGAGAACTGGAGGGGGGAAGGGCTGACGTTGGGGAGTAGACAATTCAAACCCGGTGTGTGTGTGTGTGTGTGTGTGTGTGTGTGTGTGTGTGTGTGTGGTGTGTGTGTGTGAAGGTGTATTTTGTGTGCTTGGCTGATTTCACTGCTATAAAACGTTGAAACAGTTTATATAGAACGTTTACTTCTGTGTCCTGCATTGTTGTTGTTCTTGTAGGGAAGATAGAGAGGAAATGGGTGGTGGTTAATGCACACTTCCTTAAGGGGCGTGACTCCTCAGTACATAGGGTATACATGCAAGAGTAATATCGGAAAACATGGAAAAGTGGCAAATAGTAATGATGGTGTGTAGCCAGCACACAGCCCATTAAATGATCTGGTTGCAATTACTATATAGTCAGCCAGTATCAAGTCAAGTTCCATGTATGTGGGGTAATGTCCTTCGGATGTCCTTGGATGAGACTATAAACCGAGGCCCCGTGTGCGAACGCATACAGAACATCTTGTGCACACGTTAAATCCTGTTCCGATTTTTGAAAGAGTAGGCTGTTGTGTGCCGGTGGGAACAGATGACAAAATTTACAAAACCGCATACACATGGGGACTGGATGTAAAAAAGAACATGAGTGCTTATTCCATTATCCTCGAAAAAAAAATCTGAGCGCTTTGATTTGTTGCTTTACAAGATTCAGCGCTATATAAATTCCATACATTATTATTATTATTATTATTATTATTATTATTATTATGAACATAGAAGCGGGAGGGGAGGCGGATTCATTTAACAGACATATAATAAAATCCTTACCCCAACCATCACAGCATTTACACGCAGTGTGTGTGTGTGTGTGTGTGTGTGTTTGTGAGTGAGTGAGTGCGCATGGTTTGAGTGTAGATGTAGGTGAATGTTATTAACATTGAAGATCTTCAAGAAGCAAATCTTCTGCAGCCTCAAACTGCGTAAGTTGATGAAGATTCTGTACGACTTACGCTGGTTGTGAAGGCTGTCAGAGATTGTCACGTAGCTGTACTTCAGTTAATGTATCGTAACTGTTTAAGGACACTGGACTACTAGGGCATCCCTGCGTGCCCGCCCTACCATGGGTGTGTTCTTCTTCTTCTGAACATCTACTCACGTCTAACCATTTGAGACACAAGAAGGCAATCTAATCATAAAAAAATGGTTAAGGAATTGTATAACTGCTGTAACCATTATACAATCAAAAACACGGTCTTACAGTGTGAATAACTGTATAAGTAATATAACTAAAACAATTTAAAATCATGGCGCTGATGGAGATGTTCTTATTTCCAGATGACTTTTCTTCATTATAGCCATGATTTGGGTTACCCTGGAGAGAATACCAGGCTTTGTTTGTTTATACAATACTTAAACTCCCAGACCCTTAAAGCTATGGATGGTCTCAATTTTCTTGTTATCTATGGTAATGCTAGTAATGATGCCATTGGCACTATTTGCCATTAAATGGGTCTTTTCTGGGCTGACGTGCATGCCATAAATCAATAAGGCCCCATCAAGGTGATTTATCCAGTTGAACAGCTCTTGTCTTCAACAAAACATGAGCGTGTAACATTTCTGTCTCCAATGCTGACTGCTCCTCATTGTTTTCAAGTGGTCACCATTAGTTTTTTAAGATGTTGAGAAGAGTGATAGAGAGTAGACATTCTCAGCACACTCAGATTGAGTTTGGAACCATTCTCCGTTGTTGTTGTTGTTGTTGTTGTTGTTGTTGTTGTCATAGACTGCGCTGGTTTACATGTCACAGAGTTACTCTTCTTCTTCATTGAACGCTGAGACACGAACTTTGGAATCCTTGACAAATGGTGTGGAACACTGAAGGTCTTTCAAGAGCCCATAGAACTTGGCCCTCATTGGCAGTACAGTACGCCAGATATCAACACTCTAGTTTTGGTGTGTTAGACAGGTCTGGAAGATGCGTTTCACTGGCACGGAAGAAGTTCTACATGGACACAGTACAGAATCTTGAATGTGGAACTTATTAAACATGTGATGTCTGAGTTTGCACTGTCCATTCCCCAGACTCACAATGGTCACTGGGTCTTCTCTGGGCAGGAGGTGTAGCAGTAGAACTAATCCTCACTGTTAAAATTAGGGGCTGAAGAAGCCATCTTATCTTTTGTTCTTCCTTCACTACAGTCTTTGCTTCTGCATATATCACTTCCTGCTCCTCTTGAGGCATCTGGTCTACCTTTGCCAGTTGGTCAGTTTCCTCATTGCCATGAATGCTGCAGTGTGATGGAATCCACTGGATGACTGCATGCTTAGTGGGGTGGTGCAGGGCAACAAGAGCAGAGGCAAGGGCATTACATTCTTTGTTCTGTGATATTTGAATGGCTTAAAGCAGGGGCAGCGCATTGAGATGATGATTCTGGGTAAATAGCCTCTCTGTTGGTGCAGAGTGTATTGGCTGCGGCTAACAGTGCATCTGCTCCAGCCATGGCATTTGTTGAGACTGTCCAGTCCGTACTGGTTGGTGGGTGTCTGTGCCATCTTTCAGTGCAATGAAATATCCACCACCTCTGTGTCTGCTCTCTCTTCCAAAGGGTACTGTGCCGTATTTCTTGATCCCTTGTTGCATTTAGTTCAGGATCCAGCACTCAAGTCTTGCAGGCTGTGCACCAAGCTGCTGTGTTTAAGCCTGGACTTTGGGGGTCTGAACCCCCCTTATGCTTGGGGTTTGGTTTCCAGGGATTAGAGTTTACATTTATTTTACATTTTGTGGGTTTTCTAAAAAGAAGAAGTGAGGTTTTTTTTTTTAAAATTATTGGTCAGGGGGAGCCCTTTAAAGACAGCAGGGCCCGGGTTGGCCCTAGGCCCCTTTCCCCTGAGGGGGGGGATTTACAATTTTTTTTGGCCGGGGCTTTTTTTGGGTTATTGGTAATGGTTTCCCTATTTCGATCGCACTGATTTTTCTAAATTTGATAATATGCCCTTGAGCCACGCGCGCGCGTGTGGTTGTGTGTGGGTTGTGTGTGGTGCTTTTTAAAAAAAACCCCTTTTGACTTTTGAAATTTTTTACTTCTTGGGATTTGGTCTGCAGCATAAATGCTTGCAAATCTGTTTTTTTTTTAAACCCATTGATTATTTGCATTGGTTCCCGCCCTGTGGAGTGTTTGATTGAATGTATCACTTTAAATTTGATTTGCAAGAAAAATAGGGCTTTAATAATTCCATTTATTATTATTATTATTATTATTATTATTATTATTATTTTTATTATTATTTTTTTTTTATTATTATTAGTTTTGGTTGTTTTTTTTGGGTTTAATTTTGTTTTTTGTAATTATTTTGGAAGCTGCCCTTTTAAATTTCTTGAAGGTTGGAAAGGCCCCTCCCCCTCATAAAGGTTTTGAGGAAACATTTTATTGTTTTTGTTTGCTTATTTTTTAACTGTACTTTCCCCTGAATAAAATGAAAGGAAATTTATTAGTTAGCTTTAACAGTTTTAAAATTAAAAAACCCAAGAGAAAAAAATTTTAATTTATTCACAGAAAAAAGGTTTAGAAACGGAACAATTGCATTGATAGTTTGATCTTTTTGGATTTCATTCTCTTTGATCTAAAATGTATACATTTGAATAACCCATTTTTTTTTTTTGTTTGGGAAATGTGACAAAAAAATCTCCCTATGATGGTTTATAAAAAAAATTTTGGAAAAAGAAAAAAGGGAAATTTAAAAAAAAAGCCGGGAAATTCAATTTAAAAAAAATAGAAGTTTTTTTTTAAATAAATCGGGGAAAAAAAATGTTCAGCCCCTGTTGTATTTTGGCAGAGGGTTTACTGGGATACTGAATTTTGGAATAGTTTGTTTTTTCTAACCCCTTGGGGGTTGCAAAAACCCGTTTTTTGCGTGGACAGTTTGGGGACATTTGAAATAATGATGTGGAGGCACCCCCAGATGCCCTTTTTTTTGGGTTCCGAGCTTTCCAGTTGAATAAAGATGTTTTTGTGTATCTTTGCCCTTCCAGTAGAGTCCCATGGATCTTTGATATAATTATAAAACCCGTTTGTGTCATTGGGGGCCGGGCTGATCCATCTATAAAAATCCGTTTGAGTGTGAGTGTAACTTGATTGGGGTATGTTGAAAATTTGTTGATTTCTTTTTTATAAAAGGGGGGGGAAATTTCCCCATTGAAAAGGTCCAGGCCCCTTGGGAAATTCCCCGTGGGGTAGTTTGTGAGAGAAAGTTCCCAATTTGAGAGAGAGGTACTTCTATCCCTGCTCTCTTTTTGAGTCAGCTTGAATTTTTGAATGGATTTTGCCCCATCCAGGGGAATAAAATGGGGGTGAGGTTTGTCAACGTGCCCCGGAGCCCCCTTCCCGGCATTTGGTAAACCCGGGTCTAAAAAACGTAGGAGGTTTTGCTTGATTTAGGGAGCCCAATTTAAGTTTCAAAGGCAGGTTTGGGGGTCCCCTTCCCCGCTTCAGTTGTTGGGTGCCCCCACCCTTGTCCCCTTCCCCTTTGGGAGAGTAGGGAGGGGGGTCACCCTTTGGAAAAGGTCGGGCCCCCTGGGGGGCCCCCAATTTCCTATTTCATTCGTGTTCATTATCATCATTTTTGTCTGACAAATTTGGGGGAGCAGAATGCCCCCTTTTTCCCTTTAAATAAAAAAGTGTTGGTCCAGGTTGTTTTTGGGTTTTTTGGGTTTGGGAAAATTTGTCTTTTTGTGTAACCCAGTGTTGGGTGGGTGTTTTTTTTAGGTAAAATGAGATCAGGGGGGGGTTTCCCAGGGAAGGGTTTTCTTCTATCTTTGGGTCTTTTTTCATCGACAAAATTTTAAAATTTCTCCTTTGTACAGAAGGTTGTCTCCCTTTTCCTCTATTTTTTTTAACTTTTAATGGTTTTTTCCCAAAGTATTTTTTTATTGTGTTTTGGATTATAAAGTTTTTCCAAAATTTTTAAAATTTGACATGGTTAAGCCCTGAGTGTTTGGGAAAATTTAAATTGAAAATTTGTGATTTTAACGAAGTGCATGGTTTTTATTGTTTTTGGTGAGGAAGTTTCTTTTTTTGACAGGGTTTCTTTTTCCCTTTGTTATTTTTTATAAAACCCCTTTGGGTAAATAACCAGTTAAAAAAAAAACCCCCCCAAGTTTTTGGTTACTTAAAAAAAAAATTAAACAGGGTTTTCCTTAATGTGAAAGGTTAAATTGGGTTTGGGAAGAGACCCCCTTGTCAACCTATTTATTTTTATTTATTTTTTATATCGAGGATAAAGGGAAAATAAGAATTTCATGGTTTTTTTTACATCCAGTCCCGTGGGGTTATGCGGTTTTTCCCAAATTTCCCTGTAATCTTTTTCCCAAACCGGGGCACACAAAGGTACTCTCAAAAAAGCGGAACGGGATTTAAACGTGTCCCGCAAAAATTTTCGCATGCGTTGGGAACACGAAGCCCCCGGTTTTATAGTCCCCCAAAGGGAAAGGGCCAGGGGCAATACTCTAAAACCTTTTGTGCTTTTTAACCAGTGCTTTGCTCATGGGGGAATTTTGCCTGGTACAGGATTCCGTGCCCCGCAGAGGGGGAGAAAAAGGGTTTGGTGAGGACCCTGCCTCTGCCCTGGTTAAGCACCAGGGGTTTTTCTTTTTTCCCCTGGGGAAAATCTTCACGCCCGGGCCCCCGGACCCCCTCTTTTCCCCCCGGCCGCATTGAAGATGTTTGATTCTGGGTATTAGCCCTCTCTGTAGGTTTGCGAAGTGTATTGGCTGCGGCTAACAGTGCATCTGCTCCAGCCCTGGCATGTGTTGAGGACTGTCCAGTCCGTCTGGTTGGTGGGTTGTCTGTGCATCTTTCAGTGCAATGTAAATATCCACCACCTCTGTGTCTGCTCTCTCTTCCACAGGGTACTGTGCCGTATTTCTTGATCCCTTTGGTGATTAGTTCAGGATCCAGCACTCAGTCTTTGCAGCTGTGCACCAAGTGCTGTGTTTAAGCCTGGACTTTGTGGGCTTGACAACCCTTTATGCTTTGGGTGGGATTTCTCCAGGGATTGAGGCAGATTACAGTTACTTTTAAGTTGTGGCGTTTTGCTAAAAAGACAGAAGTGAGGTTGCATTTTTGAAATTTTGTGTCAGAGGTAGACAGGTAATGACAAGCATGCCTGGTGTGTCTAGGCTCTTCCCTGGTGGGTGGGGAATTACAATGATTTTTTGGCGCTGTTTAAGTACGGTTAGTTGCGTTAGAGGGATTTGTAATTTCGATCAGCATGACTTTCTGAATTGATAATATGACCTGTGCGCACAGCGCGCGGCGTGTGTGTGTGTGTTGTGTGTGTGGTGCATTTGAAAAAACCATTTGACTATTGAACTTTTATTCTTAGATTTGGTCTGCAGCATAACATTGCTTGAATATCTGTTAGTTTTTAAGCCATTGATTATTTGTCATATGGTATGCTTGGGACTGTGTAAGATTAGATTGAATGTATGCCACTGTTGATATGGTATTTGCACGTATAGGGCTTATATAAGTTCCATTTTTTTATTATTATTTATTATTTTTATTAGTGGTGTTGTTGTTGTTTGTTAATATTGTTGTTGTAATTATATTGGAAGCTGCCATTTATTCAGTTAGAGGTGAAGCTGATCTCCTCATCAGTGTTGTTGAGAGGAAAACACTTTACTTTGTTTTTGTTGCATATCTTTACTGTACTTTGCCATGAATGAACTGAGGAAAATTATAGTTAGCTTTACAGTTTTAAATAATTGCCAAAACAAGAGATTAGTTCATGTATTCACGCAAAATAAGGTAGAACAGTGAACAATTGATTGATAGACTAGATCTCTAGATTTCATTTCTCTTTTGATCTAAAATGTATACATTTGAATTACTCATCTTTTTTTGATTGATGTGACAAAATATCTACATGATGGGATTATAAAGAAATCTAGGAAAAGAAAGAAAGGAAACTAAATAAGAAGCAGGGAACTCAAGTTAAAAACTAGAATGTTTTGTATTAATAAATCGAGACAAAATGTTCAGTCTGTTTGTGACTTGGCAGATGGTTACTGGAGATACTGAATATTGGATAGTTTGTGTTCTAAAGCTTGGTGTATGCAAAATACGTTGTTTCTAGTTTTGGACAGTTGGGACAGTTAAGAAATATGATTGTGAGGCAGCCCAGATGTCTTCTTTATGGTTTTGGAGCATTCCAGTTGAATGAAGTGTTTTGTGTATCTATGTCGACTCAGTATGAGGAACATAGGACTTAATAGATATATATTAAGAGCCGTATGTGTCATTGTGCTGCTATCTTCATATAAACTCCGTGGAGTGTGTGTGTAACATGATTGTGTTGTTGAATATTTGATTGATTTCGTTAGATAATTATACGTGGGACATCTCAGTGAAGTTTCTGATCGTTTGTATTCACCGTGCCTGTAGTGTGAGAGGAAAGATTGCCAAATTTGAGAGAGAGGAAGATTGCTAGTGCTGCCGCTCTTTCGAGTCAGCATGATTTTTTGAAATGGATGTGCTCATCCATGTATACACATGGTGAGGTGTTCTTTTTACTGTGCGCAAGGAGTTCTGTATCCAGAGACATTGGTAAATCCGGGTCTATAACAGTAGGAGGTATTGACTGAGTAAGGGGAGCAATCTTAAGCTCAAATGAGCTGGTTTGTGGGCATCTGCAGCTTTCAGTGTTAGGGTGCTCCTAGCTTGTACTTTACTTGGAGAGTGGGAGGAGTGGTCTTCCCTGGAGAAGGTCAGGCTCTTGTGGACCCAGTCTTCTATCTCTTTCCGTGTTCCATTATCATCATCTTGTCAGTGATAACTTTGGGGGAGCAGAAGTGCTTCCGTTTCCTTTCCACTAAAAGTGATTGGACCATGGTTGTGTTTGGTTTGGTTGGTGATGGTTTCTTCGTGTAACAGGCTTGGGTGGGAGATTTTTCTAGGTAAATGAGATCAGGTGGTTTCATTGGAAGGTTTCTTCTATCATTTGGGTCTTTTTTCATCAGACAGATTTAGAATTCTCCTATTGTACAGAAGGATGTCTACAACTTCACTCTTTTGTTTTTAACATTAATGGCTTTTGTCCAGAAAGATATTTTTATTGTGCTTTGGATTATCATTGAATTTCTAAATTAGAATGGACATGGTTAAGGTCCTGAGTGATTTGGAATTTAATGCAATTTAGTGAGTTAAGAAGCAGTGATGGTTTATTATGTTTTTCGGTGAGGGACAGTTTCTTGTGTGACATGGGTGCTTTTTCATGTATTATATTATAAATCCCATTGACGTAACCAGTTAATAATTAAAAACAGTTGTTGGTACATTTAAAACTATACTTGGTTCCTTAAGTGTGCAGGGTTGAAAATCTGGGTTAGTGAAGAGACACTTTTCAACCTATTTTTTTTTATGTTTTCTTTTATATCGAGGATAATGGAATAAGCACTATGTGCTTTTTTACATTCCAGTTCCACGTGTGTATGCGGTATTGCCAATTCTGTCATCTGTTTCACCGGGCACACAAAGGGCCTATCTTCCAGAAGCGGGAAAGGATTTAACGGTAGTCGGCAGAGTTCTGCATTCGTTCGAACACGAAGCCTCGGTTTATAGTTCTCATTCCGAAGGATGCATGGGCAATAACTCATAGAACTTTGTGCTAGTTACCATTGCATGCTCAGGGGAGGGCAAGTATTGCCTGGTACAGGATTCCTGTCACCGCCGCAGGGTGAAGACACGTTGGTGAGGATCCTGCCTTCTGCGTCCTGGAGAGCATACAGTGCTTGTCTGTTTTTCCTGCGAGTTCTCTCAAGTCCTGGCCTCTGGACCCACTCTTGTTCCCCAGACCAATTCCCTTCTCCCACTGCCCATCCACCTTTGACTGGCTGAGGACCTTGGGCAGCCAGAGCTACACGATGGATGGTGCTGGGTGTGTTGACCTGTAGCCTATACCGCTCCCGTTCTCCAACCGTGAAACAAATTTGACATCTTCAGTTTTCCACAAGAGTTTCAGTCATCCTGACCATTACAGCCTTCTCAAAAAATTATCATTCTTGGGGACTTTAACTATCACTTCGAAACTGTCACTCCTGATGTTCATGTCGTATTTCTCTTTCCGTGTCAAATCACTCTCTTTCCCAGCTAGTAAACGAACCAACACACAGTCAGGCACATTTTAGATGGCTTATTACCGAAAGTTCACAAGGTCTCGTCACATCTCAGTTGTATCTGTCACTGACGAACTGTCTTTTGTCATTCTCCCCACTCTTTTCTTTTTTCACCATTGCAAAGCCTATCAGAACAAAAAAGTGTATTACCCGTCGCAACTCAAGGCCATTGATATTCAAACTTTCTCTTTCCCAAGCTGTGGAACGCCTATCACAAACCCCTGACAAGTCTGACCCTTTAAGCACTACAATAACCGTCTTAGCCAACTCCTTGATGAGGCCTGCTCCTCCTACTGACCAATCTCTGCCTGAGAGGACATGTGCACCATTGTACAACCGTGTCATCCGTCGCAAAACGCAAACGCCGGCAACTGTGCGGGCAAATGCGAAAAACAAAAAACCGAAATTAACAAACAGCTTCTTCGTAAACTAATCAACCAAAGTTAAAACTCTTAATTCGTTCAAGCATAACCAAATACTACTCTTCTCAAGTCTTGATGCCACGTCTACGAAATCTTCTTTTCCCTACATCCACGTTTTTGGATTGTGTAGGCTAGTCCACTGCCTTCTATTCACAAACACTCTGAGCTTCCTCTTATTATTCTGCTTTCTTCTTGACAAAGTCGAATTGCTCCAGTTTGGTTCAGGACTCCTTTCCAGCATGCAACTTTGATTCCCCAATTCTTGGCACTCCTCTCCTTTCCTTCATCCGCAAAGCGAAGAAAGAAAATCGAACTAATTCTTGAAAGGATAAGGACTATAAAATTCATGTCGTTCTTGACCCATTCTGCTTGCTCTTTTTGCACGTGCACTGCGTGGTCACAACTTTAATCCCCACTATTACGAATTAGTAAACTGATCTTAGTTCTTGGAAATGTTCTTCAGCTCTAAAAAAACTGCCATAAGTCAACCTCTACTGAAAAAGCATGGAACCTTTCCCCAACATTTGTAGAATTTTAGACATGTTTCCAACTACGTTTATCTCTAAAGTCTTGAAAAAGTAGTTCTATAACAGTCAACAACCACCTTTCTCTCAACAGTTCCCTTTGCGTTTCAGTTGCTATCGCGTCAACCATAAGCACTGAATTACCCTTGCCCATACCTTAAACACACTTTACTCGTTCTGACTCAGGGAAAATTCTCTTCTTATCTACTCGACTTATCTGCGCTTTGACACTATTGGACCACTCTATTCTTCTCTCCCGTCTTCAAACACATTTGGTGTTACTGGTACAGCCGTAAGTGGTTTAGTTCATATCATTACTGACGATTCCCAGACAGTCCAGTAAACAAGATTGTCCGTACCGCAAGATTGGAATGTGGAAGTTCACCAGGGATCTGTTCTGCGCCCTGTTCTTTTACCCTTACACTGCTCCACTGTACATTAATTAACCGCCATCAGATCAAACCATCATTTTTATGCAGATGACTCTCCGATCTAAGCAGCGACCACTCCTGAAAAATCTGCCTTCTCTCTTTACAACATTTGGCCACTGCTTTCAAGATAACAAAATTTGGATGTACAGAACAAATACAGCTAAATGCAGATTTAAACAGTAACCATGCTTGTAGGGGACCAAACACAAACTCTGCTTCCCTCACAACAGCTTCTATAAACTGGCAATGCCATCAGATTCCTTTATCCACTGCTCTGTGAAGTATCTAGGGGTCATTATTGACACACATCTCTATTGCAAAAAATTCAATCACTCAGACCGCCAGTCACTGTACTATCAATTTACGGGTATTAGTGCAATTCGAAAAAGTACTTGTCCACAGATGCATATCCAATACTGTTGGTCTCCATTCTTTTCACGTCTGGACTATATTGCAACTCTCTGTTGGTGGTCTGGCGCATCATCTATCCAATCCCTTCCAACGTATACAAAATTGTAGCTCTCTAATTTCAGAAAGAAAAAATCTGTGCATATTACCCCTCTCTTGCAAATCTCTCCACTGGATGTCTGTGCAAGAGAGTAAACTATAAGATCAGTTACCCTCTGTTACAAATGTCCACAAAAAGGCACCCGCCTACCTCTGTGAAATGTATTCACTTGTACACTTCCTTATCGTTCTCTCCGCTCTGCTGCAGGATACCTTGTCCTTACGAATACCTCAGATTCAACCAAATCACCATCGGCCGTCGCTCTTTCTCTATTTCTGGTCCATTGATGTGGAATGATCTCCCTCTCTCCCTCCGCCAAAAGCCTTCTTATGACACTTTTAAATCCAGTCTCAAGACATATTTATTTCAAACCTAAGATTTTTCTCTCCTGCCTCATCTCGTAGGTTTTCCCTGCCTTCAACAACCAAGATTCTATTGCCCTGCCAGGGTGTGTGACCTGTGTCAAGTCAAGTCAAGTCAAAATTTTATTTCCAGATGGTACATTGAATAGGCAATGCATTTGCTTTTTTTCATCAAGCCATCTATCTAAGAACAAGTTTCCTTTGATTATATAAGAACTAATTTTTGCTGTTTACCTTTAAATTAACCAGAAAAAAAAAAAAAAGGGAAAAAAATCGAAAAGGGAAAATGCATTGAAAATACAAATTCCCAAATTACTATACACGCACAACTTCTCATGCACACCTGAGCGGTGTGCGCTCACGTCCACACAAACTTTAAAAATAAAAATTTTTTAAAGAATTAAAAAAAGAAAAAATTTTTTTAAAACGTCAGGACACACAAATTACTTAATTACTGTTTCACCCTTTTTTCCGTTTATATTTAGTAAAAAAAAAAGATCGGGAAAAAAAAACTTAGAAAAATACTAGGCATTCGTCATTATGAAATTTACCTTCAATGCCCCCTCCTCTCCTCCCCCACCCAGAAAACGTGGTTTTTTATGCGTCATACTTTTCAAATAGCGTTTTTAAAATGACATATTCAACAATAACTACCCAGGCAAGGAGTAAAAAAGATTACATTAATGATTATTATAATAGGTACATTATAACAACAATCACCCCCCCCCAGAGCAACAATTAACAATGTCCCCCCCCCATGAGACAATAAACATAACGTGTAAAAGAAAAGATTGGAAAGGATGGGGGGGGGGGAGGGGTATCAAGGGGGAAGGGGAAAAACACCTCAACAAAGAAAATAATAATTTTAAAAAACAAAAAAAAAATTTTTCAAACAATAATCTTTCTAACTGATAAAAACAACTCCCGAAAAATATATTGAGTTTGAAGACAAAGGTGAGGAGAGGAAAGAGAGGGAGGAGGGAGAGGAAAAGAGAAGATGAGAGGAGAGGGAGGGGAGAGAGAGAGAGGAGAGAGAGAGATGATGGAGAGGAGAGAGGAAAAGGGGAGAGAGGATTTTAGAGAGGAGAGAGAGAGAGAAGAGAGGAGAAGGACAATAAGTTTCGGTCTACCATAAAAGATTTTTTTAAAAAAATTTCCTTTCCACCTGTTTCAACATTGAGATTTTTTTAGCTTGATGATTCTTTCTTCTTTGCATAATTTGTGGCCTCTTTCCTGCCTCCCCCTCCCCCCACACATATCAGTGCGTCTGTGAATTTCAGTCAGTAAAAATTTTTGAAATTTTTTTTGTTGTAGGGATACCCTTAGTGTTGGTAAAGTAAGATGGTTTTTTTTGCCGTATTTAAAATGGTTGATTTGCATTATTAGTCAATTCCTAGGCATTCATGCATTAAATGGCTTTTTTAGCTGTGCCTTGAACTGATTTTTGTTTTTGATACATTTTAAGCGTTTTGGGAGCTGTTCCATAAGTCACTACATGAGTACAAGAAGCTTGTTTTGTAAAGATTATTTCTTGGTCTCGGAAATGTTAGTAGATGATTATGTCTGTGTTCATTGATTTTGTGTGTGTGTGTGTGTGTGTGTGTGTGTGTGTGTGTGTGTGTGTGTGTGTGTGTGTGTGTGTGTGTGTTGTGTGTGTGTGCGTGTGTGTGTGTGCGTGTGTGCACATTTGGACTTGATGGAACTATTGCTTGTCACTGGTTGTATGACTGTGTAAGAATGAGTTTGAGTGCAAGCGCTTTGATTTGTCTCTGCAAGATATAGCGCTATATAAATTCCATTTATTATTATTATTATTATTATTATTGACACTGGGAGGGGGGGGGGGGCATTACTGCAAGCCGGTTTGAAAACTGTTAGGCAAGAGGAGAGGTGATTATAAAGTTAAAACTTAGTTTGTGAATCTGAAATTAAATATGTGTGATTGATTGTAGTATGAAATGTACAACAGTAAAGTTTGAAACTTTTTCTTCCGTGCTCTGCATTTAATGTTGTCAAGAAGATAATTGGAGTTGGAAATGGGTTGGGATATGCCCACTCCATTAAGGAGCACGAGACTGTCAAAGATGGATTTTGAAAGAGCTGCTGATATAGCTTCCCCATACCCAAGGACGGTGTTCACGGTGTCTTTGTGAACGAGAAACCCCACGCCGTGTTCATGTTTATCCTGTTTTCCACTGTAGTATAATTTGTGGTCTTCCTGGGTCGTTGTTTCTCCCATGTTTTTCCACCTGACTTCGCAGAGCCCAAGGATGTGCCAATGATATCTGGACATCTCATGTGTCAGTTCTTCCACTTTGCCTGCAGTCTTAGTGTTCGTACATTCCATGTGCCAATGATGGTGTTGTGTCTGGCACGAATTTGCTGGTTTTACATCAGTAGCATACTTTCGACATCTGTCCTGATGAGCAACAGAAGGCGCGGTCCTTGGTAACCCGGGCGACGACCGATCCGGTATGGAGATTCTGCTGTCTTTGTCATTGGTGTATCTTGGGCAAATAAAAATGGCGGACCCCACCCCTCTCAGGTGGGAAATTTTTTGGTTGGGTTACTCCCCAATGGGCAGGTGGTAGGGTTACATGGTTCCCCGTAGCAGAGGGAGTTCTCCCCTGAAAAAGACACCGTAAAACCCGTCATGAGCTGTCAGCTGTGTCCAGCGGGACTTATCCCACCCGCCTGAGAGAACCCCTTTAAATAACTATGTCAGGCATACGCCCCTACATTAGACTGCACGATGAAGCCGTAGAAGAATTTTTGACAGCTAAAAGAGTTTGATCAAAACCAAAAAAAAGACATCCTCTTGGCAAGGCGACGGGAAAACGCAGGTAGGAAAGATGCATGGAAAGATGGGGGGCGTTTGGGGCCCATTGTAATAACAATAAAATGAAAAGGGTTGAGACCCCTGGAGTTTCCCGTAAAAAACCCCCTCAGTGTGAATACATTTGGGCCCACACAAGAAATCCAAAATGGAAGGGGCATAGCCCAAAGGGGGAACCCCAAAACCCAAAAATAGATTTCATCATGGTGAAAAAGGGTTAGTCTAGCGTTAATCGCACAGACAGAAGTTTTCCAGGAGCAGAAAGGGGAGTGATTGATCTTGTGATATGACTTTCCGACTACGTCTAAGAAATCCAAAGGGAACAACATAGGATAAAAATTTGACCTGAGAAGTGAAGGCCCCAGAGGTTTAAAATTTTTAAAAACAAGGTAGGTGGAAATTTGCAGCATCACGTTTTGACTCAGACATGTCTGCGAATGTTTAAATCGCAGTGACGAAACAGCAAACGAGCTTCTTGGCAAACGCCCGCCCGTAAAAACCAGGGTCACACCTAACACCCTACACTAGGGGAAAGGTAGAGGTTGAAAAAAAAGAAAATAAAACAAAAAAAAAAAGGCAGAACAATTTTAGGGCAGTCAACAAAAGAATGGGGAAGTCATGAGGAGGAAAAAGAGAAATGGATCGGTAAACATTTCCCAAAGACTTTAAAGAGAACATCAAGAAAAGCAATAGCAAGAAACATATAGGGGTTTAAAAAGACCTGACTAGCCCCCGGAAAAGAAAAAAGGGTTTAAAAATCCAAGACAAAAAGGGAAAGTGTTCATGACGACCGGATATTCTGAACAGATGGAAGAAACTGCTCACCGTATAACTATAGAACCCCAGGAGATCCCGAAGTCCCTTAAAAGTACCCGAAAACAAAGGAAAAGACAGTCACCCTATCCCCCGAGAAGAAGTGGAAACAGAGTAATCGCTGAAAAAAAGGGGGAAATCAGCAGGGGGGGTGAAACATTCCAGTGAGTTGGTCAAGTGGAGGGGGGCATGACAGGCCCTACTAAAAATCTGCAAAAGATTGGCAGCAGGGGAAAATGGCCAACACCCCTGGCGCCGCGTCATCATCCCCTCCCCAAGAAAGGAATCTACAACAAGCCTAATTACCCCCACAATCAGCCTCCTTGTCCCCAAACAAGGTCATGCTGCAGATAAAATTGAATGATGAAGCCAAAGCGGCCATCATTGTGAGGAAAAAAGCAGGTTTCAGAGCGGGCGCAGCACAACCAAAAAGATATTCAACTCGAATACTATGTGGCGGTACCTTCAACTCAAAAAACCTTACCAGTATTTATCGTTTTAAGAAGGATTTGGGCAGGGTGTGGGGATGCGCTTTGTGGGAACCTGAACTTGTAAGCTCAATGCAAACCTGATCAGAGTCATCAAACAGCTGTACAGGAGGGGACCAGTGCAGTGTACTACAACAAAAAATTGGAGAATGGTTTCGAAAACAGTTGGAGTAAAACAGGGTGTCTCTTCACCACCCTTTTTAAATCTTCCTTGAGAGAATCTGGCTGATGCATGGAAAATCATGAAGGTTTGTCAGCATTTGGGGCCAGAAAAGATCACAAACCCCCCTTCGCAGATGACATTTATGGAAAGCAGGATAGAAAAAAAGCTTGCCCGTAACAGAACACTTGGTAAGGCCCCCAAAACATAGGATGGAAATCAGTGAGAGAAAACCAAAATGATGATAATAACACCCGGCTTAGCATTATCAGGGTTAATGACCCGAAACTGGAAAAAAGTTCAAAACTTCAAGTCCCCGGGGCCATTGTATCGAAGGGTCCAAGCCAGAAAGTAGTAGCGGACTGCACAGACAAAACCTTTGTCAAAATAAAAAACCCCTTGGAGAGAAAGAAAAATCTCATTATCTCCCGATCAGATAAGCGCTCCCCCTTTTCTATCCATATTTTGTTGCCTGTGAATCAGGACCCCGATGCAGATTTGGAGAGAGGTCCCGGCAGTGGGTTTAGATGCTTTCGGAGACTTTGGCATCCCTACAAAAGACCCAAAAAGCAACGAAGGGCTAAAGAATCCAGCAAACCCTTGGACCCCATGAGAACCTTTAACGATCGGGGAAAAAGCTTTTAAACTTAAGTGGTATGGGATGTACAAGATCCCAAGGAATTAAAAAGACAGTTTTGAAAGGCACTGCCCAAAGGAGGAAGAAGAAGGGGCGCCCAAAGGGAAGAGTGGAGGATAACATCGTGAATGGAAGGCAGAACTCAAAAAAACCCCTGAGAAAGGCAAAAACGAGAGAAGAATGGGGGGGAAACTGGTTGCTGGTTTTTGAGGGGGCCCCCCGGTCGTCAGACTAGGGGGAAGATGAAAGATAGAAACCCAAGGGGAAAAGGTCTTAAAACAAAGGTGCGTTTTTTTGATGTTGTGATTTTCCTCTTGTTTTTGGGACAATTTATCAGGGCTGTTTGCAGTCTCATTTTTGTGTGCAATTTTTGAAACAATTTCCAAATAATCCTGGATAAAAATTTGTTTTGCCCTTGATGTGCTTTTTTTCCCTTTGTGGCTGGAATGAAATAGTGTATGTAATTTCTTCCCTCGGGGTACCAGACAATTTTTGGGCACAGTCAATCTGTCTATGGCTTCCCCATGTGGTATACTCAATCTGTATCATTCAAAAGGCCTTAGAATTCTATTTCCTTCACAACTTCCGAAGTTTTTCACAAACTCTGACCATACTGACCTTCTGAATACTATAAAAACCTGTTCTCGCCAATTGCTTGATGAGCATGCACCTCCTACTGACATTCCCCACCTAACAGACCCCCGTGCGTCATGCTTACCCCAAAAATCCCGAAGCGAAGCGCAAAAGCGGAACTGAACGGGGAGTGGCGGAAGTCAAAAAACCCCCAAATCAAAAACAGCTTTTTCGAAAACAAAAAAACAAAGTCAAATCTTAAACCATTTTGCAAAGACAGAATACTACTCTTCCCCAAATTCTTGCGTAATCCTTAAAATTTTTTTTTCCCTCACCCCAAATTCCCTTGGGGCTGCAATAAAATCCCCAGCCTACCTACCCGCCCGTCTGAACTTCATCCATCTTTTTGCCTTTTTTAGACAAAGACCCCAAACTGCTCCAGATGGATCGATCATTTCCAAAATGCATTCCTGATCCCCCGTTCACTGGGGGCTCTCTCTTTTCCTTTTTTCCACAGTGAAAAAGAAATTGACAATTCTGAAGGAAAGATATAAATCATGGACCTTTATCCCATACTTTCTCCGAGGTAGGGAAAAAACCCGGGCAAACTCAACCACTTATGTTTACAAAAACAGGAAATTTGGTCCGATTCGGCTTCGCCTCATCGAACCAAAATTGCATAGTTTTTTAAAAAAAACTAAGCAGTTTACCTTTATCGGTTTTTTCCATCTCTCTACAAAACTGAAATAAAACTAATTTTTTTTTGAGGGTAAATATAAAAAATTTTGGGGAAATTTTTGCTAAAACAATTTTATCAAAAATTGTGAAGAACTTTATTAAAAACCTTTTCAAGAATTTTCAACAATTATCAATACTTATCAAGAACTTGTCAAGAAAATTATTAAAATTTTTCAAGAAATTTATCACTTTATCAATAAATTATCAAAAATTGTCAAGAATTATTACAAAAAAAAAAATCAACAACTTTTAACAATTATCAACAATTACAAGAACTAATACAAAAACTTACAAGAACTTATCAGAATTATAAGAACTAAAAAAAAAAAACTATATTAAAAATTGTAAAAATAAAAAAGTCCCATCAACAAATTTTTTCAACAATTAAACAAATTGTCAAGAACAACAACAATTATTTTTTCACAAAAAAAAAATTGATAAAGATAGACAAATGAATT
>CM054144.1:1883404-1944351 GCA_028751875.1 Rapana venosa | reverse complement strand
GGGTTTTGATAAAGGTTTCCAAAATCCCCTTTTTTTTGTGTTTAAAAAACTGAAAAAAACCAAAACGAAACATAGGGTACTTTCCGGGTTTTCCTTTCAAAGCCCTAAACGAAACCAAAGACCCAAAATGTCCCAAACACTCGTCCGCGATTTTCAAAAATCAGTAAAAGGTTACTTTACAAAAGACAGGGGGTAGTTTTTGCCTTTGACCGTTGACCCGCAACCAAAAAAATTGAAAGCTTCACTCTACATGGGGAACACCACCACAACCACACACCCCCACCACACACAGATAAAAAAAAACCTTTTTTTTTTCCCCCTCCCCCCAAGGGCCTTTGGAGATTTTCAAACGGATATGCCGGGGCGGCGGATTTGCTTACGCGGATTTGTCCGACCTTCTGGTTTGCTCTCCCCTCTATAAACCGGGTTTTGGCTCGATACCGCGGACTTCTTTCCTTTGACTTTCTAAAACACCAAGTCCCCAAAAAGGCGCGGGCTAACCCCTTTTTACGGAAATCCAGGTCGCTGTTTCAACAAAAAAAGGCCCACACCAAAAAGCTATGAACCCAAAAGGTGGAAAAAAACACCAAAACCTGGACCTGGCTTTTAGAGGGAAAGGGAAAAACTGTTTGAAGGCATAATCCTTTGGACCGATCTTTATCCTTTTAAAACTTCCGTTCTAGACCACTTAAGACTTCTCAGTCACACGTCAGTGGCACATCTAGAAATCACTACAAAGCTCCGTTTTTGGGGAGCGCGACACTTGATAAAGCACTTCACCACTGCGTTGATTTTGACAATACTAATTTTTTTTGCCTAAACAGGGCACACTTTCTTGTGCGGCGGATGCGAATTGACGTGGGGTTTCTATGAGGTGGACTTACCATGAATGTGTGGTGTGGTGTGGTGGGTTTTTGGGGTGGGGGGGGGGCTGGAGTGTGGGGTGAAGGACCATCGCACGCAGGTGTGGCGCGTCGCCGCGCCCTGTTGTTTTGTCTTCAATTTAACGAGTTCATTCTTAGATATTAGCGGAGGGTGGGAAAACGAGTGGAGGTTAAAACGAGGACTGATAGAAAGGGTTTTCGGGCAAAAATTAAAAGGGAAAATCTTAAACACGAAAAACATTTAAATTAACTTTGTTAACATAAAAAACTATAAAGTCTACAACAAATACCAAGGGCGGGCAAAACTTTAAAATGAAAAGGGAAAATTTTTTTAAATTTTAAAATACTTTTCCCACAACTGCTCACAAACGGGTAAAAAGGAGGGGCTGAAACCTGTTAAATGTTAGAAAATTTTCCCCCGAGGCCCCACAAATTAAAAATTTTTGTTATGATCATTTTTTTATTCAAAAATATGGGGCTTTAACCCCGTGGGAAAAAAAAGGTTTTTAAAGGGGGGCTGAAACTGAAATGGGCCTTACAGCCCCTTTTTTAAAGACTTTCCCGGTAGTCGTTTTCCTCCCAAACCCACGCGCTTTTTTTAAAAACGGTACCCCCTGTAGAGATTGGACATGTTTTTCAAATTTCCAAGATCCTTGCCCCCCTTTAATGCAGTCGTCCCCCTCATTTAAAAAAAAAACTCCCCCGGCGACGGTACCCAAACAGGAGACGGGTATTTTTAAAATTTAAAAAGGGGGAAACAATTTTTTTAAAAATATTGGTCTTTTCCTTTGGAATTTGGAAATTGTAGATACAGACCGACTTAAGCTACTAAAATAGGGAAGGGGGGTCAAAATCGTAAAAATTTTTTAAACCCTTTTAAAATTTGCAATAAGCAGCGAAAAATAGAATGATGACCAAGTAGTTGGCCTGAGAGCGGGGTAGACTGCAAAACCACCATTTTTTTCAAAAACTGCCCTTCGAAAACTTTTAAGTTGTCAGAACTTATTTTAAAGTAGGGACACGCCCTTTTTTTGGTTTTTCGTTTTTTTTCAAGACTTCTATATAAAAATTTGCTCTTTTTATTTCCCACAAAGGGCAGGCAAACTTTTTTCGCTTTCTAATTTCTAAGAAATTTCAAAACTTTTTGAAAAAAGGTCTGATCATTGAAACCATGGGCATTAAACACAAAATATTCTAGCCCTTTTAGAAAGTTTTTTTCTTCGACTACATTTCACTAAAAACAAAGTTTTTATTTTGTTTTCTACGAAACAAATTTGGGGGCAGAAAAAAGCGGGATTTCCTGGAAAGTTCCCCAAATTTCGATATAATTCCTATGGGGGGTGGGAAAGGGACACCAAATTTGCAAGTTTTGACGCACAATTTAGCGCCAAGTGAGAAGCTAACAAAACTAACTCATTTGCTAACTTTTTGCAAACGAATCACCCTTTTTTTACTGCCTTTAATGACTTCTCCACAGCATATTCAAAGCATTTTGACTAGGGGATTCTTTAGCTTTTTTTTTGGGGAGACAATAGCAATAATTTCGAAAAGGGGGTATAACTGAACCCTGATTTAAAACCCAAGGGTGACCAAAAGGGAATGGTATTTTCCCCACTCTCCTTTTCTTCTGTTTCAAAAAACTTTTTTGCAAAAAACGCCCAAAACCAATACTCAAGTTTGCAGTCTTTTAGCATCCGCTTTTTCGTAGGGTTTTTCGCGCCCTCTGTGGTGTGGTTGTGTGTGGTGTGTGTGGGTGTGTGTGGTGTGGGGTGTGGGTGTGTGTGTTGTGGTGGTGTGGTGGGGTGTGTGTTGGGGGGTTGTAGTGTGTGTGTGTTTTTGCACTCATTTTGTGTTATTGTGTCGGGGAGAGAGGACCCCGAAGAGAAAAAGAGAGAGAGAGAGAAGAGAGAGAAGGAGAGAGAGAGAGGAGAGAGAGTGGGAGGCGCGCCCACGGGGTTGTATGAGTGTGTGTGTTGGGGGAGAGGGTGGAAAAAAAACAACAGTTTTTTAAAAACCATCTGTAATTACGTAACGTCATTTCAAAATTTTATTTTTTGCCAATTTTTCCTAAACCGCTTTCCCTTCAAGGAAACTATTTTAACACACACAGCGCCCACCCCCACCAATCCACCACCAACGCCACACACCCACACCACCACAACCCCATTCACGACAGACAGAGAGAGAGAGAGAGACACACACACCAAACAGATACCCACACACCACACACAAACACCTCACACACTACACACACACACACCACACTGTGTCAAGACTTTTCTTCAATCCGCAACCAAGGGCCACAGCGTGTGGGGTTGCCGGAGGGGACCCCCGACCCCTTCACCCCTTGCGTAATGGGGAAAGGTCACTGGGTTATGAGTAGAGGGGGCAGAGGGCAGCGAACGCAGAAGACCAGGACCCCCAAAGGGCAGCACCCAGTCCTCAGCCCGCCGGGGGCCCCCGTGGCACGTGACAGTCATCCCCTGCAACCACGGGGGACAAGTCACAGTTTTGTGCCCCTGCAACACATTGCAAATCCAGGCCCCATTGCAACACTTGGGGCAAGGCCTTAACCCCCTCTCGCAACGTGAAGGACAACACAGTGCCTCTCTGCAACACTGTGGGACAAAATCACATTATTGCCCTCGCAAACTGTGTACAAGTCACGTTTTTCCCTCGCAACACAGATGCAAGTCCAGTTTTTCCTCCTGCAACCACGGGGGACAACCAGTTTGTGCCCCTCCAACCTGATGGCAATCAAAAGTTTTGCCTCCTGCAACACATTGGACAAGTCAAGTGCCTCTCTCCACATTGGGCAAGGGCCGTTAGCCCCGCAACACAAATGGCAAGTCACAGTTATTGCCCTCCAAAGCGAGGAAAGTCACAGGCCTCTCCAACACTATGGCAAGGCAAGTTTTTGCCCCTCGCAAACATTTTAAGGACGTCACAGTTATGCCTCCTGCAACGCATGATGGGCAAGTCAATTTTGCCTCCTGCAACACTATGAAATTTCCGGGCCTCCGCAACAAAGAGGACAAATCCAGTTATTGCCTCTCTGCAACACATGGGGACAAGTCACAGTTATTTTCCCTCTGCAACCTAATGGCAATTCACAGTTATTGCCTCTCGCAAAAGCATGATGGACAAGTCAAGGCCCTCATTGCAACACATTATGGACAAGTCACAGTTATTGCCTCTCAGCAACACATGGTGGACAAGTCACAGTTATTGCATCTCAGCAAACACTGTGGACAAGTCACAGTTAGTGCCTCTCCTGCAAACAGATGCTGGACAAGTCAAAGTTATTGCCTCTCTGCAACAGATGATGGACAAGTCACAGTTATTGCCTCTCTGAAACCCATGATGAACAATCATATTACACACTCTGCAGCACATGGTGGACAAGGTCATAATTACCTCTGCAACACATGGTGGACAAGTCGTATTATTCCCTCTCTCCAACACATGATGTGCAAGTCACAGTGCCTCTCTGTTACACATGATGGACAAGTCATGTTTATTCCCTCTCTGCAACACACGGTGGACAAGTCATGTTCCCTCTCTGCCAACATAATTATGATGGACAAGTTATATTCTCTGTCTGCCCACAAATGTTGGACAAAGTTATAATTTATTCACTACCTTCCAACAAATGTTGGAAAAAATTATAATTTATTCACTACCTTCCAACAAATGTTGAACAATTTTGTATGCAGTTTTGTCAATTTTGCATTCTGTTCCTACTGGCACACGAGGTCCAACTATTCCGAAAAGCGGAACAGATTTTACCCTGTGCTCAAGATGTTCTGCGTGTGTTCGTACACGGGACCTCGGTTTGTAGTCTCCTCCAAAAGAATCAATGTGTGTGTGATTGGTTAGGTTATGTTCATTTTTAAGGAAACATTGGCTGAACAATTATCATCATCATCATCATCAATGCCTTTGTGCCTTATTGGCACATAGGGCAGCAACAAATGTTCTCCCTTCCTTCTGTCCTAGGCCAGCTTCTATGTTTTTTTTTTTTCCCCAGGTTATGTGGAGAAGTCTTCAGCTCCTGCTTCGACAGTCCGACGCAAGTGTTGCTTGAGGGTCGTCCTCGTTTGCGTTTTCCCTCTGGTGTCCAGTGGAGGGCTGTTCGGGCTATGTTTCCCCCTGTTCCCCGACGGCAGATATGTCATATTCATCCCCATCGCTATGCATGATGATGATGTCCATGCGTTATTGTTGCAACGGGCAAAAAGTTCTTGTTTGGAGATGGTCTCAGGCCAGACGATGTGCAAGCATTCTTCTGAGATCTTATTCGTATGATGTGGATAGTTTGTCCGATGTCAACTCTCAGTCATCCGCCAGCACATCCGAGCCCGTACAAAAGGGAGGAAAGTACACGCTCTGGTATAGACATAGTTTTGTTCTGGAGCGTACTGACGATTCACTACATTGTTCAATATCTATAAGCAATTCTTGCTTTGCGCTAATTCCGTTCTGGATGTCGCCTCCTGCCTGCTTCCCGCCCGTATCCCTAACAGTGCTCCCGAGAGTACGTGACCTCTCAATTATCCTATATTAACATAGCAACTCCTATCCATGCATATGAGTGTGTGTGTGTGTGTGTGTGTGGTGTGTTGTGTGTGTGTGTGGTGTGTGTGTGTGTGTGTGTGTGTGTGTGTGTGGTGTGTGTGTGTGTGTGTGTGGATCCATATATATGAGTATATTAATGTTGAAGGGATATGGATGAAGGATGTGAAAGTGTATGTGGACGTAATTGTTTAAAATGATACATCCGTTGCCTCTGTTTATATCCATTTCGTTGTGGTTGTTGTTGTTGTGGCTGTTGGTGGTGGTGGGGTGGTGGGTGGGGTGGGGCTCTGATTTATTTTACTTTTTGTTTCTGTTTTGGGTTTGGGTGGTTTTCTTGGGGAGGGAGGGGGTAATTTTAGAACTCTTTTTCTCGACTTTCGTTAGTTCTATATTGTTCTCATTTGTCCTTGGCTGTTATTTTTTGTCCTAATGCTAGTAATTTGTCCCCCCCCCCCCCCCCCCCCCCGCTGTTGTTGTTGTGTACGTATGTTTGTGTTGTTTGATTGTTTATTTCCTTGTTGTGGTTGTTCTTTATGGATTTCATCTTTTTTGTTGTTTTATTCAGTGTTTGTATGGTTGAAGGTTTTGTGTTGTATGTTGATGAGAGGGAGGGAAGCAGTTGGTGTGTTTGTGTGTGTATTTTTTTTGGTCTTCTTTGTTTGTTCTGGTTTGATTTTTCTTTGTTGCTTGTTTGTTTGTAGTATTAATGACGGATAATTTATTCAAGATTTTTGAATTAATTGAATGCATGGTTTATATTTTTCTGGTTTATTGTGTTTGTTTTAATTCCATAATGCATATGCATGTGTCTTTTCTGTTTGATTTGTAAAGTTTACAATAGATTAGGGTTTTTTTTATTCATGCTACATGTACATTAATCTTTGTTCTCGCTTTTGTTTCTTTAGAAGATGGCTTGATGGAAAAAAGCACATGCACTTGCTTAAATCAATGTACCAAATGAAAATAAAAAGTTGACTTGACTTGACTTTGATTCCCTAACATGTTAAAAAAAATTAAAACAGCAACGAACGGTACCACACAAATCCTCCCAATATTTTTTAATCATTAAAGTTACTTTGCACATGGGTATTTTCTCTGTTTTTATAAACACATATACAAAATAAGTCTTTATTCATTAAAAAACACTAATCTTATTTGACGTTTCTTCGTTTATTCATATCCTTTCTCCCTTAATTCATAACCAGGGGTTTTTCAACAAGAAACTCAGAGGTGTGAAGCAGCCCAAACACCCCTTTGGTCTGCCGTAAGGTGAGGCTGTGGCCCGTCACGTCAGCCAGTTAGACGACGGGGCTAGAGGGGAGGAGCTTTTGTTCTGAGTCAACACGGACTCCCACCTCCCTTCCCGCACAGAACCTTCCAAATGAAACGTGTAAGCGAGGTCCTACCTGCACGAGCAGAAGACCGTGTATGCGACACATGGCTGACCTTCACGAGCATGAAGAACTAGGTTGGCGACCACATTGCTACACCCTAGCCAACCCAGGCCACAGCTCCATCCCCTGTTTAGCCCACCACAGCTCCCGCAGGATCAGAACCGGCTCTACAAGCTGGGACCACAGAGCCGCCCAAGCTGAACACGCAGTGTATGCAGTGTAGTGCAGTGTGGTGTAATGGCAGTGTAGTGCAGTGTTTTGTAGTGTAGTGGAGTGTAGTAGTAGTGCAGTGTAGTGGAGGGTAAGTAGAGTGTAGTGTAGTTAGTGCAGTATAGTGCAGTGTAGGTAAGTGCTGTGTAGTGCAGTGTTTTGTAGTGTAGTGGAGTGGATGAGTGTAGTGTAGTGTATGCAGTGAGTGTAGTGGAGTGTATGGAGTGTAGTGTAGTGTAGTTTAGTGCAGTGTATTGCAGTGTAATGTGTGCAGTGTAGTGCAGTATAGTGCATGCAGTTATGTATTGTAGTGTAAGTGTAGGTTTGTGCATGTAGTGCAGTGTAGTGTATGCAGTGTAGTGCAGTTGATTTGTATGTATGGAGTGTAGTGAAGGAGTGTAGTGGAGTGATGTAGTGCAGAGTCGTGCAGTGGTAGTGTAGGCTGTGTAGTGCAGTGTAGTCAGTGTAGTATAGTGCAGTCAGTGTAGTGTAGTGTAGTGTAGTGTAGTGTTGTGGCAGTTAGTGCAGTGTATTATAGGGCAGTGTAAGTATATGCAGTAAGTGTTGTGCAGTGTAGTGAAGTGCAGTGTAGAATAGTGCAGTGTAGTGTAGTGCAGTGTAGTGTAGTGCAGTGTAGTGTAGTGCAGTGTAGTGTAGTGCCGTGTAGTATAGAGCAGTGAAGTGAAGTGCAGTGTATTGTAGTGCAGTGTAGTGTTGTGCATGTAGTGTATTGTAGTGCAGTGTAGAGTTTTGTGCAGTTAAGTGTAGTGCAGTGTGTAGTTTATGCATCCAATACAAGACAAGTCACGTCCAAAACTCTTTAATCCTCCCATGAAGGCAATTACAATACTGACAGGCTGATATGGATACACATCAAATATTTCCCAAGACCAAAAGCTATAATTCATATTGGTTTTCAAATAAAATGTCACGAACACACACACAACACAACCACACACACCGCACGCATGCGCACACACAGTACCACGCAAACGCACGCACGACACACATCAATTGCGAAACCCACAACAATAAAGCCCATTGACTAGAAGACACAAAAACTTGTTTTGAACGCACGCATATACCAGCAAAGCACGTACAACAGAATCGCAGGTACGTGTGAGTGAGCACAACGCGAGCCAAAAAAAGACAACCCACCGCACAATATACGCACACCATCCACCAATATATGAATTCAATGTTTTAAAGACAGTTTGACTAGAACACAGACTATTTCACACAAACCCCACTCACACCACCACACACGCACACACACCTAATTATGTTATAGACTACACTCCGTAACAATGACAATCAGGCAGATAAATTCAGAGAAATGTAAAAACTAGGTATCAACATCATTGTAGAATTCAGAATATCGAATGCTTACTGGCACAAAAAATTTCCTTTTCTGTTAGTTTTGCTGATGGGACACTAAAACGGCGATCCGCAAGCACATTTGAAATACTGGAAACAAAGCATGGGGAAGATCAGCCAAAATGGCTGTGTTTTTTGCGTACTAAGCTGCGGAAGTGCAGAACGACAAGAGATCTCTTTGTACCATTTCCAATTTATTTTTGAGCAGATTCTTACAATTCCTCAGCAGGCCATCATGTTATTTAACACTAAGGTTATTGGTACCAACAAATGCAGCAAAACTAGAACACTCTCAATGTAAGACTTGTAAAACAAGAAAGGATCTTCTTCTGTCTACAAAAAATGAGTTTCAGTTTATCCTCAGAAAATAAACAGCGTAGTTTGTCCCTTATTGACATAGCGTCAGTGTTAACGTCCCAGTATAACTTGTGGTCAAAAACAGTTCCCAGAAACTTATAGTTCAAAACGTTATCAACCTCTTGATTATGATAATAATATTCTTAGAGAATGCCTGATCTTTCTGAATTCGATAGGCAGGTCATTAGTTTTCGAACATGTTAGGCTCCAGAAGATGCCTCGTCCCACCATTGTACGAACTCGGTGTGAGGCTGGACCGTGGTCAAAGACTGATCCGTATAAGAGGGAAAACAGAGCACTACTCGCTGCGAACTTTACCAGAAAGGAAATTCCATAGTTGCATCTGCAATCAACTGTGTATAGAATGTACAGAAGTGGGTGAGAGGACGCCCAACCCTGCGGAGAATCCAGTGCAGGTAATCAAACCTGAAGAAAATAATTTGTTTGCCAAAACACTGCGTGGTCAATTGTTAAAAATTCATTCATCCAACGAACAAGTTGATTGTCAAACGTCAAATTTTGAAATTATTTTGTTAACCATAATTAGTGAGGCTGCATTGTATTGAAATCTGAACTAAAGTCTGCGAACAATATTCTGGCATGAGAGTCAAGCACGTGCAACCGACCAATCCTGCCATTGGGGAACTAGGAAGGATCGAATCAAAAGAACCAAGCCAAACAGACCAGGTCAGGTAAGGAAAGGTCATGTAAATAGGTCAGCACTGCACGTCAAGTTCCCCTTGTCCCCGGAGGCATCCTTCTCAGTGCTCGTACCTGTTCCTGGTGACTGGAGTGCTTGCTGCACTGACTGAAAGTGAATGGCCGCTGGACAGCTCGTGGTGTCGCCATGGCACCGTGGATATGGTGACCTAACTTCCGTGCAGGACACTGACTCCGTGTGATGAGAAGGAGGGGTTTCCCAGGGTGGACATCGTATTGTCCTCCATGGTCAGGAGTGTTAGAGACTGTGAGAGAGAGCAGACAGGCAGACAGACAGACAGAAAATCGACAGAGGAACCCATGACACATCAAAACAGAAAAGGGATAAAACAACCACACCTGTGGAACCCATTAAATACCGTATCTACCAAAAAAACACGAAAACCCAACAACACACAAAGGAACAAACACCTTAGAGTCTACAATCGGACTCTGCTAGTAATAATGGGGCATAGGATTGCCCAGAGTCAAAGCTTTAACTATTCCTTATTTAAGTAGGTAACAGACTATTCTTTTCAACCATTAGGCGTTTTGATCCAGTCTGTGAAACATGACACCAAACAAATCGAAATAGAAAGAACGCTACAAGGAAGGTGTAAAGGTTACAGAATAAAAGGGTCGCTGGGTGTCCTGAGACATCAACTGCCATTTCACAAAGCCCCAAAAAACACGCCCTCGCAGGAATCTCGTACTCTGTAGCATTAAAACTGAGTGGCCTGATTGGCTTGGAAGATCAAGCTGCCGTTACAACCTGATCCAAATACACAAGCCACTTAAGACGTACGTTTACATTGACATAACGTTTGTGTTGGGATCTGTTTCTCCAACCATCTCACAAACCAGAAGTTGAGGGTGCTCCGCTTTTCGCCTGGTTCACAAAACACTTTGAATGCTGCACGAGCATTTTGGGTCTCCGATTTTCCCTACACAGCAAAGGTCTCAGCCTCATGATTCATCCCATCTGAAGCTACACGATTACTGGAATTCGCCTAGCACCATGCGTGTTGTGTGAAAGAATGTCTCTTAGATGAAACGATAACACCTGTTACAGCCTGTATTTGAGCACATTAAACAGCCTATAGGGATGACAGGTAGTTTTTCCTTGAAGAAAAATGCGTGGAAAAAGAATTGTCCCCAGGTCCTATGGAAAGTACCTTAGACTATCGTAAATACATTTTCAAATACACACAAAACCAAATTAAAAACCACAACCACATAAGAAGTTCTAAAAGTAAATAGCAAAAGACCGACAGAAAGCTGTATGGAAAAGTCGAATCTTCCCGAGTGTCATAGTTTTTTTCTCCTTTCATAAATATAAGTATTTTGATGTTTTGTTTGGTGTAGTTAAATTATTGTAGTAAGTTGTATACTTATTATATTTTCATAAAAAATATTTTCATAAAGACAGTTTGGGGTCTGCATCCCAGCAAGCCACTGTCTTCAGTTTCCGTGAAGTTGTCGCCACACACCCTGCGCCACCTTCCTTCCCAGTACACCTCCACCTGGCCGATCCACTCCTTCTGGCCCAGTCTCTGTCCCCTTAGCATCGCTGCACATGTGCAGATAGGTGTGCTAGCGGCTGACCTATTGTCGTTAGAAAGGCATGGGTAACTGTAGGCTGTGCTAAATCCCTGGTGTCAAAGTTTATTTCCTTTTGTGGTTCTTCTGTTGAATAAAATCACAAATGGCGTGGAAGATCCTGAACACACTTTTTTTGCTGCCAAGCCTCATCATCCGCGACGTCCCCCCTTCTCACTGTTCCCACGCCGCTCATTTGCATCTCCCCCGCCACAGCCATAACCACATATTCGTTGTCTCATCCTATGCTTTACGTTCGGAAATTCCACAGGGATCCCATCAATATACATGCCGCCGTGGGCCACCAGCCAGGAGGTGTCCCTGCACTTCTACTGAGTCACTTTGTGGGTTCCGTGGTGCCTGTACTGAGCTAACGTACGCAGGACACCACCTACTAGCCCCGCTACTAACGACAGCAATTAGCTCAGTTTCGCGGAGCCAGACTAGTTGCCCACCCGAGGTGGCAACCATCACAACGTCCCTCCAACGACCGCTCCCCGCGAACCTCCAACCCCAAAGGCTTTGACACATACTCACCACAGGCACAGAAGTGTAAGGGGAAACCAAGTCCGATGTCACCATGAGACCAGAGCAACTGCGACCACGGAATCAGAGGCTTGTTTTAATTGCATGATGATCAATGACAATGAGGATGATGCAATGCCGCTGCTGTGGAAGTGCACAATTATGCTTTGAGACTACTTGACATGGTTGCCCTCTACCTTACTATCATCAACATAACCGCGTCAACCGGCCCGAATATACAAGACCCTGCATGTTGGTCAGGTAATTTGACAAACACTCCTCACAAATATCGCATCCGTTAAGTGTATGTAAGCTCGACTGAGTGGTCCCCAGTCCTTTCACCACTGAGTCCACAGCACACCACTCAGGGAGTGAGGCCGGCTGAGTACGAAAAAACCCCTATGACTCTTAGTGGGAATCAACCCGCAACCATCCAGTCCGAAAATCCAAGGCCTAACCAATTGCGCCATGGTGCTGGTCACCACTTGTTTTATTTTAAAGATAAGATAGAAATCTGAACTGCTCTCATCTCCTCATCTCTCCTCTCTCTCTCGTCTCATCTCTCTCTCTCTCTCTCTCTCTCTCTCTACGCACACACACACACACAACACACACACACACACACACACACACACACACACACCCACACACATAAGACAAAACACACAGAATTGCATTTTGCTGTTCAGCCTACAACAACTTTTTGAATGTGTACGTTAACATTTAAGTAACTATAAGCACCGGATATATGAAGCCAGTGGAGTCAGATCTTCCCTAATTGCATCTCCTTATTTTGCTATGAATGATCACCAGATAATCTGCTTTTAGACTGGGGTCAGCCAAAAAAAAAAAAAATCTTGATACCCCTACCCCATCATGTATAGGAGGGGTGACTCAGTGTTCATAGCACGTTCTTTCCCCTAGCTGACTTAAACAGCAAAACGTGTTACCGAGTGAAGGGGAACCGTTCAGCCAATTACCTTCAGCAAAGGGCCCCAGTTCACCCAGCTGTAAATGGGTCCCTGCCTCTCTAGGGTCAGAGAAGGTAAAGTAGCGAGAGAGAGGAGATGGGCGCCGCCCTCAGTATGCTAGCCCCTAAAGAAGCTGAGGTCTCTGACATCTCGCTCCCCTACGACCGCATAGGCTATGGAACACCTTTACCGTTGCTATTTGCACCATTCTCCTGCTTATGTCTAATTGTGTTTTTGCCAAGAAAAAGTGTTGCTGTTGTTATTGCTATTGACATTCTTTATTTGTTTGTTTGCTTCCTTGTGTTTTCTGGGTGGTTGCGTGATGTTTGACTTTTTTTTTTCATTGTGTTGAGATATTTATGTTTTGTTTATCTGTTACTTTTTCACTACAGTTTCATGTGTTGTGTGTGTGTGGTGTGTGTGTGTGTGTTTGGTGTGTGTGTGTGATGTGGTGTGTGGAGTGTGACTTCTTTTCTAAACACTTAGCATTGTCAGTGTTGAGCAGCGGAGCTAGCAGAAGCCAGCCAGCAGATTGTCGTCATCGTCATCTGCACACAGACTGCAGGTCAAGTCTCATTCTCTCACTCTCTCCACTCTCTCTCTCTCTCTCTCTCCTCATTCTCTCTCTCTCGTCTCTCTCTTCTTCAAACTCCATCTCTCTCTCTCTCTCTCCCACTCTACTCCTCTCTCTCTCAATCTCACTCTCTCTCTCTCCCACCTCTCTTCTCTCTCCTCTCTACTTCTCTCACCAGCACCATTCCAGTTGTCGGTTGCCCACAACGCTGGAAGTGACGCAGTTGCCCTGCTGCAAACAACACTGCATCACCTCGTGGAAAAGTCTGTGGAAGGGCGAGCAAACGACAGTTTGTAATGTCGTCCTGAAGCTGGCTCAAGTGATGGGAACATGGCGGTCAACAAAACCCCTGTGTAATCAGCGAAAGACCGCCCAGTCAGACCAACAGGGACCGAACGAAGGACAGAAGGTGAGGATCCTCAGAGGAGAGGAACAGACAGAGGAGACGAACAGACAGAGGAGACGATCAGACAGAGACCGAGGCAAAAGACAAGCAAGTACATGTTGGCATCTGAAAATTTAGCAAGCTTTGTTTATGCAACACCCCCATCACCCGTCTGTCTCACAACACCACACCCCAGCCTCTCCAAACCACATCATGCCTTCGCAATCGCTTGCTTTCCCGCACGTGATTATCGCCGTGCGTCACGTGCTGCTGTCACGTGTTGAAGCTGACACGTGGCTGAACAACAAGGTGGCATTGACCTGGTTGAGGTGCCTGTACCTACATACGATAGACTGGTGACGAATATTTAGCTCAGATTCGGGATGCAGGCTAGGTGGAGATACTATAAATAAAAGAACTATGGATGTGGGCTGATAAACAAATCCCTGCAGAGAAATCCAGGGACGTTTCCAAGAGACAACTGACCTTTCTTCTTTAAAGTTGTATACCTCTGATTGAAAAAACCTACACCTATCAATTGTGAAAGCGAAGATATGAGTATTTCAGTTTATCTGACAGATGACACGTAAAACTCTAGCCGAATACTGTTGGTTTGCAACAAAGAACCACCAGGCAACTGACTCAGGAGAGGAGAAGAGAACATATATTCAAGCTGCAGCTGTGGACACCTGCCAATCGTGAAAGAATCAAAGACAGAAATAATGCCGGACTGGATGTTTTAACGTGTTATGATGTATGCGGATCAGATTTTTCTGGTTTGAAAGTGACTGAGGTGGCCTGTATATGTGTGTGTGAGTGTGCGAGCGATGCGCACCCTCTTGTGCGTGCGTGTGCACGTGTGTGTATGTGTGTGCGTGCGTGTTTTATGCGTGCGTGTGTGCGTGTGTGCTATGTATATGTGCGTGCGTGTGTCGTGCGTGTGTGTTTGTGCGTGCGTGCGTTTGTACGTGCATGTGTGTGTGTCAAGGGCAGGGGGGGGGGGAGGGGGGGGGGGGGGGGGGGTCGGGAAGGTCAAAATGGTTATTTTGGGTCCAGATGGTACATTGAATTAGCAATGCATTTGCTTTTTTTTCATCAAGCCATCTATCATCCATCATACCATCACCATCTATGGCGGTGTGTTCGTGCGTGTGTGTTCGTGCGTGTGTGTGCGCGCGTGTGTGCGTGCGTGCATGCATATGTGTGCATATGTGGTGTGTGAGAGAGAGAGAGAGCAAAACAGGAGGTAGGTATATTGTGAGTTAGGTTTTTTCACTGTGATGGAAGAGCACGAATTCTGGATCAGACGAACGTAGGGACACTAAGTCCCTGTCACAGACTCGGTTTTGATAATGTTTGTGTGGTTGTGACCCTCCCCCTCTTTCCCCATTTGCAATGGCGAAAGTGTTAGCCACCAATCCATCTGAATCGTAATGTAAAACACTTCACCATGTCGTGGAATCCATGCATGTCCGAAACCCATTTGGGCTGTAAAATTAAACATCTGTATTTCTGAAATATGTATTTTGTGCCCAGTTCCCTTCCCACTGACCCCTTTGTAAATGGGTTTTAAACAGCGTTATTACAATAAAAAAATGTCATTGTCATTCTCTCTCTCTCTCTCTCCTCCATCTCTCTCTCTCCTGAACTCACCTCACCGCTCTCTCTCTCTCTTCCCTCCTCCTCTCATTCTCCTCTCATCTCTCTCGCCTCTCTCTCTGTTATGTGTTTGTACATGTGCTGTGCGTGCGGCACGTGGTGGTGTGCATGTGTGCTGCATGTGGGTTGCATGTGTATGTGTGTTGAATGCGTGGTTGCGTGCTTGCGTTCGATGTGTGTTAGGGGTGGGTGGGTGATAGAAATAGTAGTAGAAGAAGTAGTAGGCGTAGTAGAGTAGTATAAGTAAAAGTAGTATAGTATTAGTATGTAGTAGATAGTAATAGAAAGTAGTAGTAGTAGTAGTAGTAGTAGTAGTAGTAGTAGTAGTAGTAGTAGTGGTGGTGGTGGTGGTGGCGGTGGTGGTGGTGTGGCGGAGGTGGTTGGCGGTGGTGGTGTGGTGGCGTGTGGTGGTGTGGTTGTGGCGGTGGTGGTGGCGGTGTGGTAGCGGTGGCAGTGGTAGAGCGGTGGAGTTTGGCAACGCTTGATCATGTGACGTCCAACAATCTCTCCAAGGAAGCATTCCTAGCTCTTGACAGGGAAGCAACCCACCGGTAGACTTACTAAAAGCCGCATTTTCTACCCTGAAACTTCCGTGCGCGCGTGTGTGTGAGTGTGAGTGTTGTGTGTGGTGTCTTACAACAATAAGTTAGGACGGGTGGGGGTGGGGAAAATCAATGACCAACCTCACGTAAGAGACCAACGCAGGCCAACGTTATCCAAATGTACACTCTAATGCTCCCCACTCCTGGCATCAGAATCATAACTGAGCTGGCTTTAAATTATATATTACTACTACTACTACTACTACTACACTACTCTACTAACTACTACTAACTACTACTGATAATAAAAAAAAAATAATAATAACAACAACAATAATAACAGTCATCATCATCGTCATCAATCATCATCATAAATTATATTGTCTTTCATAGGCACTAAATAATAAAATAAACATGGAATTTAACAGCGCTAAATCTTGCAAAAAAACAAATCAAAGCGCTCTCATTCAACCTATTCTTTCACAAGCATCCAGTTACGATTAATAGATTTTTACAAAATTCAAATGTATACACACACATGATAGACTGCTCAATTAACAGTTTTTTACAATACAAATGTAAACACACACGCGCGCAAATAAAATCTAAGTGCTGATACAAACCATTTTACACAATCACCTGTAACCATTCACAAAATATCAGAATCATTAGAACATGTATCAAATTATGCCTCACGAATAAAACCTACAACGCACACCAACCACAGTCCCCCTGCCAACCCCCCCCCCCCCACCCAACACCCGAAAGAGCAACACACAACACACACACAAGCGAGCGCGCACTCCGCGCACACACTCTCCCCACACAAGACAAAGATTATTTTTTATTATCTATGTCCTGCATATCACAATATCTTTTTTTGTCGCTATCTTTTTTCCTTATATAGAAGATGCTTTGATGACAACAATCAATGCACTGACTTATTCGATGAACCAACTGAAAATAAAAGTTAGACTTTGACTTTACACACACACGCACACGACAAACATACACGCATACTCGCTCGGTGCGTTTAGTAGGGTGGTGGGAGATGAAATGGGCTGATTAAAAAAGTAGTAAAAACCATGAGGAGAAATATCCGGAAGGAAATAATGCGGTTTGAAGCTGATTGAAATTGTCAAATGTAGCGGATTGGCTGAAGGGACGGAGGGAGGTCATTCCAGGTGGATGGACCAGAGACAGACAGAGAAAGAGCGACGGCCAACAGTGGTTTTTTTTAATCTGGGAGTTCGGAAGTGCAGAGTGTGAGCGGCTGTACGAAGGGAACGGGATGACGTGTACAGGTGAAGACAGTTACAGAGATAAGAGGGTGCAGATTTGTGGAGACATTTGAAACAGAGGGAATAAATCTTATACCTCACTCTTTGTGAGACAGGCAACCAGTGAAGAGATCGCAAATGAGGAGTGATGTGTTCAGATTTTTTCTTTCTTAGGACTAGTCGAGCTGCAGAGTTTTGTATGCGCTGAAGGGAGTGGATGGATGATGCTGGGAAACCAGGAAAAGAGAATTACAGCAGTCCAGACGTGAAAGAATGAGAGATGCGACCAAAAAGCTTGGATGTTGCATCAGTGGAAATATATGCGAATTGCGCTTAGCGCCGTAATAGATAGAAGCAGGACTGACAGGTCTGGGTGATGATGTTTTCATAGAGATATGCTGTCCGAGAACTACACCTAAAATACTTCACAGAGCTGGAAGAAAACGAACTGAGCAAAGCCCGAACTGTATTGAAGATGTTGTTATGTAGGATAAAAATTATATGCTCGGTTCCCTATGATCATGGCTACGTTTTATCAGCATTTAGCTGATCTTTTTTTTCCAGAACAAAGTCCTCATGGACTAGCCATTGTTACAAACAACTAGGAATATGCAACAGTACACGGACCAGACGAGAACAATGACGCTGAAAAAGATATTTTAACAAGAAGAACAACGTCCTAAAACCGTAGACTTTAACAATGTGTAGCCTGTTCACGAAGACATAAGTTTCTCCTACAAAGATAAATTATAAACATAGCAGATTCAATTCGTATGAAAAGAACACTGAAAACCAAACCAAACCACACACACAGAATAACATAAACACCACACACACACACACCACACCACACACAACACACACAACTCCACTTACAACACAAACACACACATACACACTACAAACACAAAACGAACACACACGACACAAACACACAATCACTCACACACACCACCCCACACACACACACACACACACACACACACACACACACAACTACAAACACACACACTCACACACTCACACACAAACTTACCGCGTCAGAATATAACTATTAGTAGATGAACATTAAACGAACGACAACAATAACAGCAGCAACACAACATGTAAAATGACAAGAACATGGATCAGAAAAACAACAACAACATTAACAACAAAAGGATGCGACATCATAATGATGAATCTTTTTCACATAAATTGTGAAAGCAAACAGCAATTCGATGCACTAACAGCCCAGCACAGGTATACTTACACTGAACCTTTGGCTGTTGGGGACAGCATAGTAGCCAAGCAGAGTATCATCTTTAAAGAACAACGCTGTTGGGACCTCAAGGTCAAGATGTCAAATGAAACTAGCCCCAACTTTCACCAAAAGCTCTAGAATCTAAACACGAAATGTATCACGTATCGTCTTCATTTCCACTAAATGACATTTTTGTCCAGTGACCAAACCTCGAAAAAGCACCATTATGATTATAGGAAATAAAGGAGTTTTTTTATTTATATATCTGTTTGTTTTTAGGGGCTATTTTTTTTCTATTTAAAATATTTTGGCATGTTTTTATTTTTGTTATTTTTGGGCGGGGGACGGGGTTGGTGGGGTGCCGATGTGCTGGCGGAGCTAAAGTAAGAGACTGGGTCCATCATGACCATGACCATTTTCACCAGGCCAGGGCAGAGGGCGAGGTCCCGGCAGCTAGTGCCTTGGACCCAGGATCACACAGCCTGGGGTTGGCCTCAGAGGCAAATGGTGGAGGACAGTTCCCCCACGTTAATAATAGCAGACTCACACTACCTGCCCCGAAAGTCCCGTCTGATGAAACATCGAATTAAAACCAGGCCCTGTGTGCGATCACACGCACGTCTCAACTTGTTGCACCCTTTAAAACCTGATTGTCCTTACAGAAGAGTAGGCCTTGTAATTGAAGCTACGTCCTGAACTTGGCCAGTTCGGCGTGGTCCCTAAACCCCCAACACCATGAGAACAGCTGAGGTCTGCCACCACGGATCCAGTCAGCAGTCCTATGGCATTTTGCCCTCCCAAAGTCTAGTCAACCGCGCAACGTTCTACTTCCGCATCAAGAGCAGGTAAAATCCAATCATATCATCCCTTCCTTTGGGGGGGGGGAGGGGAATGAGGGGATAGGGGGTAACATTCGAACTGTCCCTTCAATGGGTAGTCACGGGTGAGTGACCACCATTCCTATCAGAAGGTCCCTCAGGCAGATCACTATCAAGTCATTGCTTCTGGAGTGACCCTGCTCAATGACCCCTTCAAGGATCTGAAATTAAGGGAGGGGGAGGGAGGTCGTGGAAGTTCCTCCCTTAGAGCAACAATAACCTCGTGCAGTGACAAGGCTGATAACGCACAAAACACTGATGAGCTTTTTTTATTTATACAACCCAATCTCCGTCAGTATGCGGATTTGTAAGATTTTTAGTCATTGTATCCACACGCACACACTGGTCGTACTCTTCCGTAAAACGGAACTAGGTTAAACGTGTGCGCCAGATGTTCGTGTGCTTTCGCACACGGACCATCAATTATAATCTCATCAACGACTACTGGGCAAATGAATTTGGCACTGATTTTAACCTCCAAGAGAAAATATCCCCTTGACTATTTCAAACCCTGAATCGAAATATTGTATGGGAATTTACTTAAAACACAAGTCCACAGTGCCCCATTGCAACACATGATGGACAAGTCACAGTTATTCCCTCCTCTTTCAACAGATGATGGACATACAAAAGAGCCTCTCTGCAACACATGATGGACAATCACATTTATGCCTCTCTGACCACATGATTACAGTCACAGTTTTATTCCATCTCTGCAACACATGATGGACAAGTCACAGTTATTGCCTCTCTGCAACACACGGTGGACAAGTCACAGTTAGTGCCTCTCTGCAACACATGATGGACAAGTCACAGTTATTGCCTCTCTGCAACACATGGTGGACAAGTCACAGTGCCTCTCTGCAACACATAGTGGACAAGGCACAGTTATTGCCTCTCTGCAACACATAATGGACAAGTCAC
This sequence comes from Rapana venosa, assembly GCA_028751875.1. Lineage (NCBI taxonomy): Eukaryota > Metazoa > Mollusca > Gastropoda > Neogastropoda > Muricidae > Rapana > Rapana venosa. The sequence goes on along the minus strand of CM054144.1, from coordinate 1,924,272 downwards.
AGTTATTGCCTCTCTGCAACGCATGATGGACAAGTCACAGTGCCTCTCTGCAACACATGATGGACAAGGCACAGTTATTGCCTCTCTGCAACACATAATGGACAAGTCACAGTTATTGCCTCTCTGCAACGCATGATGGACAAGTCACAGTTATTGCCTCTCTGCAACACTTGATGGACAAGTCACAGTGCCTCTCTGCAACACATGATGGACAAGTCACAGTTATTGCCTCTCTGCAACACATGGTGGACAAGTCACAGTTATTGCCTCTCTGCAACACATAATGGACAAGTCACAGTTATTGCCTCTCTGCAACGCATGATGGACAAGTCACAGTGCCTCATTGCAACACATGATGGACAAGTCACAGTTATTGCCTCTCTGCAACACATGGTGGACAAGTCACAGTTATTGCCTCTCTGCAACACACTGTGGACAAGTCACAGTTAGTGCCTCTCTGCAACAGATGATGGACAAGTCATAGTTATTGCCTCTCTGCAACAGATGATGGACAAGTCACAGTTATTGCCTCTCTGAAACCCATGATGAACAAGTCATATTACACCTCTGCAGCACATGGTGGACAAGTCATATTGTACCTCTGCAACACATGGTGACAAGACGTATTATTCCCTCACTCCAACACCATGAATGTGGCAAGACACAGATGCTCCTCTGTTACACATGATGGACAAGTCAGTTTATTCCCTCTCTGCAACACACGGTGGACAAGTCATGTTCCCTCTCTGCCAACATAATTATGATGGACAAGTTATATTCTCTGTCTGCCCACAAATGTTGGACAAAGTTATAATTTATTCACTACCTTCCAACAAATGTTGGAAAAAATATAATTTATTCACTACCTTCCAACAAATGTTGAACAATTTTGTATGCAGTTTTGTCAATTTGCATTCTGTTCCTACTGGCACACGAGTCCAACAATTTCCGAAAAGCGGAATAGATTTTACCCTGTGCTCAAGAATGTTCTGCGTGTGTTCGTACACGGGACCTCGGTTTGTAGTCTCCTCCAAAAGAATCAATGTGTGTGTGATTGGTTAGGTTATGTTCATTTTTAAGGAAACATTGGCTGAACAATTATCATCATCATCTTCATCAATGCTTGTGCCTTATTGGCAACATAGGGCAGCAACAAATGTTCTCCCTTCCTTCTGTCCTAGGCCAGCTTCTATGTTTTTTTTTTTTCCCCAGGTTATGTGGAGAAGTCTTCAGCTCCTGCTTCGACAGTCCGACGCAAGTGTTGCTTGAGGGTCGTCCTCGTTTGCGTTTTCCCTCTGGTGTCCAGTGGAGGGCTGTTCGGGCTATGTTTCCCCCTGTTCCCCGACGGCAGATATGTCATATTCATCCCCATCGCTATGCATGATGATGATGTCCATGCGTTATTGTTGCAACGGGCAAAAAGTTCTTGTTTGGAGATGGTCTCAGGCCAGACGATGTGCAAGCATTCTTCTGAGATCTTATTCGTATGATGTGGATAGTTTGTCCGATGTCAACTCTCAGTCATCCGCCAGCACATCCGAGCCCGTACAAAAGGGAGGAAAGTACACGCTCTGGTATAGACATAGTTTTGTTCTGGAGCGTACTGACGATTCACTACATTGTTCAATATCTATAAGCAATTCTTGCTTTGCGCTAATTCCGTTCTGGATGTCGCCTCCTGCCTGCTTCCCGCCCGTATCCCTAACAGTGCTCCCGAGAGTACGTGACCTCTCAATTATCCTATATTAACATAGCAACTCCTATCCATGCATATGAGTGTGTGTGTGTGTGTGTGTGTGGTGTGTTGTGTGTGTGTGTGGTGTGTGTGTGTGTGTGTGTGTGTGTGTGTGTGGTGTGTGTGTGTGTGTGTGTGGATCCATATATATGAGTATATTAATGTTGAAGGGATATGGATGAAGGATGTGAAAGTGTATGTGGACGTAATTGTTTAAAATGATACATCCGTTGCCTCTGTTTATATCCATTTCGTTGTGGTTGTTGTTGTTGTGGCTGTTGGTGGTGGTGGGGTGGTGGGTGGGGTGGGGCTCTGATTTATTTTACTTTTTGTTTCTGTTTTGGGTTTGGGTGGTTTTCTTGGGGAGGGAGGGGGTAATTTTAGAACTCTTTTTCTCGACTTTCGTTAGTTCTATATTGTTCTCATTTGTCCTTGGCTGTTATTTTTTGTCCTAATGCTAGTAATTTGTCCCCCCCCCCCCCCCCCCCCCCGCTGTTGTTGTTGTGTACGTATGTTTGTGTTGTTTGATTGTTTATTTCCTTGTTGTGGTTGTTCTTTATGGATTTCATCTTTTTTGTTGTTTTATTCAGTGTTTGTATGGTTGAAGGTTTTGTGTTGTATGTTGATGAGAGGGAGGGAAGCAGTTGGTGTGTTTGTGTGTGTATTTTTTTTGGTCTTCTTTGTTTGTTCTGGTTTGATTTTTCTTTGTTGCTTGTTTGTTTGTAGTATTAATGACGGATAATTTATTCAAGATTTTTGAATTAATTGAATGCATGGTTTATATTTTTCTGGTTTATTGTGTTTGTTTTAATTCCATAATGCATATGCATGTGTCTTTTCTGTTTGATTTGTAAAGTTTACAATAGATTAGGGTTTTTTTTATTCATGCTACATGTACATTAATCTTTGTTCTCGCTTTTGTTTCTTTAGAAGATGGCTTGATGGAAAAAAGCACATGCACTTGCTTAAATCAATGTACCAAATGAAAATAAAAAGTTGACTTGACTTGACTTTGATTCCCTAACATGTTAAAAAAAATTAAAACAGCAACGAACGGTACCACACAAATCCTCCCAATATTTTTTAATCATTAAAGTTACTTTGCACATGGGTATTTTCTCTGTTTTTATAAACACATATACAAAATAAGTCTTTATTCATTAAAAAACACTAATCTTATTTGACGTTTCTTCGTTTATTCATATCCTTTCTCCCTTAATTCATAACCAGGGGTTTTTCAACAAGAAACTCAGAGGTGTGAAGCAGCCCAAACACCCCTTTGGTCTGCCGTAAGGTGAGGCTGTGGCCCGTCACGTCAGCCAGTTAGACGACGGGGCTAGAGGGGAGGAGCTTTTGTTCTGAGTCAACACGGACTCCCACCTCCCTTCCCGCACAGAACCTTCCAAATGAAACGTGTAAGCGAGGTCCTACCTGCACGAGCAGAAGACCGTGTATGCGACACATGGCTGACCTTCACGAGCATGAAGAACTAGGTTGGCGACCACATTGCTACACCCTAGCCAACCCAGGCCACAGCTCCATCCCCTGTTTAGCCCACCACAGCTCCCGCAGGATCAGAACCGGCTCTACAAGCTGGGACCACAGAGCCGCCCAAGCTGAACACGCAGTGTATGCAGTGTAGTGCAGTGTGGTGTAATGGCAGTGTAGTGCAGTGTTTTGTAGTGTAGTGGAGTGTAGTAGTAGTGCAGTGTAGTGGAGGGTAAGTAGAGTGTAGTGTAGTTAGTGCAGTATAGTGCAGTGTAGGTAAGTGCTGTGTAGTGCAGTGTTTTGTAGTGTAGTGGAGTGGATGAGTGTAGTGTAGTGTATGCAGTGAGTGTAGTGGAGTGTATGGAGTGTAGTGTAGTGTAGTTTAGTGCAGTGTATTGCAGTGTAATGTGTGCAGTGTAGTGCAGTATAGTGCATGCAGTTATGTATTGTAGTGTAAGTGTAGGTTTGTGCATGTAGTGCAGTGTAGTGTATGCAGTGTAGTGCAGTTGATTTGTATGTATGGAGTGTAGTGAAGGAGTGTAGTGGAGTGATGTAGTGCAGAGTCGTGCAGTGGTAGTGTAGGCTGTGTAGTGCAGTGTAGTCAGTGTAGTATAGTGCAGTCAGTGTAGTGTAGTGTAGTGTAGTGTAGTGTTGTGGCAGTTAGTGCAGTGTATTATAGGGCAGTGTAAGTATATGCAGTAAGTGTTGTGCAGTGTAGTGAAGTGCAGTGTAGAATAGTGCAGTGTAGTGTAGTGCAGTGTAGTGTAGTGCAGTGTAGTGTAGTGCAGTGTAGTGTAGTGCCGTGTAGTATAGAGCAGTGAAGTGAAGTGCAGTGTATTGTAGTGCAGTGTAGTGTTGTGCATGTAGTGTATTGTAGTGCAGTGTAGAGTTTTGTGCAGTTAAGTGTAGTGCAGTGTGTAGTTTATGCATCCAATACAAGACAAGTCACGTCCAAAACTCTTTAATCCTCCCATGAAGGCAATTACAATACTGACAGGCTGATATGGATACACATCAAATATTTCCCAAGACCAAAAGCTATAATTCATATTGGTTTTCAAATAAAATGTCACGAACACACACACAACACAACCACACACACCGCACGCATGCGCACACACAGTACCACGCAAACGCACGCACGACACACATCAATTGCGAAACCCACAACAATAAAGCCCATTGACTAGAAGACACAAAAACTTGTTTTGAACGCACGCATATACCAGCAAAGCACGTACAACAGAATCGCAGGTACGTGTGAGTGAGCACAACGCGAGCCAAAAAAAGACAACCCACCGCACAATATACGCACACCATCCACCAATATATGAATTCAATGTTTTAAAGACAGTTTGACTAGAACACAGACTATTTCACACAAACCCCACTCACACCACCACACACGCACACACACCTAATTATGTTATAGACTACACTCCGTAACAATGACAATCAGGCAGATAAATTCAGAGAAATGTAAAAACTAGGTATCAACATCATTGTAGAATTCAGAATATCGAATGCTTACTGGCACAAAAAATTTCCTTTTCTGTTAGTTTTGCTGATGGGACACTAAAACGGCGATCCGCAAGCACATTTGAAATACTGGAAACAAAGCATGGGGAAGATCAGCCAAAATGGCTGTGTTTTTTGCGTACTAAGCTGCGGAAGTGCAGAACGACAAGAGATCTCTTTGTACCATTTCCAATTTATTTTTGAGCAGATTCTTACAATTCCTCAGCAGGCCATCATGTTATTTAACACTAAGGTTATTGGTACCAACAAATGCAGCAAAACTAGAACACTCTCAATGTAAGACTTGTAAAACAAGAAAGGATCTTCTTCTGTCTACAAAAAATGAGTTTCAGTTTATCCTCAGAAAATAAACAGCGTAGTTTGTCCCTTATTGACATAGCGTCAGTGTTAACGTCCCAGTATAACTTGTGGTCAAAAACAGTTCCCAGAAACTTATAGTTCAAAACGTTATCAACCTCTTGATTATGATAATAATATTCTTAGAGAATGCCTGATCTTTCTGAATTCGATAGGCAGGTCATTAGTTTTCGAACATGTTAGGCTCCAGAAGATGCCTCGTCCCACCATTGTACGAACTCGGTGTGAGGCTGGACCGTGGTCAAAGACTGATCCGTATAAGAGGGAAAACAGAGCACTACTCGCTGCGAACTTTACCAGAAAGGAAATTCCATAGTTGCATCTGCAATCAACTGTGTATAGAATGTACAGAAGTGGGTGAGAGGACGCCCAACCCTGCGGAGAATCCAGTGCAGGTAATCAAACCTGAAGAAAATAATTTGTTTGCCAAAACACTGCGTGGTCAATTGTTAAAAATTCATTCATCCAACGAACAAGTTGATTGTCAAACGTCAAATTTTGAAATTATTTTGTTAACCATAATTAGTGAGGCTGCATTGTATTGAAATCTGAACTAAAGTCTGCGAACAATATTCTGGCATGAGAGTCAAGCACGTGCAACCGACCAATCCTGCCATTGGGGAACTAGGAAGGATCGAATCAAAAGAACCAAGCCAAACAGACCAGGTCAGGTAAGGAAAGGTCATGTAAATAGGTCAGCACTGCACGTCAAGTTCCCCTTGTCCCCGGAGGCATCCTTCTCAGTGCTCGTACCTGTTCCTGGTGACTGGAGTGCTTGCTGCACTGACTGAAAGTGAATGGCCGCTGGACAGCTCGTGGTGTCGCCATGGCACCGTGGATATGGTGACCTAACTTCCGTGCAGGACACTGACTCCGTGTGATGAGAAGGAGGGGTTTCCCAGGGTGGACATCGTATTGTCCTCCTGGTCAGGATGGTTAGAGACTGTGAGAGAGAGCAGACAGCAGACAGCCAGAACAGAAAATCGACAGAGGAACCCATCACATCAAACAGAAATGGGATAAAACAACCACACCTTGGAAAACCCATAAATGACCGTATCTACCAAAAAACACGAAAACCCAACAAACACACAAAGGAACAAACACCTTAGAGTCCTACAATCGGACTCTGCTAGTAATAATGGGGCATAGATTGCCCCAGAGTCCAAAGCTTTAACTATTCTTATTTAAGTAGTTTACAGACTAATCTTTTCAACCATTAGGCGTTTTGATCCAGTCTGTGAAACATGACACCAAACAAATCGAAATAGAAAGAACGCTACAAGGAAGGTGTAAAGGTTACAGAATAAAAGGGTCGCTGGGTGTCCTGAGACATCAACTGCCATTTCACAAAGCCCCAAAAAACACGCCCTCGCAGGAATCACTTACTCATGAGATATGTTTGAAACTGATCTTTGTTTTCTGATGCGTTTCATCATTTGTTGGAGGCTTATTCCATAAGTCACTGTCTGAAAACAAGAGGCTCGATTTGCATAGGATATTTCTGAGACTTTGGGATGCTAGCAAATTGGTGTGTCTAGTTTGGTTAAATTTGGAAGTTTTGGTAATCTTCGGTGGTGCTTTATGATCAACAACTTTTTTTTGCATAAATCATTTTTATTGAATAAAAGTTTGTTTCGAAAAGTCAGGACATTTGTTGCCTTGTAATCCTCAATTGTCAGGGAGCTTAACTCTAATACGTTTTACTGCTCTTTTGGGGACGGGATAACTCAGTGGTCAGAGCACTCGCTTTCCCCCAGCCAAGTTAAGCAGCGTCGAGCTTGGTTGCCAGTTGGATGAGTGACCGTTTGCGCACCTTGGCTTCAGCACAGTTCCCCAGTTCACCCGGCTTTAAACGGGTACCTGCCTCTTTAGGTTGAGGGATAGTAAAGCAGCAAGGGAGAGGAGATGGGCGCCGCCCTCAATATGCTGGCCTCTAGAGAAGTGAGGTCTCTGACGCCTCGCTCCCCTACGACATTATAGATTATGGGACACCTTTACCTTTACTGCTGTTTTCTATAAACAATGAATGAATTTCAAGCTCGTTTCACTGCATAATATACTACTACTACTACTACTAATACTACTACTAATACTACTACTACTTCTACTACTACTACTACTACTACTACTACTACTACTACTACTACTACTACTACTACTACTACTACTACCACATTGAATTTACATAGCGCTATATCTTGCAACAAAACAAATCAAAGCGCTTTCATTCATCCCTACTCACTCACATGCAGCCAGTTACAATTAATAGGTTGGGTTTTTTTACAAATTCAAATGTATACACACACGCTCGCACGCACTGTTTGGCCATCAGATCATTAACCCATCACACTGTTTGTTTGGCCAGCACATAATTGACCCATCACACTGTTTGTTTGGCCAGCACATAATTAACCCATCACACTGTTTGTTTGGCCAGCACATAATTAACCCATCACACTGTTTGTTTGGCCTGCACATAATTAACACATCACACTGTTTGTTTGGCCAGCACATAATTAATCCATCACACTGTTTGTTTGGCCAGCACATAATTAACCCACCACACTGTTTGTTTGGCCAGCACATAATTAACCCACCACACTGTTTGTTTGGCCAGCACATAATTAACCACCACACTGTTTGTTTGGCCAGCACATAATTAACCCACCACACTGTTTGTTTGGCCAGCACATAATTAACCCACCACACTGTTTGTTTGGCCAGCACATAATTAACCCACCACACTGTTTGTTTGGCCAGCACATAATTAACCCATCACACTGTTTGTTTGGCCAGCACATAATTAACCCACCACACTGTTTGTTTGGCCAGCACATAATTAACCCACCACACTGTTTGTTTGGCCAGCACATAATTAACCCATCACACTGTTTGTTTGGCCAGCACATAATTAACCCATCACACTGTTTGTTTGGCCAGCACATAATTAACCCACCACACTGTTTGTTTGGCCAGCACATAATTAACCCACCACACTGTTTGTTTGGCCAGCACATAATTAACCCACCACACTGTTTGGCTGCCGGATCCCAGATCCTCACACTGATTGCTCATTATTTCATTGTTGCTTTTACCAAGTTATTGTCACTGCACAATGCGGCCTAGCGACAAAGGGGTTGCGCGCGACTTTCTTATAAAGACAAGAAAACATGCATGTTGCATTTAAGGTAATGAAAAGAAAAGAGCTCTTTATAAATGGATACGACTTTAAGCTCTGGCGTAAACTCAGCTTCAAACTGAATCTAAAGTTATGTCAAGGATAAACAACGAGAACCAATAAAAGACACCTAAAATAATAACAGAAAACATTCTAGATTGCAATATCAGACCATCCAATCAAATGTTATATGAAATGTTCAATAAGTATTCTTGCTGGAGATTGCAGCATGCGATTATTTCTATTTGGTGTTTAGCTGTGATTGTCGTAGTTTATGTGCTTCAGCAATGAACATTGTAACAGAACCAACTATCTTGCCTTCAGAAAGCTTCTAAACTGGAAAGACTATAGCTTTTTCGTATGGCAACATGATTATGCTTGACATTGAAACAGTAAGTGTACTTCATCATCAGGACGATGACCACACAGTCATAGGGCACGGGAACTGTGTGGACCTCTCAGGTTGAAGCCATCTTTTGTTTGCATTGAAATCAAGTGCTCTTCATCGAAATCTGGCGTAGTGTAGTCGGTGCGATTTGTCAGTGACTATTTGGAGATAGTGTTTAAACCTGGAATGACAACTAAAACGAAAAAAACAGCAGTGTTTATCTTTACTTTCGAAATACGAGTGGCAGATTTGTTTAAACAAAATTAACGAGTCCGTCTTTAAGTCAGAAACACACTGATGCCCGCTACCTGCTTCCGAAGACAACCAGACGATTCCAAAACCATGTTCCGACAAAAGATGTTAAAACATGGTATGCACTCTCCTCTGGAGTTAAAATCAGTGCCGACTCCACTCTCCCCAAATGTCCTTTGCATGAGACTATCAACTGAGGCTCCGTGTGCGAACGCACACAGAACATTTTACGCACACGTGAAAACCCGTTCCGCTTTTCGGAAGAGTAGGTCATTTTCTGCCGGTGGGAACGGAAGACAACATTTACAAAACTGTACACACACACGGGAACATGATTAAAAAGGACATGAGTGCTTATTCCATTATCCTCGAAATAAAAGAATAAATTAATAGAAAAACAAATTAATTCCCGATTTTTCTCACCCAATTCCATGTGTATAACCATCATGTATAACCTATCGTGTATAACCATCGTGTATAACCATCATGTCATAAGATACATAAACGTGACTGGAACTTTCAGAAGTTATAGTCAGAACTTAATACACTTAACAGACGGTTTGATGTGTAAAGGATCTCTTTCCGTTTCTCCATATAGTACAGTATATGACGAATGAATTGGATATTTAAAAAGATGTATGTTAATAGCAAATGCATGTGTCACGGTTCGCATAATTCTGCACATAATTCCGTGCATTACTCAGTGCTATTTCTCTCTCTGTGTCTGGATGCTGGTGTCTTTCTGTGTTCACATTCGCATTGTTTTTTTACGTACATGGTGAACTCCAGCTTAGTGGCATGCACATTCCCTTTTCTCTGCAATTTTTCATGCAGGTTAGCTTCTCGTGAAGTTCCTGGTCGTGAGTTGGGGTTTACTTCATCAGCTGAGTAGCAACAGCTTTAAATAGGAGGAGGTCTTGACTTCAGGAGGAGGAGGAGATTCAGTCTTTGGCTGAAGTTCGTTGGTCGCCGTTCCACCTGGGCTGTTGGGCGCTGCGTGATGTTGTGTCTTTTTTTGGAGAGCAGGGGGAAGCAGTACCTTGGAGTAGTTCAGGCTCCTGTGAACCCGGTCTTCGTTCTTCGTTGTTACGTCGTGTCCGTCCTGTCAACGTCTTCCTTGGGGTGCGGGAGTGCACCGTTCTTCTTCTTGGAGAGCAGAGGGAGCAGTCATCTTTGAGTGGTTCGGGCTCCTGGGTACCAGTCTACGTTCTTCGTTGTGCTGTCCGTTTTGTCAACGTCTTTCCTGGGTGCAGGAGTGCACCTTGTTCTTTCTCAGTGACAGGTTACTGTGGGTGCCTCCAGCGGTGGAGTCGATCCTGGAGAGGGTGAAGCCCTGAGGAGTCGCCGACGGCTTGTCCCTTGACCCTCTGTCCCTTTATCCCCTGGACCCACTTCTTTTCCCCACGACCCATTTCCCTTCTCCCTGCTGCCCTGTCCACCCGTGACCCGCCTTGAGGACTTCAGACTGCCTGGGCTACCCCCAAAATGATAGTGCTTGGAAACCTGAGTTGTAACTGTGAGGGAAGTGGGAGGGGAATATTCATCAATTGGGTTCCAGAACTGTACAGAAGAGGGGATGGGATTAGTTATTTAGGACTTAAAGTGTGACTGGAAGTTGAACCTGTGTGTGTGAGAGAGAGTGGTTTAAGTATTTGGCTGATGGGATTGTTTTGATTTTTGGAAAGTAAAGTTTGGAACTTTTCTTTGGTGTTCTGTGTTTGGTGTTGATGGGAAGAGAGTTAGAGAGGGCATGGGTGGGGGCTTAGCCACAATCCCTTATGGAGCGTGACAACATGCCATTTTTTGCTGCCTCAACCTCTGTGACGTCCCCGTCCTGCTGTTCCCACGGGCTCATCCCAATCTCCCGCCACAGCCATACCCAGATTCGTTAGGTCTCGTCCCTAGGGTCGGAATTCTTCAGGGAGCCTATCAATATCAGACCGCGTAGAGCCACCAGCCAGAGGGACCCTGCACTGCTTCTGGGTCACTTTCGTGGTGTTCAGTGGCGCCTGTTCTGCGATAACATACGCAGGACACCACCTACTAAGCCCCCTACTAACGACAGTATTAGCTAGCCGCGGAGCCAGACTGAGTGCGTTGCCCACCCGAAGTGACAACCACCACAACGTCCCTTCAATGACTGTCCCCCGCTAGCTTCCAACCCCAAAGGCTTTGACACAGAAGTGTATGGGCAAAATGAATCTGAGATCACCATGAGACAAGACAACCGGGACCACCGAATCAGAGGCAATTTTCTAAAAAGTGTATGACCAATGATAATGAGGATGGCGTAATGGTGCTGCTATGGAGGAGCATGTGCTTTGCTACTATTTGACAGGGTTGAACTATACGCATACTATACTACCATACCACACCATACTACCATACCACACCATACCACCAACCACACCATACTACCAACCACACCATACTACCATACCACACCATACTACCATACCACACCATACTACCATAACACACCATACTGCCATACCACACCATACTACCAACCACACCATACTACCAACCACATCATACCACTATACCACACCATACTAACTATACCACACCATACTACCATACCACACCATACCACCATACCACACCATACTACTATACCACACCATACTACCATACCACACCATACCACCATACCACACTATACCACCATACCACACCATAGTGCAAGCGCTTCGATTTTTTTTTACAAGATTCAGCGCTATATAAATTCCATATATTATTATTATTACTACCATACCACACCATACCACCATACCACACCATACTACCATACCCCACCACACTACCAACCACAGCTCCGAGACCACCCTAGTCCACACCTTAAATACACTTGTACACGCTTCTGACTCAGGAAAAGTCTCCCTTCTCACTCTACTCGACGTATCTGCAGCCTTCGACACTATAGACCACTCAATTCTTCTCTGCGGGGGTCGGGATAGCCTAGTGGTTAGAACATTGCGCTCGCAATCTGACGACCCGGGTTCGATTCCGGTTCAAGAGGATATTTTCCCCTGGAGTTAACATCAGTGCCGACTCCACTCTTCCCAAAAGTCCTTCGGATGAGACTATAAATCGAGGCCCCGTGTGCGAACGCACGAAGAACAGCTTGCGCACACGTCAAATCATGTTCCGCTTTTCGTAAGAGTAGGTCACTGTGTGCCGGTGGGAACAGATGACAAAATTTTCAAAACCGCATACACACGGGGACTGGACGTAAAAAGCATATAAGTGCTTATTCAATTATCCTCGATATAAAAGAATGAAATATAAAATAAAATATGAATAAATATAAATATAAAATATACCGTCTCCAAAACACGTTTCGTATTAAAGACACCACTCTCACCTGGTTCAGTTCATACCTTACAGACCGATTCCACGCAGTTTCAGTAAATAAGATTCAGTCAACACCTTCAAAACTGGAATGCGGAGTCCCACAGGGGTCAGTTCTCGGCCCTGTTCTTTTCACTCTCTACACTGCCCCACTTTCACATATAATAAACTGTCATCAAATCAGACATCTTTTTATGCAGGCGACTCTCGGATTCTTAGCAGTGAAACTCCCCAAAATCTGCCTTCTCTCTTGACAAATATGTCCTACTGCCTTCAAGATAGCAGCTGAGTTTTCCATACCCAAACGCAAAACCAGCAAGAATGGAAAGCGATCAGGCAATAGATGGTGGACTAAAACATGTGAAGAAGCAGTAAACTATAAAAAGGAACAGTACAAAACATGGTTAAAAGATCAATCAGAAGAAAACTTTATTCGTATGAAATGTGCTAAATGTCATTGTAAAAAAGTAATAGCTCAAGCGAAAAACAAGTATTGGACAGAATTCTGTACAAATGAAGTATCAGAATCCAAGGACTTACATAAAGTTTGGAAGAAAGTTGCTGAAATGAAAAATGGATTTCAACTCCCATCATATCCAATCAAGTTTGAAAATAATAGATTTCCAAGCACAGTTGAAAAAGCAGAAACCTTCGTCACAATGTTTTCAAAAAATAGTTCATCCTTAAAGCTTCTGTCGGACTTCAAAAGTAATGACACACCAGAAAAGCTAAACAAATCAGAAAATCCATCATCATATAATGCTGATTATTTGAACGCACCCTTTCAATATGACGAATTTATTGAAACGTTAGATTCGTTTTCACATAACAAGACAGCAGTTGGTCCCGACGGTATATCTTATCAAATGTTGACCCATATGCCTTTAAAATGGAAAAGGCTACTTTTTTCATTTTTCCAAAATTGTTGGATAAATGGCACTCTTCCTAATATCTAGAGGCAGTCGATAGTAGTTCCAATCCTTAAGAAAGGTAAGATGCGGTCATCAGTAGATAGTTATAGACCAATTGCCCTTACTTCCCAAGTGGGTAAAGTAATGGAAAAAATTATACATAAGCGTATGTTTCATTATTGTGAAAAAAATGATGTTATTCCGACCAATCAGGCTGGCTTTCGAAAGGGAAAATGTACTTCTGATCACTTAGTTAAATTAACCCATCAAATTAAAAAACAATTTTTCAGAAGAAAAAGCCTATTAGCCACATTCTTTGACGTTAAGAAAGCTTATGATAGAGTCTGTCATGAACAATTGTTGCATAAATTGAAGCACATTGGTATCAATGGAATTTTATATAAATATCTTACAAATTTTTTAGCTGATAGATCAATTTGTACTAAACTGGGTCCAGTCTACTCATCCTTTAAGTCTATTGATTTAGGTATTCCGCAGGGATCAGTGCTTGCCCCGATTTTGTTCTCTATTCTTGTACATGACCTTCCTAGTTGTTTGTCAACTGATACACAAGTTGTTCAGTATGCTGATGATATCGCTATATGGATAAATACTTCAGTTCGGAAAAACACCACAAAAAGAGTTATTAATTATGTTGAAAAATTATATCAAGACGAGCTTAATAAATTCCGTAATTTTATGAATGAGAATAAGCTAGAATTATCTGCAGAAAAAACATGTCTGGTGCTTTTTAATAATGGTGAAAACCCTCCAAAATTACCAATCCTGAAATTAGAAGGAACAGTGCTAAAGTATAAACCCGATGTCAAATTCTTAGGTGTTATTTTAACTAGAAAGCTGAGCTGGAAGTTGCACATCAACCAGTTAATATCTGAGGCTAGAAAAAGACTTAACTTTTTAAAAATAGTAAGTTCCCAGGCATGGAGCCAAGATACCAAGACACTGATACATTTGGCTCAATCTTTAGTACGCTCAAAATAAATCTATGGACAAGAAGTTTATTTTTCTGCTGCGGATTATCTACTTAAAAAATTGCAAAGCTTAGACAGTAAAGCCATAAAAATAGCACTTGGTGTTCTAGTCCATGCTAACATAACTAATACTTATAAAAAAGCACAGTTGCTCTCTCTTTCTGATCAACAAAGATTGGCCGTATCAAAGTATGTGATTCGAAGTCTCTCTGTTCCAAATTCAGTAAAAGGTGAAATTCTTATGAATCAAGACACTGATTATCCAAAACGAGCAAGCAATATTTCATTTATGCTGCCAATTAAAAATTATACAGATTCATTAATGAAAGACATTGGTATTGACCTAACAGCAATTCCAATTTTTCCAATGGTTCCTCAAATGCCTCCTTGGGAACATATATCAGCTAATTTTGACATTGACTACACGGATGTAAAAAAGAATGAGGATCAAAATTTACTCATCGTTGATGTCAAAAGTCACATTGAAAGTAATTATTCTAATTATTTAACAGTGTATACTGATGGATCTGTACTGGAATCAGGAAGAAATGGGGCAGCATTTGTGATTCCTGTTTTAAAAGTACAAAAATCATTTCATTTAGGAAAACATTTTTCTATTTTTACGTGTGAATTGTTTGCAATCCTTATGGCCTTGAACTTTTGGTCAAATACTGCGCTTGATGTTCTTTTTTGCGTTGACTCAAAAGCAGTATTGATGGCACTAAAGCACTGGCAGGGGAACATAAGGAAAGATATTGTATTTGAGATTAAATTCTTGATACATTGTATTGCAAGCAGAGGCATACAAATAACTTTTTGCTGGGTCCCTTCTCACTGTGGAATCTATTGGAATGAGTTGGTTGATTCTTTAGCAAAACAAGGTGCCTCTGATTGCAACAGTGAAATGTTTGATTCCAATCTTTCATTGTCCTCGCATGAAATTAATGTTAAATTGATAAATTGTATGTATTCCAAAATGAAGAAAACACACTTAGAAAACATTTCTTGCTCACGGAAAGTATAAATTTTAATATATAAAATGAGACTTTAATGCATGGAACACTAAATATTCTAAAAATGTGACATGTTGCTGTTCTCAATCTCTTTCAATCCACCATTTATTGTTTGATTGCCCAATCCTAACTGACCTGTTCAAAAATAGAGGAATAGATATTCATAAAAAACATTCCACTGTTCAAGAAGTTTTATATGACTCTCAGCACTTCACAACATCAGTTGCTGATATTATATATTCTTCCCCAGTAAGACCTCTACTGTAGACAGTTGTGAGAATATAAATATACATCATGAGAGAGAGAGAGAGAGAGAGAGAGAGAGAGAGAGAGAGAGAGAGAGAGAGAGAGAGAGAGAGAGAGAGAGAGAGAGAAGTTGGTTTGAATGCGGGTGTGTCCTTATCACCAAGTAGTGAATGGACATTAAACAAACAAAACAAACAAACAAGAACAAGTTACAGCTAAATGCAGATAAAACCGAAGCCATGCTTATAGGGACCAAACACAAAGTCTCTTCCATCAAAACAGCTTCAATAGAATTCGGCAATACGTCTGTCTCTCTATCCACTGCAATGAAATATCTAGGGATAGTTATCGACAACACACTCTCCATGCAAAATTTCATCACCCAAACCTTCCAGTCGTGCTACTGTCAATTACGGCGCATTTCGAAAGTATCTGTCCACCGATGCAACATCCAAACTAGTCACCTCTCTCATTCTCTCACGTCTAGACTATTGCAATTCTGTTCTGGCTGGTCTGCCAATATCATCTATACACCCTCTTCAACATATACAAAACTCTGCAGCTCGACTAGTCCTCAGAAAGAAAAAAATCTGAGGATATTACTTCTCTCCTGCGATCTCTTCACTGGCTGCCTGTGCCACAGAGGGTAAACTATAAGATCTGTACCCTCTGTTACAAATGTCTCCACAAAACGGCATCTTCCTACCTCTGTGAATGTCCTCACTTGTACACTCCTTCTCGTTCCCTCCGTTCTGCTGCAGATACCTTGTGCTTAAGAATGCCTAGATTCAACGAGTCCACTGTTGGCCGCTCTTTCTCTGTTTCTGGTCCATCGATCTGAATAACCTCCCTCCCTCTCTCCACCAAAAGCCTATTTATGATGATTTTAAATCCAGTCTAAAGACACATTTATTTCAAACTTAAGATTGTCCGCTCTTGTTTCATCTCTGTTCTGTCCCTGCCCTCAACAACCAACTCCCCCCATTACCGTGTGGAGTGTACAACCTTCGTGTGTGTGTGTGTGTGTGTGTGTGTGTGTGTGTGTGTGTGTGTGTGTGTGTGTGTTTACATTAAAATTTGTGAAAACTATTAATTGTGCGGGTGTGTATGTTTACATTTGAATTTGTAAAAGTCTGTTAATTGTAACTGGGTCATGTGAAAGACTAGGATGAATGAAAGCGCTTTGATTTGTTTCTTGCAAGATACAGCGCTGTATAAATTCAATATGTTATTATTACTATTAAATATATCCTGGCGTCAACGGGTCCAGAGAGATGCACACACCTGCAGTGTTGATCAGGTAATTTGAGCAACATTCTCAAAATGGCATCGCTAAAGTGGATGAAGCTCGACTGTGTAGTCCGTCTTCCCACTGATCCCACAGCACACTCACTCTAGGTAGGAGCCGGCCGGAGTCCGAAAAATCCCTATGATTCTTATGGGAATCGAACCCGGGACCTTCCAGTCGCAATCCAAGGCTCTAACCACTGCACCACGGGGGCTGGTAAATGTACGTACTTGATCTATATATAGTGTGTGGATTAACAGTACATCTCCATATTTCGGACGCATATGTAAGTAAAGGTTCTATTTGAACATCAAACAGTTTTAAAAAACAACAACAACAACAACAATCTACCGAATTCAACTTTGGTAATGTTTTAAGAGTTTGATTGCTCCTTTTCCCCTTTCCTAAAAGATTTACGCCATGCAACATTTAGGCTTAGCTTCCTTGAAAATGTCATCCCTAGGTATTTATAAGAATTCACTACTTTCACTTCAGCATTTCCATAAAACAATTGTTCACACACTGATAAACGTCCACCCATTCTAAACAAATCATAATGTTTGTTTTATCCAGATTGACTGTTAAATCTAGGAGATCTGCCTCTTCCTTTAATATATCTAGTTGCTTTTGTAGACCTAGTACCGTGTCAGACAAAAGAATCCTATCATCAGCAAACAGTAGTCAATGGCTCCTGGGATAATTTGAATACCGTGCTTTTCTTTTTCGCTTACTCTAACGGCTAATTCCTTAATTAATAAAAAGAAGACAATTGTGTTTGTGCGTGTGTGAGAGAGAGAGAGAGAGAAGAGAAGAGAGAGAGAGAGAGAGAGAGAGAGAGAGAGAGGAGAGAGAGAGAGAGAGAGAGAGAGAGAAAGAGCGTGTGTGAAGTCACTTTTTTATTTCCAGACGGTACATAATGTGTGTGTGTGTGTGTGTGTGTGTGTGTGTGTGTGTGTGTG
This sequence comes from Rapana venosa, assembly GCA_028751875.1. Classification (NCBI taxonomy): domain Eukaryota; kingdom Metazoa; phylum Mollusca; class Gastropoda; order Neogastropoda; family Muricidae; genus Rapana; species Rapana venosa. The sequence continues at coordinate 1,906,569 of CM054144.1, read as the reverse complement.
TGTTGAGAAAGAGATGGACACAGGGTGAGGAGAGAAAGAGAGATATATATAGAGAGAGATGTTTCTTTTAAGGTATAACGTGATGATGATAACATCAGGACAGTGGTCTGTTTCCCTGATGTTGATCTCTACCTTCCTTTGATTCCTGTCTCATGGACAGATGGAGCAGAGGAACTCTGGGCACCACAGCAGCGGATCCAGTGGAGAAACTCCCTTCTGAATTTGGTTCCAGTCAGGCAGTAGAGGACAAAGTTGACGGCGCTGTTGATGGACCACATCTGATACAATATCACCTGCACCAAAGTATCCCAAGCTTTTGTACCTGGAGTTTTATTTTCATCATAAAGAGAATAACTAATCAACACTGTTCTCACATATAATGGCAGGGTCAAGACCAGAAAAGCACAGGATATTGCCAGAATCATGATGGTTGTCCTGTAGGAGGTTTTCCTCCGACTGTCAGTGCTGTTCACATTGCTGATGTTAGACTCATTGCCTCCACTTATAGAAGAAGACGATGACACTGCTTTAAACAGACTGACAGACAAAATCATATCGCAGACAATCATACAGACACCAGGTATGAAGGAAGCCAGGAGCAAATGTATCAAGGAGAAAATATCATTGTAGAATTGTTGATATATGCCTTTTATGGTATGACACCCTACATTCTCTGACACATCAAGTCCAATCAGAAGATGAAAAGTAAAAGCACACATAACAAAGACAACAGTTGCTATGACAACCCACGTTCTTCGGACAGTGCACATCACTCGCATTCTGTGTGGCCACAGGACCGCCATTGTTCTCTGTACTGTCACACAGGTCACCAGCCAGGCAGATGTAAAACTAGAGCAATAGAGCAGGAAGTTGCGAAGTTTACAGATGGCGGCATGCAAAGTGACAATGTCTACCTGAAAAACATACCAAATCCATTGACGTGGCAGAGCTGCACAGAGCAAGGTGAGGTCAGACACAGCAAGGGACATAAGAATAGCATGCTGAGAAGAGTTGTGGTCCTTTATCCGCCGCATGATGCAGATGGTAGCGATGTTTCCAAAGCTTCCCAACAGAAAAATACAGGGAAGGCATGTTTTCCAGATGATCACAGCCACTTGGTATTCCAAGTAATCACAGTAGGAACATCCCTCTGACCAGTCTGTTGTGTTGTCTGTATGTTCATTGTTGTCACTTGAAAAATTGTTCATGCTTGACGTATTCCAGAAAGCTTGTTCTGATATAACTCTGTGAATATAGAACACATTAAAGTAACAGAGATAGATTTATTGAATGATTAGTTGATAGATAATTTGGTTTCTAAGATTACATATGAGTTTCCACATACTTTTTTCATTCAGTCCTTATCCTGTCACAATAAATAGTTTCAAGGAGGGGGCTCTGGGTGCCATGGTACCTTTGATGCTTGGCTTCTACATGGAAAACTGCAATAGTTACACCCCTACTCAAAAGGCACGACCTTGACCCTAACACTCTGACTAACTATAGACCTGTATCTAACCTACTGTTCATTTCTAAAGTCTTTGAAAAAGTTGTTCTGAAACAATTCAACAGCCATCTTCATTCCAATAACCTCCTTCCCCCTTTTCAGTCTGTCTATCGTATCAACCACAGCACCAAAACCACCCACGTTCAAACCCTAAACACGCTTCGACATGCTTCTGACACAGGAAAAATCTCCCTTCTCACTCTTCTCGACTTATTTGCAGCCTTCGACACTATAGACCACTCAGTTTCCTCCGACTTCAAAAAACCGTTTGGTATTACTGGCACAGCCCTCACCTGGTTTAGTTCATATTTCACAGACCGATTCCAAACAGATGCAGTGAACACAATCCAATCATCACCCGTCAAACTGGAATGCGGAGTCCCACAGGGATCAGTTCTTGGCCCTGTTCTTTTCACTCTTTACACTGCTCCACTTTCACATATAATCGATCGCCATTAGATCAGCAATCATTTTTATGCAGACGATTCTCAAAGTCTGAGCAGTGATATTCCTGAAAATCTACTTTCTCTCTTGACAAAATTAATATGTCCTACTGCCTTGAAGACATCCATAATTGGATGATACAGAACAAGTTACAGCTAAACGCAGATAAAACCGAAGTCATGCTTGTAGGTACGACACACAAACTGTCTCCCATTACAACTGCTTCAATAGATTTGGGCAAAATGTCTGTCCCTCTACCCACTGCTGTGAAGTATCTAGGGGTCATTATCGACAAGACACTCTCCATGCAAAACTTCATCACCCAGTCATACTACTATCAATTACGGCGTATTCGTGCAGTTTGAAAGTACCTGTCCACTGATGAAACATCCAAATTAGTCATGTCTCGCATTCTCCCATGTCTGGACTATTGCAATTCTCTTTTCGCTGGTCTGCCAGCATCATCTATCCACTCTATTCAACGTATACAAAACTCTGCAGCTCGACTAGTCCTCAAAAGAAAACATCCGAGCATATTACTCCTCTCCTGCGATCTCTCCACTGGCTGCCTGTGCCACAAAGAGTAAACTATAAGATCAGTATCCTCTGTTACAAATGTCTCCACAAAACAGCACCTTCCTACCTCTGTGAATGTCTTCACCTGTACACTCTTTCTCGTTCCCTCCGCTCTGGTGCAAATACCTTGTGCTTACGAATACCTAGATTCAACAAGTCCACTGTTTGCCGTTGCTCTTTTTCTATTTCTGTTCCATCGATCTGGAATAATCGCCCTCCGTCCTTTCACCAAAAGCCTACTTATTACACTTTTAAATCCGTCCTCAAAACACATTTATTTTAAACCTAAAACTTCCTGCTCTTGTTTCATCTCATTTCTGTCCTTGCCCTCAACAGCCAAAACCCACACCACCCTGCCAAAACACACAACCTGTGTGTATGTGTGTGCGTGTGTGTGTGTGTGTGTGTGTGTGTGTGTGTGTGTGTACGTGCGTGCGTGTGTGTATACATTTGAACTTTATAAAACTATTCATTGTAACATGTTGCATGAGTTAGAGTAGAATGAATGCAAGCGCTTTGATTTGTTTTGCAATATATAGCGCTATATAATTCTTTTTTTTTCATTCTTAAGGGTGGGTGGTATCACTGCTCCTCAGCCATCTCCTGAATCTTTCCCATGCTGGCTCTAGCACCACACCCCAGGACCTCACTCAGCAGGGAAGCTAAAGCAAGGGGGGGGGGGGTTATATTAAAATGACATCACTGAATGTGCAACCTCATGATGCAGGTTACCAGCCAAAGCGAATGAAGTACCCTTGAACTCAATGGTTACGTGTTCGAGACCAAGGCAAGCCACATAGATGAGGACATCCGCTGTGGTCAGGCATGAACAAGGATGGGATCAGCCATGTGCCATTGCCCCAAAGACATATCTATATATTACACCAACACCCATAGCAAATGCATTACTGGATCAGCCGGAAGGAACATGGGAGACCACTCAACTCCGATGCTGCTGCTGTGCCGATGATGGCGGTGGCCAATGTCGCCCAAACCCCTGGCACCTCCAGATGCAGCTCCAGAAGGGTTTTCAGAAATGTCTCCAGTGGCAGCTCCAGAAGGGTTTTCAGAAATGTCTCCAGTGGCAGCTCCAGAAGTGGCTCCAGAGGCAGTGTTGCTAAGGTCCAGCTGTTCTTCCCTTGTTGGAGTAGTTCTGCTGCAATACCCAACACAAAGCTGTGACCACGCAATTAGCATAATGGTATAACATGAGTGTCAACCCCTCCCTCCATCCCGCGCTTTCCCCACTTTATCAATTTGCATAATTTATCTCATCAAAATTCCTCCTACGATGTTACAATTACCGTATTAACATTCCATAAAGTAAACTGTGAAACAGACAGATGCATAAACAAGACATAACCTCCACTGATAGTTGGAACTCAACAATGCTATGACAGTGAGAGGAACGAGACAGATTACTGGGGACAGTGCTTGAATCAGGCAATGCTGGTCAATCGGCAGTCCCATCATCGGAAAACCCCAGTACTATAAAGAAGTCAAAGAAATGTGTATTGGAAATAATAAGTCACTAGAAACAAAAAGGAGTCTGGGTTGTATGTATGGAAAACTCTATCCTCTCTCTTCCCCCCACCAAGGCAGTGTTCAAGAGAAGAGACTATTGCAACAAAACATCAAGTGGTGAAGTCGGCGGTTCGAAACCTCAGTGCTACTCCTGCCCACTTCAGTGCACAGAGTGGGTAAATCATTTTAACCACAGATGTGTTTGTACTTCAACAAATAATTGTTGACACTTCCGAGTGTCTAAACTGAACAATCTAATGGAACCAATGTCCACCCTACCTACTTCAGGCAGCTGGGGGCGGGGAGGGGGGGGGCTGACTTCTTCTTGTTACCACCCACCCTCCTGAGTGATTTGCCAAAGAAACATGAAGCTCTTTCAGCCTTTTTGTACACCAATTATTATACTTAGCAGAATTGTCGGGCTTTCAGAGCATAGAATATGTGTATACCCAAATGTCTCAACTGACAAGCATTTTCACTATTCAAAATAATTTGAAGGAATAGCTCATTTGCATTAGTAAAGAACTTCGACAAATATTTCTAGCTCAAGTCTGTAAACTTTGTACATTCAAAGATAAATTGGATTTCAGTTTCAATTTTGTCATTTAAGGGCAATTTTTAGATTTACCAGTACATCTGTTATTTAAATTTAAACTACCAGTTCCAAGTCAAAATTCAACCAGTATATACCTGAATTTACCCATCATCATAGCAGTAATATGTTCAAATGACCCATACCTCTCGAATATGTTACCTTCTGTCAGTTTTACATGCCAGTCATGATGAAAACAATCAACAATACGTTGCTTTGATTCTTTTAGAAAAAGACAACCTGTTCATTTCCTACACCACCGTTTACCCACACTTAGGAAAAAACAAATACTTATAGGAATCTTTTAATACAATATGATCAGTTCTTGAAATCTGATAATCCTTTGGTGAGTTCCGGGATCTTGTTGACAGTCATCAAATAAGCCTGTTTTGGAAATCCCCATAAAACATATTTTGAAATTTAAACCAGTGCGTAACAGACCTTATGGTACTATCAATATGCAAAGGATAACGTCCCGTTTCCCCATAAATCATTGCATTTAAAGTTTATAGGCAAACATTTAGTAAATGCCTGCAAGCAAATGATTGTAGTGATTCAATACAGCACAATGTTGTAAAACTCCAGAGCTCAGAAGCATATAACAACACAGGTTTGACCTGGGCACCAAAGAGCTTAAAAAAACACAAAGATATTCAGTTACTCAAGACTTACATTGCTTTAAAGATCTCAAAAACTTTATGTTTTGAATGCCTGACATGAGCCCCTAGTGCTTTTTCAAAAGATACTTTGGCTGTAAGCGTTAAACGAAGATACTTGTTGCTATTAATCACTTAAAAAGTTTGGCCTTTGAAGTACACTTTTCTGTCGTGGATAAATACCCACCTTTCCTAAACACCATACTCTTAGTTTTACCAACACTTACAGTTAATCCTTAAGTGTCAGATGCTCTCTGTAAGTTTCTTAGTTGGTTTTGAAGGCCACTAGGGCTATGAGAAACAAAAGCCACATCATCTGCAAACAAGAGAACAATTTCATGTAATCCAGGTAAAAACCGAAAACCATGTTCACCCTTTCGTGAACCTTCTTCGGCTACTTCAGTGATTAATAATGAAACACATTAGAGGAGACATCAGACAGCCCTGCTTCATGTCCACTACACATTAAAAAAAATTCAGACACTTCAGAACCCCAGTAAACACAACCTTGCATACAACCATACATACTTTCCAACATGCAAATGATTTTTTTATATAAAACATTGACTTTTTAGCACTTTCCAGGGCCTGTCACGATTTGCTGTATCAAAAGCTTGTCAGTAATCTATGAAAGCAACATATAGTTGACTTCTCTTCTGACCATTCCAACATGACCTGAACATTGAAACAAGTCAAGTCATGTGTTTTTTTCCTGATGGTACATCAATACATCAATAATATCTAACTACATTATTGCACAACCCATAACAATAAAATATCTGCTTTGTACATCTGTCATATCTGGGCAATTTTGAGAGTATTGGCAAGAAAAAATGTGCAGAATTTCAACTGCCTTGCGTTAAAAGGTCATGACTCTCTCGGAAGCCTAACGGAATATGATCTATAAGTGATCCTTCAACAGTGCCTGCTTCTCGTCACCTCCCCCCTCCCCTAGCAACCCATTCATTAGCAATAATCCCTCAAGGAGAAGGCACCCAACAGGAAGTGGCACCAATGTCTTTCAGGGACAATGCATGAACAACATGTCCGATTTCACTAATCATTTCCATTCAAGTCTTTCTCTATTTCTGGTCCATCGATCTGGAATGACTCCCCCCCCCCCCCCCCTCTCTCTCTCTCTCTCCCAAAAGCCTTCTTATGACACTTTTAAATCCAGTCTCAAGACATATTTATTTCAAACCTAAGATTTTCCTCTCCTGCTTCATCTCAAAGTTTGTCCCTGCCTTCAACAGCCAAGATTCTATTGCCCTGCCAGGGTGTGTGACCTGTGTGTGTGTGTGTGTGTGTGTGTGTGTGCGCGTGCACATTTGGACTTGATGGAACTATTAGTTGTTACTGGTTGTATGACTGTGTAAGAATGAGTTGAGTGCAAGCGCTTTGATTTGTCTCTGCAAGATATAACGCTATATAAATTCAATTTATTATTATTATTATTAATATGCACAGCACAGATTTAAATAAATGCATATTACTATTTTCAAATATTTCTGAGGGAATGAAACAGATAACTGAGAGCCATTAATGACGCGAAGAGCTCTGCGGTAAAGATAGAAAAGCCGCTAGTATTTCTGGTATTTTTTTCTCAGTCTTAAAAGCTGGTACAACAAAAGCTGCGCCTACATGATTGTTATCAAGTTTTGATCCTTCTCTATATATTTTAAGTGGTCTGAATAGAGAGTGCCAATGTGCGAATTCACTAAGATTTGTGTGACAAATGTCAAATATTGGCTTATTCATTTCCCATTCAGGGGTGTCTGAAAAAGAAGTAATAACAGCAAGAGCGTTTTCATGATGTAGAAGTTTGGAACATATGGGAAGTGGACGTCTGTATAGAGAGATGACAGTGATACCAGTGACCTAGCTGTTTATTGAAGTCTATGTCTGATACTAAGTGAAGTCCTCTTTGTCAGAATTTCCGTTTGAATACTATCTGAAAACATACTTTGCAGTGCAGAGTTCCCTGTGCTCTTCAAGAGGAAGCACTCCTGCTTTCTTGTAAGAGCCTAGTGTAGAGGCCTGGAATGCAAATCCAAGAGGTAATTTTTGTGTTCTACATATATACATACATGCATGCATGCATACATACGTACCTAACCACACACACACACACACACACACACATATATATATATATATAATATATAAATATATATATATATATATATATATATATATATATATATATATATATATATATATATATATATATATATATGCATTGGAATTTGTTTAGCAAGTATTGTGGCGTGTTTGTGTTTGTGTGTGTGTGGGCGTATGAGTACGTGAACGAACATTTAATTTTCTTAAAAGCATGTGCGTTTGGGACTATTCGGATATTGTGCGTACATGTATACGTAGTTGTTGCATGTGTTTTGCGTGTGTGAATGAGCACGGACCCGTGCGCGCGCTTGTGCGTGTATGTATGTGTGTGTTTCAAGTCAAAAGTCAGGACAAAACACTTTAATCATCCATGAAGGGCAATTAAAACAATGACAGGCACATTGATACAGATCATCATCTTCCAAGACACAAGAAAGCTACATTTCATATTGGTTTAAAGATTCCATGATAACTGCAAAAAAGAAATCAAAAACGCACATGCACGCGCACGCGCACGCGCACACGTACACGCGCACGCAGACACACACACATACCAATGTAGGAGTAAAATGTTAGAAAATCTATTGACTAGAAAAGGCATATAGAGTCGTTTACGCATGCAGGCATAAACACACTTACATTCACATTCACATTCACAATATATATATATATATATATATATATGCATTGCAATTTGTTTAGCAAGTATTGTGGCGTGTGTGTGTTTGTGTGTGTGGGTGTGTACGTGAACTTATATAGCGCTTTATCTTGCAAAAACAAATAAAAGCGCTTGCACTCAACTTATTCTCACACAGTCATACAACCAGTAGCAAGTTATAGTTTCAATAAGTGCAATTGTGCACGCACGCACTCACGCACGCACACACACACACACACACACACAAACAAACAAACACACACAACACACACACACACACACACACACACACACACACACACACACACACACACAGGTCACACACCCTGACAGGGCGATAGAATCTCGGCTGTTGAAGGCAGGGAAAAGCTATGAGATGAAACAAGAGAGGAAAATCTTAGGTTTGAAATAAATATGTCTTGAGACTGGATTTTAAAATGCCATAAAGAAGCCTTTGGCGAAGAGAGAGAGGGAGGTCATTCCATATCGATGGACCAGAAACAGAGACAGAGCGACGGCCAAACGGTGGACTGGTTGAATCTAGGTATTCTTAAGCGCAAGGTATCTGCAGCAGAGCGGAGGGAACGAGAAGGCGTGTACAGGTGGACATTCACAGAGGTAGGAGGGTGCTGTTTTGTGGAGACATTTGTAAGAGAGGGTACTGATCTTATAGTCCACTCTCTATGGCACAGGCAGCCAGTGGAGAAATAGCAAAAGAGGGGTTATGTGCTAGATTTTTTTCTTACTGAGGACTAGTCGAGCTGCAGAGTTTTGTATGCGTTGAAGGGAGTGGATTGATGGTGCTGGCAGACCAGCCAAAGGAGAATTGCAATAGTCCAGACTTTAAAGAATGAGAAACGTAGTGAGTTTTTATATTGCATCTTTGAACAGGTACTTTCGAATTGCACTAATACGCCGTAATTGATAGTAGCACAACTGGCAGGTCTAGGTGATTAATTTTTTCATGGAGTGTGTGTTGTCAATAATGACCCCTAGATACTTCACAGCAGTGGATAGAGGGACTGATGCATTGCGAAATTGTATTGAAGCTGTTGTAATGGAAGAGATTTTGTGTTTGGTCCCTACAAGCATGGTTTCCGTTTTATCTGCATTTAGCTGTAACTTGTTCTGTAACATCCAATTTTGGATATGTTGAAAGCAGTGGGCCATATTTGTAAAGAGAGAAGGCAGATTTTCAGGAGTGTCGCTGCTTAGAATCTGAGAGTCATCTGCATAAAAATGACGGTTGATCTGATAACGGTTAATTATATGTGACAGTGGAGCAGTGTAGAGGGTGAAAAGAACAGGGCCCAGAACAGATCCCTGTGGACCTCCACATTCCAGTCTGGCAGGTACTGGCTGAATCTTGTTTACTGTGACTGTCTGGAATCGGTCAGTAAGGTATGAACTAAACCAGGTAAGGGGTGGACAAGTGTAGCTTCAGTGCTGTGGTTGACGCGATAGGCAGACAGAAAGGCAAGAAGGAGATTGTTGGAGAAAAGGTGGTGGTTGAGCTGTTTTAGACCTACTTTTTCTAGGACTTTAGAAATAAAAGGTTGTTTGGAAACAGGACTATAATTCTTCAGAATGTTGGGGTCAAGGTCATGCTTTTTAAGTAGAGGTGTGACTATAGCAGTTTTAGAGCTAAAGGAACATTTTCAGAGACAAGAGATAAGTTTACTATTTTTGTGATAGTGGGTATAAGTTGTGGCAGGCACTGTGCGAAAAGAGAAGCAGGTATGGGGTCAAGATCATATGATTTTATAATAATTCGTTTCAGAATTATCTCGATTTCTTTCTCGCTTGCGGGATGAAAGGAAAGGAGATGGGTGCCAGAGAATTGGGGATCAGAAGGTTGCAGGCTGGAAAGGAGTCTGATCTAAACTGGGGCGAATGTTGCGGATTTTGTCAGAGAAGAATGCGAAAAATTTAGAAGGAAGTTCAGAGTGGTCGTGAATTAGAAGGCGGGAGGATAGTCTTCTCGATCAAGAACGTGGATGTGAAGCAAAAAGAGAGATTTCACAGACGTGGCATCAAGAACTTGAGAAGAGTAATACTTTGTTTTTGCTGAATGAATTATGGTTTTGACTTTGTTGATTTGTTTACGAATAGGCTGTTTGTTTATTTCAGTTTTTGTTTTTCGTCAATGCCGCTCTAGTTGTCTGCTTTTGCGTTTTGCGACCAAGGATGTCACGGTTGTACCATGGTGCACAGGGCCTATCAGGCAGGAGACGGTCAGTAGGAGGAGCATGCTAATGAAGGAGTTGTCTGAGGACGGTATTGTAGTGTTCAGAAGGGTCAGTATGGTCATGGCTTTGTGATAGGCATTCAGCAGCTTGGGAAATAAAAGTATGAATATCTATGGCCTTGAGGTTGCGACGGGAAATGCACTTCTTCTTTCTGACAGGCTTTGCAATGTTGAGCAAGGGAAAAGAATAGCTTTAATTTATCAGAAGTTGTTCGTCTGTGACAGATTCAGACTCAGTTTGTGACTAGACCTTGTTGACTGTCTGTGTGTTTGCTTCGTTTACCAGCTGGGAAAGAGAGCGATTTGACACAGAAAGAGAAAGACGCTTCACACACTCGCGCCCATGCGCCCCCCCGCGCGCGCACACACACACACACACACACACACCAATGCATGAATACGGCGTTATAAAGTCCATTGACCAGAAAGAAACTTATTTTGTGTGTATAAATAGATAGACAGATGGACATATATATTGATAGATAGACAGATAGATAGACAGATAAACAGATAGAGAGAGACAGATAGTAGAGTTTAGAGTAGAGAGGTAGTTTAGTAGATGGGATAGATAGTAGGATAGAGAGAGATGAGAGAGAGATAGACAGACAAAAGAGAGTTGAGAGAGGGAGAGAAGAGAGAGAAAGACAGATGGGGAGATAGCTAGATACAGATATATATATATATATTTTATATATATATATATATATATTATAAAGATGGGGGGGAGAGGGGGAAGGGGGAGGAGAAAAGAGAGAGGAGAGAGGGAGAGGGGATGTGAACGTGCGGGAGGCAAGGATAGAGGCAGGGTAGGGAAAGAGTGGAACACACACACAATTCTCAGCAACAGCAATTCATAGCAACATGTGTGTACAGCAACCAGGCAAAAGAAGACTCAGGTGAAGACAGCAGCTTGTGGTTGTCACCCCTTTATTCAGCCCTCCAGTACATCTACTGTTGTGTGGGTGGATGGTCTCTCTAGGTCTAGCCACCCTAACCATCCCTCTCTATATATACACGCCACGAGAACTGCAAAGACACATTGTGAGCGTTTCAGCTAATTTGGCCTAAGATGAAGGAGATTTTGTGTTTTCTCATGCAGCTTCAGTGGTGATTATCTTGCTGTCTGTGAAACAAAACTAGACGTATTATGTACCATAAAAAACTAGAAAGTACAAGCTTTAAAGATGTATATTGCATTTTGGCAAAAAAATTTCTTTGGCTTGCAAACTATTGGTGATTAAAGCCTCTGATTTAGTTTACACTTTTAACAGCTGCACACTATAACTTTCGGTTAAAAAACATTAAAACCCTTCACAAACTAATACTTTATGACTAGAAAAAAGAAGGATATGCCACCACAGTTTTTTATACATTTTACAAATTATTAACCACAGATGTACATGAGAGGAGGTATTTACAATTAACTTATTTTCAACAAAGAATGGCAGTTAGCTAACTTCTAGGACTCACACATTGTCTACACCTTAGGCCTTACAATCTACTACTACTTAATATGAGCTGTTTTATTGGTCTAAATAGAGTTTATTCCACATGTTCTTCAATCGCACAATAATTATGATTTATTAAAGATTGGTTAAATAAAAATTAGAACTGCTTCTCTAGTGTTAATATTAGGGTACATAAGTACCTATACCTATATGATGCAATAGACGAAAAATGTTGATTTACAACAAAATAGAGAACTCGCATTGTAAATTTAAATGAATCGAGTCAAGATCAGCATTTCAACAATCATATCCATGAATATGAGCAAACAATATGACTTAACAAAGTTATTATTATTGATTTTCTTACCTGGATCAGACCAATGCTCACATTTAAGGGAGATAACTCGGGTCAAACTATTGAATGACTTAAAGAATGGCGAAGACATTTCATGTAGACAACATTAAAAATAACACAAACAAGTAGATAAAATACAAACTAATTTAATAATTAGTTACATCATAATATTGGAAAATAAACATATTTGGATAATATACTAAGTATAAAAATACAAATATATCGTAAGGATAATAATAACAGCTTACATAGAGAGTTGAGAAAACTGAATAATAAATATTGACCACAAAGCTAATATCGGTTTTGCTGTTTCAATCTAAGACAATTGTAGCCGTGTGTCCACCCGGCTATAGATAGATAGATAGATAGATGAACAATTCATGTGATTATGAATGCTTTTGTGCGTAGTGGATGTGTGCGTGCTTGGATACGCGCGTGCGCGCCTGGATGTGTGCGTGTGTGTGTTTATCTATTTTGTATTGTATTCTTTTATTTTATTTATTTTTTTATTTTATTTAAAGGATAATGAGATAAGCACTCATATCCCTTTTTAGATGTAGTCCCGGTGTATATGCAGTTTTGTACAATCTGTCATCAGTTCCTACAGGCATGCAATGGCCTACTCTTCCAAAAAGCGGAACGGGTTTTAACGTGTGCGTATGATGTTCTGCGTGCATTCGAACATGGGACTTCGGTTTATAGTCTCATCCGAAAGATGTTGGGGGATGTTAACTCCAGAAGAAAAATCCTCTTGAGCGAGAATCGAACCCGGGTCAGCAGATCACGAATGCATCACTCTAACCACCAGTCTTCCTCGTCCTCTGTGTGTGTTGTGTGTGTGTGGTTTTTGTGGGGTGTGTGTGTGGGTGTGTGTTGTGTGTGTGTGTTTGTGAGGGTGTGTGTGTGAAATGAACGTGTGTGCTGTGCATCGTGTACTATTGGCTATTTGCTGTGAGCGGAGTGGCTGTACGTTGTCATTGATTGTCTGTGCTTTTAATTGGGAGTTTCAGTGTCTGTTTTGTTTGGCTTGTTGCTGTTTAAATCACGACCGCTGTTTCTGTTTGTTACTCATTAGTTCTCTTTTCTGTGTTATATCAATATCATTGTTTTATTTTCCCTTGGACCCATCCGTGGTGTTGTACCTATGCTATACAACCCCACACTGACCTTACACTTCATTCTATTGCATTATATTGCATTCTATCAAATCACCTGTGTCTTGCATTGTCTTTTTTACACTTTCGGTCATGTTCAGTGTGATTAAAAATAGTTGATCATCCACGAGGATGTTTTGCTATAAAAATGTAAACGTACAGCGTGCACAGCGTGATTGTGCGCATCATCATCATCATTTCATCTCATAAACATCATCATCATCAAACATCATCATCTACATCAAACAACAATAACAACAATAACAACAAAACAACCCAAAAACAAAAAGCACAACCACTTTTACCATCACCAGTAGCACTGTCGTCGTCGTCTTTTGTAGTCGTCGTCGTTGTTTATCATCGTCTGTCGTGTCTCTCAGCAGCAGCCAGCAACAGCCCGCAGCAACAGCTAAGCAGCATTTCTATCTTTACAAAGATAGGACATCACTTTTACCGTCACCATCAAAATCAGTTTTCATCTCGGTCGTCGTCCTTTCATCTTTAGGTCATCATCCTCGGCGTCGTCGTTCGTTCGTCGTCGTCCTCTCCCCTCCTCCCTCTCTTCATTTATCATCCCTCATTTCATCAATTTTATCATCATCATCAGTCCTCTGACTCTGATGGTGTAGGTGGGGACCTGAGTGCAGAAGAAGCCAACATTCTTCACCAGGCTCTTCTGTCAGTGGCTGTGGTCAGCAGATCTACAAAGGGCAGCCCTGTCCTGTCCTTCACGGTGTTGGTCCGCTTCTTGCATATCGTGTTCTCTCCCACGTTGACGTTTCCCTCAACAGTTGCTTGCGGGTGATGCAGGAGAGGGTGGAGTGTCTGGTTATGGGGCCGAACCAGGTCAGTGCCTATGTTGATGGAACGACTGACCCGCTGGTTACAGCCACTTCCAGCGGTAGATCTTCTACCAGAGACCCTTACTCTCGGCAGTGCTGAAGGCTGGTCAAGGCTGACCGGAAATCTTAACAACAGAGTTGTTCATCATGCAGAACTGTGGACGGCAGTCACTCGGCAGAGAACGTGCACATAGTTCGTGACTCATTTGCTTGTGACTAAGCTTCGATTTTGCCAGGAGCACGTTCTAAGTCACACGATCCAATTCGAGAATTTAACAAACGTCTGAAGAGGCCAGGAGTGCTATTGCAGGCGTGCACTATGTACAGAATGAGCAAATGTGCATGTCCCTATTTGCTTAATTCACTGTGTGTGTGTGTGTGTGTTGTGTTGTGTTGTGCCAGATATTTATTCTTTTTTTTTTCTTATTTACTCTTTTATATCAAGGATCCCCCGTGGGACTCCCGGGGTATGCTTGCAAAGCGAGCATCGCAAGAATAGGATTTCTGCCTTCCAACCAGGCATGTCGTAAAAGGCGACTAAGGTGGAACCCTTCCCCCAGGTAGGGGGTTAGACACAGGGCTAACAACCCTGTTCTGTAAAAAAAACGTTTGTTACAGAAACAGCAACACAAAAAATCAACACTACTGGGTGTGACGGGCTTCCAGAGTCATCGGAAGATACTCACATGAATGACAGTGGTGAAAGCCGAAAGGAAACCCCTGACAGAAAGATGAAAGTCTTAAGCGCCAAAACTAAGACAAAAATAGGATTCTGGAATGTAAGAACCATGTTTGAGACAGGAAAACTAGCGCAAGTTACAGCAGAGATGAGACGCTACAATTTACATATTATCGGAGTCAGTGAAAGCCGATGGACAGGATCAGGCAAATACAGAGCCAGCACAGGAGAGACAGTGCTGTACAGTGGTAGAGATGACGGCCAACACTATGAGGGAGTAGCAATTATCATGAAGATAGGAATGGAGAAGTGCCTGATGGAGTGGAAACCTATCAACAGAAGGATGATAAAGATAAGAATGAAAGGTAAACATGCTAATACCACAATTATCCAGGGTTATGCACCAACCAACGACAGTGGAGAAGAAAGCAAAGATACATTTTATGAACAATTACAGGCTGAAATGGAAAACACACCAAACCATGACATGAGGATAGTGATGGGTGAACTAAATGCAAAATTCGGAAAAGACAACACAAACCAGAAAGAGCCATGGGAAAAGAAGGATGTGGCAGCATAAATGACAACGGAGAAAGATTGGTGGAATTCTGCATGACAAACAACCTGGCCATTGGAGGGACATTATTTGCACACCCTGAGATCCACAAGCTTACCTGGTGTTCCCCCAATGGAAGAGACAAAAACCAGATCGACCACCTGATGATCAATAGGACATGGAGGAGATCGCTCCTAGATGTAAAAGTAAGGAGAGGAGCCGACGTTGGCAGTGATCACCACCTTGTCACTGCAACCCTAAAAGTGAAGCTGAGAAAAAACGGATCTGGGAAACCAAGACAACAACATTTTGATGTGGAAAAGCTGCGCAACACCAAAGTAAAGAATGCTTTCACCCTCCAGCTGAAAAACAAGTTCCAAGCACTGGTGGATACTGAAAACTACACATCTCCGGACACGACTAATGTAAACACCATGTGGAAACAAGTCAGGACAGCCTACACACAAGCCAGTGAAACGTGCTTAGGACAGAGACAGAGGAAGAGAAAAAGGTGGATTACAGCAAACACCTGGCAAGCCATCGAGAACAGGAGAGAACTGAAGAAGAAAATCTTAGAGACAAAGTCAGAGCGGATGAGAGAGAGGTACAAACAACAGTACAGAGAAGCAAACCAAACTGTGAAGAGAATGACAATAACAGACAAGCGTACCTACATGGATGATAATGCAAGACAAGCAGAGGAGGCCGCCGCAAAGGGAGAGCAAGGACAGGTGTATAAGATCACCAAGACTGTCAGTGGCAAGTACCGGAGCAATACCGAAACACCAATCCTAGATAAACGAGGCCAAATACTTTTTTTTTTTTTTTTTTTTTTTTTTTTTTTTTTTGCTGCCTCATCTTCTGACGACCCCCGTCCTACTGTTCCCACGCCGCTAATTCCAATCTCCCCGCCACAACCACACCCAGATTTGTTATGTCTCATCCTCAGGGTCGGAAGTCCACAGGGAGCCCATCACTATCAGGCCGCCGTGGGGCCACCCGCCAGAGGGGCCCTGCACTGCTGCTGGGTCACTTTGGTGGTGTTCAGTGGTGCCTGTTCTGAGCTAACATACGCAGGACACCACCTACTAAGCCCCCTACTAACGACAGTATTAGCACAGTCGCGGAGCCAGACTGAGTGAGTTGCCCACCCCAGGTGGCAACCACAACAACGTCCCTCCAACGACCGCCCCCCCCCCGCGAACCTCCAACCCCAAAGGCTTTGACACAAACTCACCACAGGCACAGAAGTGTATGGGCAAACCGAATCTGAGGCCACCATGAGACCAGAGAATTCGGGACCACCGAATCAGAGGCAATTTTTTTTGTTAATGCATGATGATCAATGACAATGAGGATGACGTAATGATGCTGCTGTGGAAGTGCATATGCTTTGAGACTACTTGACAGGGTTGTACTCTACGCTTACTATCATAATATATCCCGGCGTCAACCGGGCCCGAGAGATACAGACACCTGCAGTGTTGGTCAGGTAATTTGAGCAACACTCTCAAACTCGCATCCGTTAAGTGGATGAAGCTCGACTGTGTGGTCCCAGTCTTCCCACTGAGCCCACAGCACACTCACTCTGGGTAGGAGCCGGCCGGAGTCCGAAAAATCCCTATGACTCTTATGGGATTCGAACCCGCGACCTTCCAGTCCGTAACCCAAGGCGCTAACCACTGCGCCATGGCGGCTGGTATGAGGCCAAATACTTACCACAGAAGCAGAACAAGATGCAAGATGGGCAGAACATTTCAGCGAAGTTCTCAACAGACCACCACCAACTGAAGAGGAAGATGTACAAGATCCTGATACCGATCTCAATGTGAACAGCACACCGCCAGAGAAGGAAGAGATTATAGCAGCAATCAGCTCTCTCAAAAATGGATAAGCCCCTGGCCAGGACAACCTCAACGCAGAACTTTTCAAGGCAGATCCAGAGTTTGCATCTAAAGTTTTACAGCCACTCTTTGCAGCTATATGGGAGGAGAAACAGCTACCAGCAGATTGGACAGAAGGAGTCATCGTGAAGATCCCAAAGAAAGGAGCCCTGAACAATTGTGACAACTGGAGAGGAATCACTCTGCTATCTGTTCCCAGCAAGATTCTGGCAAAGATCATCATTGGACGAATCTCAGAGGCAGTGGACCAACAACTCAGAAAAGAACAGGCAGGTTTCCGACCAGAAAGACGATGCATAGACCAGATCTTCACCCTGCGCAACATCATCGAACAGTGCACGGAATGGCAGAGACAGCTGTATATCAACTTCGTAGATTTTGAAAAAGCCTTTGACAGCATTCATCGAGAAAGTGTATGGCGCATACTCCGAGCATATGGAATTCCACAGGAGATTATCCAAGTCATTAAGAGCTTCTACAACAACTTCACTGCAGAGTAGGAAACAGCAAAACCAGTTTCAGTGTACAAACCGGCGCCAGACAAGGCTGCCCCATGTCAGCACTACTCTTCAACCTGACAATTGATTGGGTGATGAGACAGACAACAGCTGACAGTCACGGGGCATCAGATGGACCCCCTTCTCAACGCTTGAAGACTTATACTTTGCCGACGGTCTGGCACTGTTCTCACATACCCACCATTACATTCAAGAGAAGACATCCCGTCTCAGCACTTTCGCACAGCAAGTAGGCCTGAAAATCAGTCAGAAGAAGACAGAGGTGATGACACTGAACGTTCAGAACCCCTCACCGGTCACAGTGAATGGAGAAGATTTACCAACAACTGAAGAGTTCACGTACCTCGGGAGCACTGTTAGGCATGACGGCGGAGCAGGCAGCGACATCAAGAACCGGATTAGCAAAGCAAGAAATGCTTACAGAAATCTGAACAATGTGTGGAAATCGTCCCAGTACAGCACCAGGACAAAACTAAGACTATATCAGAGCTGTGTACTTTCCACCCTTTTGTACGGCTTGGAGTGCTGGAGGATGACTGAGAGTGACCTCGACAAACTATCCACATTCCATACGAAGAATCTCAGAAGAATCTTGCGCATCTTCTGGCCTGAGACCATCTCCAAGCAAGAACTTTTTGCCCGTTGCAACCAGGAAAGCATGGACACCATCATCATGCATAGGCGATGGGGATGGATAGGGCATATCTGCCATCGGGAACAGGGAAACATCGCCCGAACAGCCCTCCACTGGACACCAGAGGGAAAACGCAAACGAGGACGACCCAAGAACACTTGGCGTCGGACTGTCGAAACAGACCTGAAGACCTTCCAACATACCTGGGGAACCATTCGGAAGCTGGCCCAGGACAGACAGGAGTGGAGAACATTTGTTGCTGCCCTACGTGCCAATAAAGCACAAAGGCATTGATGATGATGTTATATCAAGGAAAATGGAATAAGCAGTCATGTGCTTTTTTATTTCTACTCCCCTGTGCATGCGGTTCTGTAAATTTTGTTATCTGTTCTCATTGGCACACAATGGCTTACTCTTTCGAAAAGCAGAACAGGATTTAACGTGTGCGCAAGATATTCTGTGTGTTCCTGCACGGGCCTCGGTTTATAGTCTCATCGAAGCCTTGTTTTTTTCTTCTTTTTTTTGGGTGGAGGGGTGGGGGTGTTGAGTCTGTACTGATGTTAACTCCAGGGGACAAACCTCCTTGGACGGGATTCGACCCCAGGTTGTCAGATTGCGAGCACAATGTTCTAAGCACTAGGCTACGATATGAGCGCAGGGAAAAGCGGAAGCTATGATACGACCACAAGTGCGCACACACATGCATATGCACGCACACACACGCACGCGCACACAAACACACACGCACGCACGCACACACACACACAAACACACGCGCGCGCGCGCGCGAACACACACACACGCACACTCAAACACACACACAAAGGAATGAGTGTCTTTACCACACAGAAAAATCGATAGTGAGATAAAGAAGACTCTTTATGCCAGTTGCCACACACCAGAACTTCAGAACAATTTTAATGAGGTTCAGCCTACTGACAGACAGACTGATCTGCATAGTGTTTGTGTGAGGTAGAGAAGGAATTGTTTTGCTACGTTGTTGTGTTAAGTGTGTGAGCCCCCAAGAACCTTTGCTCTCCACCATAAAGAGGAGAAAACTGATGTGGTTTGGTCACACCACAAGACCCAACACCTTAGCAAAAACCATCTTGCAGGGAACGGTTGAAGGCAAGAGAAGAAGAGGCCGCCAAAAGA
This sequence comes from Rapana venosa, assembly GCA_028751875.1. NCBI lineage: Eukaryota > Metazoa > Mollusca > Gastropoda > Neogastropoda > Muricidae > Rapana > Rapana venosa. Next base: position 1,886,998 of record CM054144.1, on the reverse strand, counting down.
AATCATGGGTTGACAACATCAAAGACTGGACCGCCCAACCCCTGCAGCACCTACTAGCCACACAGGATCGTGAAGCATGGATAAAGATCTCTGTTGCGTCTTCTCTCATGTCCCCCCTTCGTCCGTTGGGACATGGGATTGACTGACTGACTGACTGACTGTGTTAAGTTACAATCAGTATCACGCAAGGTCACAGTTACATACACTGTAACTCCACCCACAAAAAACTGCCCAGAGAAAAAAACGAAGCCAACAATATTTCGTACCCACAAAAACCCAGCACAGAAGTCTCTCACCCTCCAAAGAGTGGAACTAGGAACACAGCAGAATGACAAAGAGAATACAGAAATGTGCATGTATCACTTGGACAACTACAAAACAAACAACAGCCGTCGCCTCCTCCTCTAAGGAGGAGGAGGAGCTTGCACTAAGCTAACAGCAAGTGGACACAGAAACCAGACACGTGTGTCACCCAAAGACTCATCAAAAAGTCACAGGTACACAACCAGTCAGGTGATCTGACCCCAGTTACAGCTGTCACTCAACCTCCAAAGAGTGGCACAAGGCAAATAGCAAAATTGCATAAATAACACGGATCTGGACATCACTACACTCTCCATACCAAACAACAGCAAATACCAAATGCAGAGCACAGACGAACAAGTTCCAAACTTTACTGGTGCACATTTCGTACTACAATCAAACACACATTCAATTTCAGACTCGCACACCAAGTTTTAATAATACTAATAATACTAATAATACTAATACTAATAATACTACTGCTACTACTACTACTGCTACTACTACTACTACTTACTACTACTACTACTACTACTACTACTACTACTACTACTACTACTACTACTACTACTACTACTAATAATAATAAATGGAATTTATATACCGCTATATCTTGAAAAAACAAATCAAAGCGCTTTAACTTAATAATCACCTCCCCTCTTGCCTAACAGTTTTCAAACCGGCTTGCAGTAATGCCCCCCCCCCCCTGCCAGTGTCAACACACCAGCACCATCGTGTAGCTCCTGGCTGCCCAGGTCCTCAGGGCAGGTCAAAGATGGATGGGCAGTGGGGAGAAGGGAAGTGGGTCTGGGGGAACAAGAGGTGGGTCCAGAGGCCAGGACGTGAGAGATCTCGCAGGAAAACAGACAAGCCACTGGTGATGCTCTCCAGGACACAGAGGCAGGATCCTCACCAGACTTGTCTCCCCTGCTGGCGGCGCACAGGAATCCTGTAACAGGCAATACGTGCCCTCCCTGAGCATGCACTGGTAACTAGCACAAAGGCATCGATGAGTATTGCCCATGCATCCTTCTAGGTTGACAAGGTGTCTCTTCACACCCACAGATTTCAACCTGCACACTTAAGGAACCATGTATAGTTTCAATCTAACCAACAACTGAGATTTTTTTTATTTACTGGTTACGTTCAATGGGATTTGGTTATAAAATACATTTTAAAAGTGTCCATGCTACACTACAGAATATCCTTATGGAAAACAATGATAACCATGCGCTGCTGGTTAACACACAACAATGCACTAAATTCCAAATCACTCAGCACACAATAATAGCAATTCAAGTTTATAAATAGGGAGTGTTCCAAAATACTATCGAAAACATAGAGTAAAGGTAGACACTCCTCCCTACACTATAGGAGAATTCTAACTCTACCTGATCAAAAGTAAATCTTTAGATAGAAGAAACCTCCAAAGGAAACACCCTATTCTCATTTATCTAGAAAATCACCCACCCAAGCACTGTGTTGACACGACAAGACACCGTCACTAATTACTACAGCATCACCATGAAACCAGCACAGAACCAAACACAGCCATGGACCATCATCTTTCACTGGGAATGAAACAGGAGCACTTCTCCTCCCCAAGGAAGACTGACAAGATGAACGATGCCGGAACACAGAATGAAGATAGGAAATCTGGGTCCACAGGAGCCTGACCTTCTTCAAGGATGACCCCTCCCCTGCTCTGCACGTGGAGATACAAGCCGCCAGGCACCCCACAGCCGATGCTGAAACGGCGACCACATACTTGACTCGTCTGGCAAAAGAGTGACTCTCCTCCAGCTCAGGTAAACACCTCCTAGTTCAGGCTACAGCCACTCAGCTGACTACCCAACAGCTAGCCATTAGCAATGACCAGGATCTTCACCAGAAGCTAGCCTGCTGCAAAGTGGCAGAGAAGAGGGAATGGACGTCACAGCCAGCGGGAGTTCACCACCCACGAGAAAAACGCGTATGCGCACGCAGAGCAGACACTAGGTATAGACAAACAGACAGACACACACGCACACATACAGACACACAGAACTAGCATGGAATTGTGCGAACTGTGTCAGACAAGGATGCCTGAGTTCATGACAAGGCATCAGGGATCATCACTGGTGCCCTCCAATCTACTCCTATTCAAGCCATAGATATCCTGACTGGTCCTGAGAGCCTTTAAAGCAGACAGTACACCAAAGGCTTTATACAAGCTGCCTTATTCAAAAGGCTGAAGAACCACCCAGGAGAAGAAGAGTAGAAGAAGAGAAGAAGAAGAAGAAGAAGAGAGAAGTAAGAAGAGAAGAAAAGAGATCAAGAGAAGAAGAAGAGAAGAAGAAGAAGAAGAAGAAGAAGAAGAAGAAGAAAATGGAATTATCAAAGGGCTTGCACTCAGCCCATTCCTACACAGCCATGCAACCAATAACAGTTAATAGTCTGTACAATCCAAAGTCCTTCGAATGAGATTATAAACAGAGGCCCCGTGTGCGAATGCATGCAGAACATCTTGCGCACACGTTCAATCCTGTTCCGCTTTTCGGAAGAGTAGGCCATTGTGTGCCGGTGGAAACAGATGACAAAATTTACAAAACCGCATACACACGGGGACTGGATGTAAAAAAGCACATGAGTGCTTATTCCATTATCCTCGATATAAAAGAATAAATAAATAAATAAATAAATAAAATATATGTCAGCAGGATGATGGGATTTGGGCTGTTGAATGCAGGGACAATTATGAGAAGAGACAGGGCAGGGACACCCCATAAAATACATATATAATGTATTCACCCCATAAGATTCATATATAATGTATTCACCCCATAAGATGTATGTAATGTATTCACCCCATAAGATGTATGTAATGTGTTCACCCCATAAGATGTATGTAATGCATTCACCCATTAAGATACAGCTGCAGAAAAAAAAAAAAAAAAAAAAGGGTGAAAGGGTGGCGCAGCGCTAAGTAGCGACGCGTTCTCCCGCTCTCCCCGGGGAGAGCAGCCCGAATTTCACGGAGAGAAATCTGCCGTGACTTAAAGTGGTATGAAATAAAATCTGAGCGCTTTGATTTGTTGCTTTACAAGATTCAGCGCTATATAAATTCCATACATTATTATTATTATTATTAATGTATTCACCCCATAAGATGTATGTAATATATTCACCCCATAAGATGTATGTAATGCATTCACCCATTAAGATGTATGTAATGTATTCACCCCATAAGATGTATGTAATGCATTCACCCCATAAGATGTATGTAATGTATTCACCCCATAAGAGGGTGTC
>CM054144.1:1855904-1878404 GCA_028751875.1 Rapana venosa | reverse complement strand
GGTGTAAACTTAATCTTTAACCCTCAATAAAGATCATTTTACCTTTTTTGACTTGACTTGACTCCACACACACACACACACACACACACACAACACACACAACACAACACACACACACACACACACACACACACACACACACACACACACACACCACACACACACACACACCGGGTTTGAATTGTCTACTCCCCAACGTCAACCTTCCCCCTCCAGTTCTCCACTGGCTTGGACTCATGGCCCCACAGTCCTAGCGCGCTGACGTGGTGTGGAGCTCCCGGGCTGCTGGGGTCTTCAGTGCAGCTTGAAGATGCACGTGCAGCGGGGAGAAGGGAAATGGGTCATGGGAAAAAGAGATGGTTCCAGGGGAAAGGAAAACGGGCAACCTTGAAGGGAGAGGGCAACCCACCAGGGGATGCTCTCCAGCACAGGCAAGTAGGAACACCACCAGACTGACTCCATCGCTGGAGGCAACCAGGAACCTGTAACGGGTAAGTACTCGCTGCCCCTAAGCATCTGCGGGTAGCTTGTGCATGACACATCTACCTTGGGTCCCTCTAGGTCCACACATTGCCTGACCTTTCACACCCACAGATGTCCACCTGGTACCCCCAAGGAACCCCCTACCTTTCAACTCTAAAGATGACTAACTTTTACTTCTGAATTGTCTACATTCAAATAGAGTAAGTTTAAAATGCCTTTAAAACTATAGAGTAAGTTTAAAATGCCTTTAAAACTAAATAATAATGGTGCGGACTGGATGCAAAAAAAGTACAATGAGTGCTTATTCAGTATCCCCTCTCTCTCTCCTCTCTCTCCTCTCTCTCCTCTCTCTCTCTCTCTCTCTCTCTCATCTCTCTCTCTCTCTCTCTCTCTCCATCCCTCTCTCTCTCTCACTCCTCCCTCCCTCTCAGGGTTTTTCCTTGTTTGTGATAGTACACTAATCAGAGCAAGGGCCGATGAAAAAAGTAGTTGCATGCTTACTCTGTTACCCTTAAAAAATAAAGATTCATTCATTCATTCATTCATTCATTCATTCATTCATTCATTCATTCATTCATTCATTCATCTCTCCCTCTCTCTCTCTCGCTCCTCTCTCTCTCTCTCTCCTCCTTCTTCTCCTCTCCTCTCTCCTCTCTCTCTCTCGTCTCTCTCCTCTCTCTCTCTCCTCTTCTCTCTCTCTCTCTCTCCTCTCTCTCTCTAATGCCTTGACTAGAATATGCAGCCCCGTTCAAGAGGATTTTTCCTTTGGAGTTAATACCAGTGGCGACTCCACTTTCCCCAAAAGTCCTTCGGATGAGACTATAAACCGAGGTCCCGTGTCCGTACATACGCATAACATCTTGTGCACACGATAAATGCTGTTCTGCTTTTCAAAAGAGTAGGCTATTGTGTGCCGGTGGGAACAGTTGACAACATTAACAAAACCGCATACACACGGGGAATGTAAAAAAAAAGCGCATTAATGCTTATTCCACCATCCTCGATATGATATAAAAGAATGAATCAATACATACATGAAATAGATAAACAAACGGTAGTTATTGTGTGGCTCTGCAGGTACTGGCCCTTTACTTGGCCTTGACCTTGGCCTGAGTTCCCAGCTAAAAGGTCAGTGCCCTGACATCATGAATTCTTTGCGTTTTATGCGGTGCATTCCAGCCAGCTTTCAAGGTGATCCCCTGTTCCTGTGTTGTTGCATGCGGGCTAGCCTGTCCTACTAGTTTCTTCATGTTCATGTGTTTGTGTGCATGTGCCTGCGTGCATAAACGTGAGTGCCTAATGACTATGCCCGCCTGCCTGTCTGCCTGCCGTGTGTGTGTGTGTGTGTGTGGTGTGTGTGTTGTGTTGTGTGTGTGTGTGTGGTGTGTGTGTGTGTGTGTGTGTGGTGTGTGTGTGTGTGTGTGTGGTGTGTGTGTGTGTGTGTGTGTGTGTGGTGTGTTGTGTTGTGTGTGTGTGGTGTGTGTGTGTGTGTGTGGTGTGGTGTGTGTGGTGTTGTGTGTGTGTGTGAGTGGTGTGTGTGGTGTGGTGTGTGTGTGGTGTGTGTGTGTGGTGTGTGAGTGTGTGAGTGTGTTGTGTGTGGTATGGGGTGTGTGTGTGTTGTGTGTGTTTGTGTGTGTGTGTGTGTGTGTGTGTGTAGTGTGTGGTGTGTGTGAAGAAACTGAGCCACTGGATTTACCTACACGTACTTTCATGATTAAAAAGAAAAGAAAAGAAAAAAGAAACACTGCAGACACCATTCATCATTAGAGGCAAAGTAATATCCAGATACAATGACAATGAAAGGCAAAAGGGCCCCTGGTCATACTCATCCCTCTATATTGTATAAAACACACGGAAAGAAGTTCCATCTTGATCCTCAGTTGACTTATTGCACAATGCACACCATCACAGACTTCTAGGAGGGCTGAAACACGCACAGCACAATAAGTTGGATGAGTAGAATTCCATCAGCCAGTTATGGCAAAACAGGGCTTGATAGGCCTACTGCTTCTGGCACTAGGTCTATCGTTTACCAATCGCCGTCAACCAGCCCCTAAAGGGGAGGTGAGGGAGGAGGGGGGGGGGCGAAAGGGGGGAAGGGAGGGAGGAAAGAGACAGGTGAAGGTAACACTCTGCTTCTAAAAGGACAGGGACAAAGAGGAGCTAGACAGCTGGGATGTGAACACACAACAGACACTCACACAAACACACACACACATTACACATGCACGCACACGCACCCACGCACGCACACACGCACGGGCGCGCACACACACACACACACTTAACGTCCGAGAGGATATTTTCCCCTGGAGTTAACATCAGTGCCGATTCCACTATCCCCAAAAGTCCTTCGGATGAGACTATAAACCGAGGTCCCGTGTGCGAACGCACGCAGAACATCTTGTGCACACGTTAAATCATGTTCTGCTTTTCCTAAGAGTATGCCATTGTGTGCCGGTGGGAACAGATGACATAATTTACAAAATCGCCTACACACGGGGACTGGATATAAAAAAGCACATGAGTGCTTATTCCATTATCCTCGATATAAAAGAATAAATAAATAAATAAATACAATGAATTAACCGTCTTATATCACCTTTTGGTTTTTGGAGGACGCTAAACTGAAGAAGTAACTAACACATACATTTTAGATTTCAACTGTGGAAAGTAAATTTTAAGCTTTTGAGCACCGACCTAGCGCAATGTTAAATCCAACAGGAACTGTATTAATAACGTTTACAGATTAGGAGGCTGTATTTTCTGTTCACATGTTTTAAAAATCCTTTCCCTCGCCCATAAAAAAACAGTTTTCATCTAATGAAGCACCGTCGATACAATACAATGGGCATAGATATACCCCAATCTCGTTGGAATTTAATTAGCTATACCTGCAAACACTTTAAAACTCAAAATGTGTGAACAAAACTACTTCTTCACAAAAGAAAAAGAAGCCTTTTCAATATCAACCCCTTGTTTGAATTTATCTCCCTTCTGTCGGAAGCCAACAGAATGGTTCTATAGTGATACAATCACTGCTCTTGCACAGCTAATATAATTTTATGCCATTGAAATAGCAATGTGATTAATTTCCGATGTCTACAGTGTTTTTAACTTATTTGACAATCGACTTAAAAACACCTTTTCCTTAATATTATCCCTTTAGAAAATGTAACAGTTTTTAAAAAAAACTGGCGTTTGCATGTGCACGTTTAGTTTCTTTGAAAGTAGCTGCAATTTACAGATGTAAGTAATCAACGTATAATTTTTAATAAATAGAGAGGATTCAAAGTGTCCATGAGAGGCTGAGCACCTACCCAGGGATGCTTCAGTTTAGATTTTACGTCTTCTAATAGTATGAAAGACGTCTACCCTTTGTAGATACACTGCATAGGGAGGTGGGCATGGGACATAAGTGTGCTTGACACACTGTATAAGGAGGTGGGCATGCAAAGTAAGTTTGCAAACAAATGTGTCCAAAATACCACTGACAACATTGTTTGTTATTTTCCTACATGAGCATCTACCTGTCCAGCCAGTGCTCACCCATGACCTACTCCCACCATAACCCCCCCTTCCCCTCAAAAAATGTGTGTATATACGTATACATACCTATGACGATACAAAACTCAAATGCACGTAAAACCCACACTATTTTCGCCACTACCCTCACCCTGCACACACACTCTTCGTGTTCCTCCTTCTTCTCCCCCAAATCCACACTCCCCCCCCCCCCTTCCTGCTGAGTTTTTATTTTTAATCTCACACAATTTCTTTCTGCCACGATCGACAAGACTTCTTCGTCATTCTGTGGAGAATGAGCAGCAAGGAGGTGGACGAATCAGGCCGGCGAAGGAAAACCCGACAGCTAGACCAAGTGGAAAGGGGGAGAGAGAGACAGAGAGACAGAGACAGAGACAGAGAGAGAGAATGAGAGAGAGAGAGAAACGTGCAATTGATTGTTCATGTATCCAAACATCATGTTGATTTATTGTGCCTTCCCTACATTGAAAATTGTCTTTCAATTTTCATGTCCATAACTTGTGCTCTTCTTTTAGGAATAAATGTGTGTTGTGTATTTTCACACGCCCACACGCGCGAGCTGTAGTTTTGTTAAATTGTATGTACTCCTTGGGGAGGGGGGGGGGTCTTGAAATAGAAAAAAGCACTTTAAAAATCTTGAAAACAAACCACAATAGAAAGGAGAGAAAGTGTAAGCAGCTGACATTATTCAATATTACCTTTAAAAATGTCTCTCTCATCCATCAGCCATTGCATCATCATGTCGTTTCCTATTTGTCTCCTTTAACACACACACACACACACACACATGCACGCGCGCGCACGCGCGCACACGGACACACATTTGTACACTCACTACATTACTCACATTCTCATTCTGCTTCTGTCACCATCTTATAAATTTTACTGACAATAACACAAATGCGAAATGTCGCTTCATAATCACCTGCTCTTTAGGGGACGGGATAGTCTAGTGGTCAGAACATTGCGCTCGCAATCTGACGACCCGGGTTCGATTCCTGTTCAAGGGGATATTTTCCCCTGGAGTTAACAGCAGTGCAGACTCCACTCTCCCCAAAGTCCTTCGAATGAGACTATAAACCTAGGCCCCGTGTGCGAACGCACGCAGAACATCTTGCGTACACGTTAAATCGTGTTCGCTTTTCGTAAGAGTGTGCCATTGTGTACCGGTGGGAACAAATGACAAAATTTACAAAACCGAATACACACAGGGACTGGAGGTAAAATAGCACATGGTTGCTTATTCAATTATCCTCGATATAAAAGAAAAAGATATGAATGAAAAAAATGCCCCTGTCATAACGCCAGGGTAAAAAAAAATCATTATTTTCAAGCCAATCGTTTAATTGAAGTTTCAAATACAGGAGACATATAAACACTATTCTCTCTCTGCGTCCTCCTTTCCTTTTCACCTCCCTGCAGTTTCGTGTTATTTGTTCACACTAGTAAAGGTGTGTCGGCTCAAAACGTATAATTATGAGAAAGTCAAATGTTGGGTGCTGGTGTAGCACACACATGAGGAACTGTATACCCCAGTGTTGACATCATGCCAACTCAACAGACACTGACAACTGTTTACTGAATGTACTCTTCAATATCCGAAGCTTTCTACAGTATAGTTATCTAGATGGCATAGAGCTACTTTTGGATAATTGGCAGACACTTTTTTGAAGTGCAATACATCCTCAAGATTGCCGGATATTCCTCTTGATGAGGCTGATGTTATGGTAAACAATCCATGTGATGTTTCTCAAAAGCAAAATGCAGCACTTTAATTATGGTGATGCTTCAAAAGTACTGGCAGCATTAACACGGGTCCACACCCTAACCCTGCAGATGCCCCAGATACCAGGCTGGTAACAGTAAACCCTAACCCTGCAGATGCCCCCAATACCAGGGTGGTAACAGTAAACCCTAACCCTGCAGATGCCCCCAATACCAGGGTGGTAACAGTAAACCCTAACCCTGCAGATGCCCCCGATACCAGGGTGGTAACAGTAAACCCTAACCCTGCAGATGCCCCAGATACCAGGCTGGTAACAGTAAACCCTAACCCTGCAGATGCCCCCAATACCAGGGTGGTAACAGTAAACCCTAACCCTGCAGATGCGCCCAATACCAGGGTGGTAACAGTAAACCCTAACCCTGCAGATGCCCCCGATACCAGGGTGGTAACAGTAAACCCTAACCCTGCAGATGCCCCAGATACCAGGGTGGTAACAGTAAACCCTAACCCTGCAGATGCCCCCAATACCAGGGTGGTAACAGTGCTCTTGACACACAGGCTACACTCCACCGTTACATTTTGCTACCTTCTCATTCAGCTATATCACCATTGCATTTATAGGGCATGTATCAACAGAAACGAAGAACACTTTGTGCAAAAGAAAGGCCTCTTACTCAGAACACAGAATATTTTGCACAACTTTGATATGTTTACATTTGTTCAGCAAACACTGTACCCCTCAGTCTCTTCTGGTCTGCTGGCTTCCTGACCCTGATATGCATGAGTGGGTTCACAATTGTAGGAACACAAGCAACCCACATTTGATGATCATTTCTAACTTTCTCGTGACTAGCTGATATTGCTCTATGTCCTAAATCTCATGAACAAGTAAGTACACAGTGCATGTTTTCATACTTTAAAAAAAAGTGAAAATAATCAGAAAGTTTTCAAATGACCATTTCATAGAAGATGCCACAAGACCCAGAAGCTTAAGGTGTAGTGTAGTCTGCAGCCTGTTTCATGACCAATACCTTTGCACTTCTGTCCAAGGAAGAAATTGTCGGAAGTTTATGTCCTCTTCTTTCAACATCATTTGAAGGCAATGACTTCAATTTGAATACTATTTACATTTATTGAATTTTACTGAAACCACATGATCCGTGTATGTGCATGTTTCGTGATAGCCATATCTTCCAGCAGCCATAGACGTGCAGTTCCAGGCACACCAAACATGTTTTGCTACATTCTGCATAACCTGGACTCGCAGGTCAGTGTAATCACAATATCAGCATAAATATCACGGCTATTTGGTTTAAGATTATTGTATAAAGTCTTGTGTCTCTGATATCTACAACATTTTAACTTTGACTACCGAAATCTGACAACAGACCGAGGCCTATGGCTGAATCAGCCACAGAAGGAAACGCTGACTCTGGAAAGGAGGGTCAGACTATTCAAACCACAGCTTGACCCCAGCTAGTGTCTACAGCAATCAAAGATGGAGAGAACATGACGTGCAGAATTTGCGTATTTTACAGCTCCTCAGTGAGAAATCACACAAATAACACTGGAAACCAAAAGGACAAACTAATCTAATTTCAATAATAACTCAAAGAAAAAGGTACTGGGTGGCCTGACATTAAAAAAACTCTCTGTTGACTTCTGACCCTAAGGATACAACATGACGAATCTAGAATCTGCGTGTGGCTGGGGTGGAGAGATTGAAATCAGCAAGATGTGAACAACAGGACAGGAATATCACAGAGGATGAGGCAGTAAAAGCGACTGCAACGATAAAATAAAACAAAGTAGAAAAGGAATCTGAGTGGTAAAAACTGAGTGTTATTGTAAGTATTTATCATAGAGTGAACAAAAGAAAACTCAGTCATAAAACGTGATATATAGACAAGATTGGCGCAGGCAGATTTATTAATACAACTGTGCAGAGAGAGCTGATTTTACACATCATTGTTCTTGAGACAAGAATGGAGTGTAGGTACTGCAGGAGCCTGGTGCATCCAGGTTTGTTTGCAAGAGCACGTCAAACTGCAAGGACGAAGCTGACAGACTGGCCACGGATTGTCTCTGACCTTCTCAAGGAGGACATCAGCTAAAGCCATAAACTATTGAAAAGTATTCAAGGCATAAGTATGTTCAGAACAGCAAAAGCAGTTATTAGCTTATTCCTACAGCAGTTCCCCCTTGGCAACCCAGTTTTTAAAAAAAATTGGCACTGCATACATTTTCCTACATTTCCAAATGGTAGAACAGGTTTTAACATGTTGGAAAAATGGTGTGTGTGTGTGTGTGTGTGTGTGTTTTTGTGTGTGTGTGTGTGTGTGTGTGTGTGTGTGTGTTGAGTGTGTGTTGAGAGAGAAATATGTTTCTTTCAATGTATAAAGCAATAATGGCATCATTTGGACACTGCGCTTTTATCATGATGTTGATGTCTACCTCGCTTTGTTGTCTGCTTCATGGACAGATGGAGCAGAGGAACTCTGAGCACCACAGCAGCGGATCCAGTGCAGAAACTCCCTTCTGAATTTGGTTCCAGTCAGGCAGTAGAGCACAAAGTTGACCGCGCTGTTGATGGACCACATGTGATACAATATCGCCTGCACCAAATTACCCTTAGCTTCTGCATCCGGAGTGTTATTGTCATCTTGATGAGCATAACTAAGCCACACTATTCTCACATATAACGGCAGAGTTAAGACCAGAAAAGCACAGGATATTGCCAGAATCATGATGGTTGTCCTGTAGGAGGTTTTCCTTCGACTGTCAGTGCTGTTCACATTGCTGATGTTAGACTCATTGCCTCCACTTATAGAAGAAGACGATGACACTGCTTTAAACAGACTGACAGACAAAATCATATCGCAGACAAGCATACATACACCAGGTATGAAGGAACTCAGAAGCATATGCATCAGTGAGAAAATATCATAGTAGAATTGTTGATATAAGCCTTTTATGGTATGACACCCTACATTCTCTGACACATCAAGTCCAATCAGAAGATGGAAAGTAAAAGCACACATAACAAGGACAACAGTTGCTATGACAACCCACGTTCTTCGGACAGTGCACATCACTCGCATTCTGTGTGGCCACAGGACCGCCATTGTTCTCTGTACTGTCACACAGGTCACCAGCCAGGCAGACGTCAAACTTGTGAAATAGACCACAAAATTGCGAAGTTTACAGATGGCAGCATGCAAATCGACAATTTCTATCCCCAGAACATACCAAATCCATTGGCGTGGCAGAGCTGCACAGAGCAAGGTGAGGTCAGACACAGCAAGGGACATAAGAATAGCATGCTGAGAAGAGTTGTGGTCCTTTATCCGCCGCATGATGCAGATGACAGCGATGTTTCCAAAGCTTCCCAACAGAAAAATACAGGGAAGACATGTTTTCCAGATGATCACAGCCACTTGGTTTTCCAAGTAATCACAGTAGGAACATCTCTCTGACCAGTCTGTTGTGTTGTCTGCATGTTCACTTGAAAAATTGTTCATGCTTGATGTATTCCAGAAAGCCTGTTCTGATGTATGGCCTGTAAATATAGTACAAATTAGAATAACAGAACAATGTTTATTGATTAATTGGTTGATGAATAATCTTTATTTCTAAGATTACATATAAGCTTTCACATACTTTTTAAATCCTCCCCTGTCCTGAGTACCCACTGCCATCGTCATCACAATTCATAGTTTTAAGTTCACCAATAGACGGATTTTAGGGGGCTCTGAGTGAAGGGGCACTTATAATTGTGGATTCTGCACTCTACCTGGTAGAGTTGATGGGCATTACTGGCCCTCAGCCATGTCAGAAATCGCTCACCTGCTGGCTCCAAGTGCCACACCCCAAGACCTCTCTCAGCAGGTGAGCTAAAGCAAGTGAGGGGGTATATTAAACTGACATTACTGGATTTATAATTTCAAAGCAAATGGTCATATATTCAAGATATAACAGATGCAGACATGCACATTCCAGGATACCAAATATTTCGCCAAGATCCCTATAAACCAAAAACTACAGGCCTATTAACATATTTCGCATCTTCATTATGCTGTCAAAGGCTATACAATTTTGATGTGTATGATATCGAATCGATTTGGGTAGAAATCAAATTAAAGCACAGTAGTCCACTTTTGATAGGATTCATATACAGAAATCTGTCAGAAACCACTAATTGGTTTGACAGATTCAATTCTCTAATGGATGAAGTTGCACTTTTAAACTGTGAAACTATTATTCTTGGAGATTTTAACATAGACTTACTCAAACCTAAACCGAAATGGAATCACAACTATATGATGCTTGGTCTGGAACAACTAATAGATAAACCCACACGTATAACAGATAACTCAGTAACTTTAATTGATCATATATACACTAACGCAAAACAGCACATAGCTGAAGTATGTGCTCCATCATGTGGATGCAGCGATCATAATCCTGTCTGCTGTACTTGGTTTAAGCGTCGCATAAAAATTCCTAAAGTTGGGCATAAAACTATATATTACCGACGATTCAAACACTTCTGTGAGGATAATTTTCTTTCGGACCTGATGAACTCACCATTACACGATGTATACCAAATCAGAGACCCTGATGAAGCTGCTGAATTTTGGGTTAACATATTTATCTCAGTGTATGACAAACATGCTCCCTTTATAAAAAAAAAAAGGAGTTAAACAAAAACCAAACCTCCATGGATAACAAAAGACATAGAATCTGAGATAAACCTAAGAAACCACCTGAAAACCCATGGTACACATGAGCAATTCAGGACACAAAGGAATAAAGTGAATTCCATTAAACGCAGATCAAAGCGTAATTACTTTCAACAGTTGTTAATTACCACTAGTGACTCTCGCCAGATTTGGAAAGCCATCAATACATTATGTAATAAACATGTTTAAAAAATTCAACAGTTCATTAAAGACATATCAACTGATGAATTAAACAGCCATTTTTCAAATGTAGCAAATAAAGTTATAACATGTGACAAGTCAAGCGAAAATGATCTTCATTACCTACAACAATATATTAACTCAAAACATATTAACTTTCCATTTAATCTCCAGCCAATGACAACCTTTGATGTATTAGAAAGCATAAAAATGCAAACGAATTCTAGAACACGTGATCTAGACAAGTTAGATGCTCGGATTATAAAACTCTCTAGTCCGGTTATTGTTGAAACACTGACATATCTATACAACTTGTGTATTGAGAAAAGATGTTTTCCTCTCAGTTTTAAAAAGGCAAAAGTTATACCTGTCCATAAATCAGGTGACTGCTCTTCTCCTTCAAATTACAGGCCAATTTCAATTCTCTCTGTACTATCTAAACCCATTGAAAAACACATACAAACATCCCTAAATTCTTACTTTATAACAAACAATCTATTGCACGAGGATCAATCAGGGTTTCGTAAAAACTATTCCTGTCACACTGCTCTAACTCAGCTCACTGACAGTCTCCTACACAATATAAATGACAATAAGTTTACTGGCCTCCTTTTTGTTGACTTTGAAAAAGCATTTGATGTGATCAACCACTCTTTGTTATTGCGTAAATTAGAATTGTACAAACTGCCACCTGAAGTTATCCAACTACTAGAAAATTTTCTGTCCAATAGGCAACAGCTTGTATCTGTAAATAACCAAGCATCAGAACTACTACCCATTAGAAATGGGGTACCACAAGGCTCAGTATTGGAACCACTCTTGTTTTCAGTCTATGTAAATGATTTACCCTGTTTTATTAAATGTAACTGTGAAATGTTTGCTGACGATACCACTCTCTTTTGTAGTGATTCAGACTCCAGCAGATTAACTCGCAAACTTCAATACAGTATTGACAGATTGATTATTTGGACTCAATTAAACCACATGTCCTTAAATGCACAAAAAACAAAGTGTATGTACGTATCAGCAAGACAGAAAAGGCAAAAAATGAATGATAGGTTTCAACCTCTGTTGTTGGATAACGGAATAGTTGAAGAAGTTGACTCACATAAAATATTAGGTGTTACCATTGACAAAAATATGACTTGGACTGATCACATAATGTCACTAGGTAAACGCCTAGCTCACAGGCTACTTCAATTATCCAAAATAAAACACTTTCTAAATAATCATTCTCGAAAACTTTTTTTTTGCGGTCACATTCTACCAATCATTGACTATGCGTCAACTATTTGGAATACCTGCAGTGGAACGAACTTGAAATTCATTCATCGTTTATATAAAAGAGCAGTAAAACTTGTATTGTTAAAAACAAGCACCCTGACAATTGAGGATTATAAGCAAATAAATGTCCTGACATTTCGAACCGACTTCATTCAATAAAGCTGGTTTATGCAAAAGGTTGTTAATCAAAATGCACCTCCCAAGATTACCAAAGCTTTCAAAGTTAACCAACATAGACACAACCATTTGCTAACATTTCCAAGACCCAGAAATAACCTATATAAATCGAGCCTCTGTATTCAGGCAGTGACCTATGGAATAAACTCCCCCAAAATTTGAAATGTATTAAAAGCAAAAATCAGTATAAAACACATCTAAAAAGATATTTCATGAATAAAAGTACAGAACACGACTTGTAACTTAAGAGAGTGATTTAAGTGTCACTGACGTTATTCTTGTCATTAAAATCAGATATGACCCAAGTTTTCATATTCATATAAAGTACATGTGTAAACATTGATCTATATATGGGTTGATATGATATCAACCCCAGCACGCTTTGAATCTGGTGTGTGTGTGTGTGTGTGTGTGTGTTGTGTGTGTGTGTGTGTGCATGTGTGTGTGTGTGGTGTGTGTGTGTGCAAGTGTGTGAGTGTGTGTGTGTTGTGTAATTGGTTCGGTTTTGGTTTTTTACTTTCTTGCTGTTTTGGCCTTTTTATGTTCTTTTGTATACACATAAATATGCTGATCTATTTAGTTTTGTCACTGTTAGTTTTCTGGTTCATTGTACTAGATGAGCAAATTGTTATTGCTGACGTTAGTACTGCTGGGTGGATTTACATTGCCTGAATTATTCTTTGATCGAAGGATTAACGTTGCTCTGCCTCAAACCAAAAAGCACATGTACATGTGTGTATATGACCCGGGGAAAGGGAGGGAATGGATGTCTTTGTTATACTTCTTTGCTCTGAATCCAATAGCTGTTGTTTATTATTGTTTTTCTTATATATGAGTATATTATGTGGTGAAGGGGATATGGGTGAGGATGTGTATGTGTATGTGTATGTAAGTGTTTAAATGATACATCAGTTTTCTCTGTTTATATCCATTTGGTTGTTGTTGTTATTGTTGGTAGTGGTGGGGGTAGGTTCTGGTTTATTTTGCCTTTTGTTTGTTTTGGGTTTAGGGTGGTTTTCTTGGGAGGGGGGGGAGGGATATTTTGGACTCTTTTTCTCGTCCTTTTGTTAGTTCTATATTGTTCTTCATTTGTCTTGGCTGTTATTCTTGTCCTATGTTAGTTATTGTCACTGTTGTTGTTGTGTATGTATATTTGTGTTTGTTTGATTGTTTTATTTCCTTGTTGTGGTTGTTCTTGTTGATTCATCCTTTTGTTGTTGTTTTATTCAGTTGTTTGTATGGTTGAAGGTTTGTGTGTACATGAGTGTGTGAGGGGGGGGGGGGGGGGGAAAGCAGTTGGTGTGGGTTTTTTATTTTTATTCTGTTTTGTCTTCTTTGTTTGTTTTGGTTGGGTTTTTATTTTGTTGCTTGTTTGTTTTGTGTTATGACGGATATTTTTTTCAAGATTTTTGAATTATTTGAATTGTATGGTCTCATATTTTTGTGGGTTTTTTGTTTTGTTTTAATTCCACATATGCATATGTTATTGTTTTTTTTTGTTTGATTTGTATAGTTTACCATAGATTAGGTTTTTTATTCTATGTCTGCATATACATTATCTTTTTTTTCTCGCTTTTTTTTTCTTCTTTCTTTAGATAGATGGCTTGATGAAAAAAAGCAAATGCACTGCTTATTCAATGTACCATCTGAAAATAAAACTTTGACTTTGACTTTGATCAAGGCAAGCCACCAAGATGGAGGACATCTGCTGTTGTCAGGCATGGAGAGGGATGAGTTCCGCCACGTGCCATTGCACACAAGACAGCACATAGATATGTCATACATAGCAAATTCAGACTGGCTTGGTCATCACCCCCTACCAGGAATACACCTTCTGTTGCTGACCCTTAAGATGAAGGTGAAAATTATGCAACTGATGGATTAAAATTACTACATGCCAAGAAGAATGTTACTACTGGCACATGGAATGCGATATCACTCAGACAACCAGAAAAAAGTAGAAGAGTTGACATATGAAATGAAAAGATACAATGGAACTTAATTGGACTCTGTGAGATGTGATGCAAAACAATTGGGGACACATCTAACCCTGGAGAACAAACCTCTACTTTAATGACAGTGAAGACAGACATGAAGATAGAGTTGGATTCCTCATGCACAAAGACACTGTGAACGCCATCATGGGATGTTCACCAATTTCTAGCTAGTTCATTACCATCTTTCTGAGGGCAGCGCCTTTTTAACATTACCAACATGCAAGCATATGTCCCAACAACTGACCATAATGACAAGGACATTGAAGACTTCTATGATCAACTGCACGAGGTCATAGACCAGACGCCAAAGAAAGACAGCAGTGTAGAACAGGGTGGCAGGAAAACAGAGATAGGAGCAGAGGCTAACAAGAATTGGATGGGGATATGTGACAAATCTGGGGACGGGATAGCTCAGTGGTCGGAGCACTCGCTTTCCCCCAGCCAAGTTAAGCAGCGTCGAGCGTGGTTACCAGTTGGATGGGTGACCGTTTGCGCGCCTTGGCTTCAGTACAGTTCCCCCAGTTCACCCAGCTGTAAATGGGTACCTGCCCTCTTTAGGGTCAGGGAAGGTAAAGCAGCGAGGGAGAGGAGATGGGCGCCGCCCTCAATATGCTGGCCCTAGAGAAGTAAGGCCTCTGACGCCTCGCTCCCCTACGACCTTATAGGTTATGGGACTCCTTTACCTTTTTTTATGTGACAAATGCTGCAGCCCTCAAACCAACAAAAGATACTTGAGGGCTCCTGGAATTGCCAGATTGTCAGATAAAATAACCTGAAAGTGGTGAACACATTTGGGCCATGCAATCCATTTAGACACTGCACATGGCACAGCCCATAAGAAGATCACCACAACCAAGTTGACTACATCATGGTAAAACAATGCTCCCTATCAAGTGTCAATATTGGGAAGACCAGAAGCTTTCCAGGAGCAGACATAGAAAGCAACCACGTGTTCATAATGATGACCTTCAGACTCTGCCTAAAGAGAATTCAGAAGCAAAGCACTGTAAAGTTCAGGTTCAGTCTTGAGAACCTCAAGGACCCAAACAAAATGGACAACTTCAAAGCAAAGAAACGAGGACGATTCCCCCTCCCTCCTTCTTCCTGACACCCAGGACACCGGAATAGATACCTTGATCAACTGCTGCAACACTGAGGTAACTGAAACAAACAGCAAATCTTGACAAACACAAACCAGCAAAGAAGCCCTGGCTCACGGAAGACAAACTGAAACTGCGTGACAGACACAGAGATCTGAAGCAAAGGAAGAATGGGGCTGGAGGTGCAATGAAAAGCTGGTCAGGCTGTTAAGAAGGCAGGAGAAAAACATAGAAAACATGGACTGAAGACCAATGCAACCGTTTTGAAGAAATCATACAGAAAAACAACAGTGAGAAAGACTACCAGCTTCGTAAAGACTCGACAAGTTCTAAACAAGGGAGAAACAATACCATCAAAGACAAAACAGGGAAATGTCTCATGGA
The DNA here is from genome assembly GCA_028751875.1 of Rapana venosa. NCBI lineage: Eukaryota > Metazoa > Mollusca > Gastropoda > Neogastropoda > Muricidae > Rapana > Rapana venosa. The sequence goes on along the minus strand of CM054144.1, from coordinate 1,862,785 downwards.
AAAACAAGATATCCTAAACAGGTAGACAGGGTACACTGGTAGACGTACTGCTCTAAATTGTAAATACACACACACAGAGCAGCAGCAGCAGCAGCAGCAGAAGCAGCAGCAGCAGGAGCTCCCAAGGTATTACATGTCACTCCACAGACCAACAACAACAGCTACCCCATAAAGTAGGGAAGAAGTTGCAAGTGCAGTAAAACACTCATGAAAGGAAAGTCAGCAGGAGTGGAAACATGCCATCAGAGCTTGTCCAGGCAGGAGTGGACGACATGCCATCAGAGCTTGTCCAGGCAGGAGGGGAGGCCATGATAGACGTGTTACTCTTCTGCACAGTCATATCTGGCAGACAGGCAAGTGGCCAACACCTTGGAAACAGCCACTGATTATTGCTCTCCCAAAGAAAGGCAACTTGCAAGCAAGCCAAAAATACCCTACCATCAGCCTCATCAGCCATCCAAGTAAAAGCCTTCTAAGAATCCTCCAAATAGACTAAAGCCAAATGCTACAGGGATCATCACAGAATAGCAGACAGGTTTCATATCAGGATGCAGTACAACAGAGCAAATTTTTCAGCCTTAGTATATTCTGTAAGTAGTACTTGCAACACAAGTGAGATCTTTACCAGGTCTTCGTAGACTTTAAGAAGGCATTTGACAGAGTTTGGCATACCGCTTCGTGGGCAGCCATGAGGCTGTATAACATCAGTGCCAACCTGATCAGAGCCACAGAATGCCTCTATAACAATGCAACAAGCAAAATACACTATGACAATAGCATTGGAGAAGAATTCCAAACCACAATTGGACCACGCCAAGGATGTCTGCTCTCTCCCACCATCTAAAACATCTTCTTAGAATAATGGCTGATGCACTTTTAAACCATGAATAAAAAGTCAGTATTGGAGGCAGGACAGTTACAATCTTACGTTTTCTCCAACGACTCCGAAGTCCTTACTGGAAAATAACGAGAGATAGTCAAATTAGGAAATCACCTTGATGCAGCGTCCTAGACATAATTATAGCATGCATATCAGTGCAGGGAAAACCCTGTTGATAAACTAATAAGGAAGTAAATACCAGAACTAAAACGCCATCGTGTGTTGCTCCTGGTTTCGATGAAATAAACGCAAATTGAAGTGGTAGGGGCAGTCACATGAACATTCAGACTCACCAAAACTGGCCCATAGGGAACAGTACAAGGAGGGAGATGAAGAAGCAGACAGAAAAAAAACGAAGTCTACGAGACTTCAGGATAAAGGAAACGAAAACATAAAAGCAAGCAGACACATACTGCTACTTCACTATACAAAAAACGACCAAAACTTCGAGAGAGAAAAAAACACTACAAAACTGCTCCAAAACTATGTTAGATAAAAACAAAACCTTGACATAAAATGAATATTATGAAGTGAATAGCTAAGAGACCAAAACAGTCCAAAACTTTAAATCAATCAACCAATCATTCAATTAATCCAACGGTAATGCAATATCTAAAGAATTAGGTAAAACGTTAACACGCATAAGGAAAACGAATAATAGGTATGGGTAGTTGTATAATCTGCAAATAACTTTCATTGTGTGTTAGAGATAAGGGTTAGTCATTTATGTATACAGAGAAAAGAACCGGTCCTAAGTCAGATCCCTGGGGGACGCCATACTTGTTCGACAGTACTTCAGATGTGTTGCCTTTATCTGAAACAACTTGTTTTCTCCCAGAAAGAAATGATAACATAAGTTTGATAGTATTATCTGAAGTGCGATTTTGGGGTTTCCTTTTAAGTAACAGAGTGTGGTCAATCACGTCAAACGCCTTAGAAAAGTCTACCATAATAACTCGGTGTTTTTATTATTATTGAATTTAGTAAGCCACTGATCAACTAAGCTTGTCAAAGCAGTTTGACAGGATACGTTAGCACTGAAACCAGATTGATTAGGATGGAACAAATGATACCAGTTTAAGTGGTGTAGAATGTGTTTGTTAATGTTCTTGACAACACACTCTCTATGAAAAAATTCATCACCCAGACCTGCCAGTCTTGCTACTGTCAATAACGGCGCATAAGCGCGATTCGCAAGTATCTGTCCACTGATGAAACTTCCAAGCTTGTCACATCTCTCATTCTTTCACGTTTAGACTACTGTAATTCTCTTTTGGCTGGCCTACCAGCATCATCTATCCACTCTCTTCAACGCATACAAAACTCTACAGCTCGACTGGTCCTAAGAAAGAAAAAATCTGAACACATCACTCCTCTTCTGCGATCTCTTCACTGGCTGCCTGTCTCACAAAAACTGAAGTATAAGATCAATACCCTTTGTTTCAAATGTCTCCACAAATCTGCACCCCCTTATCTCTGTAACTGTCTTCATCTGTACACTCCATCCCGTTCCCTTCGTTCAGCCGCAGATACTGTGTGCTTTCGAACACCCAGATTCAAACAAACCACTGTTGGCCGTCGCTCCTTTTCTGTTTCTGGTCCATCCACCTGGAATGACCTCCCTCTTTCACTTCGACAAAAGCCTTCACTTGATACCTTCAAATCCAGCCTCAAAACACACTTATTTCCTACCTGAGACTTCCCCCGCAAATATCTGCCCCTAATTTTCAACAGCATTTTTCACCTTCTAAGTGTTGTTCCGAGTGTGTGTGTGTGTGTGTGTGTGTGTGTGTGTGTGTGTGTGTGTGTGTGTGTGTGTGTGTGTGGTGTGTTGTGCGCGCGTGCGTGCGTGTGCGTGTGTGTGCGTGCATGCGTGCATACATGCGCGCGCATGTTTTGAAATCTGTTGTTCATTATGTTTAAGGAGAGTTGCATGCCTGTAAATGATTGAGTGCAAGCGCTTCGATTTGTTTGTTTTTTTACAAGATTCAGCGCTATATAAATTCCATATATTATTAAATTCCATATATTATTATTATTATTATTATTATTTTTAATATGGGTCTCTAAAAGTTTTTGATAATACGGACAAGAAAGGGATTGGTCTGTAATTGGAGGGGTCTAAACGAGTGAGCGAGTGAGAGAGATAGAGAGAGAGAGAGGGAGAGAGAGAGAGAAAGAGAGAGAGAGAGAGAGAGAGAGAGAGAGAGAGAGAGAGAGAGAGAGAGAGAGAGAGAGAGAGAGAGAGAAATCAAGTAAAATAAAATCAAAATTATTTTATTTTGAGGATGATGAAGAAGCACTCTTGAGCTTTTTTTTTAACATCTAGTCCCCTTCTCATCAGTGACAACAAGATAGCAAATACCAACCACAATCTAACTAAAACAACAAATACAAAAACAAAAATAAACAAACAAAACTAAGAAACAACAACAGATAAACAATAACAAAATACACACACACACACACGCACACGCACACATACACGCACAAACACACAAACACACACGCACACACACACGCACGCGCAGAGCCAGAGGGAGAGAAAAGAGAAATAGAAAAACAAATGACAAAAATATATTTAAAGTTATAAAAAAAAAGAAGGCAATTAAGCAAGCGGCAAACAAGAAAACATAACAGTTCCAGCCACTGGAAACATTAGCCCACCACCATCAATCAACACATCAAATCACCATATCTTCTACGTGGAACACTCACAGCAAAATCTGTTTTAATACAAACAGAGATTTTTCAATGAATGTATTATATCATATTATGAGGGGAAATGCGCTGCACTGGCGTTAAGGCAAAAAATAGACGGGAATGAGGTGACAGGGAGACAAGGAACGAGGCAGAAACAGAGAGAGGAAAGAGGAGAGGAGTGGAGGAGGATGGTGAAATAAGAAGAGGATGGTGAGGATGATAACTATGCTAATTACTCTAGTTCAATAATCACAAGTTCAGAAGGAATCACAGAGACGAAGTAACAGGACTGCTGTTGACAGAGACCTGTTCAATTTATATACTCTGGAGACAATGGGAAGATCTCTCTCTCTCTCTCTCTCTCTCTCTCTCTCTCTCTACTCTCTCTCTCTCTCTCTCTCTTCTCTCTCTCTCTCTCTCTCTCTCTCTTCTCTCGAATTTCATGTCATTTCTCTCTCTCTCTCTCTCTCTCTCTCTCTCTCTCTCTCTCTCTCTCTCTACTCTCTCTCTCTCTCTCATCTCTCTCCTCTCTCTCTCTCATTGGTGTGCCAGCATGCATAGCTTAGAATACGTATATGGATGTGAAACCCATCTTTGTGTGTGTGTGTGTGTGTGTGTGTGTGTGTGTGCATATGTGTGTGTGTGTATGTCAGCGTGTGTTTGTGTGTGTGCGCGCGCACGCGTGTGTGTGTGGATGGGGGTGGGGTCTATGCACGCGTATGCGATGTGCGAGTGTATGTGTTAGTTTCTGTGTGTACGTTTGCACTGGCATGGATGCGCGTGCGTGTGTGCATGCTTATGTTTTTGTCTATGCGCAAGCAAGCGCACGAAAGAAGAGAGAGAGAGAGAGAGGAGAAGAGATGAGAGAGAGAGAGAGAGAGAGAGAGAGAGAGAGAGTTGTGTGCGTGTGTTGTGTGTGCGTGTGTGTGCGTGTGTGTGTGCGTGCGCGCGAGTACTTTAATGTGTGGTGTGTGCGCGCATGCTTGCGAATATTTAAATGGGTTTTTGAGTGCGTGCGCGTGCCTGTGCATGCGCACCTAATGCATGTATGCGTTTGTGTGTGTATGTGTGTATGTGTTTGTGTGTACGTGAGCATGTGTGTGAGAGAGAGAGAAGTGTGTTTGTGTAGGAGAGAGCTTTTTTCAGAGTGTTTATGCTTACATATGGATGTGTGTGCATATGTGTTTGTATGTAAATATGTGTGTTTTTAAGTGTGAGTGTGTGTGTGCATGCACTCAAGTGTGTGTGTGTGTGCGCGCACGCGCTCGTGTGTGTATGCGCGCGCGCGTGCGCGTGCGCGGGCGTGTGTGTGTGTGTGGTTTGTATGTCCTTGTATATGTGTTGTGTGTTCGTATGTGTGTGTACCCATTTGCACGAGTGCATGTGTATCTGTGTGTCTTTGCGTGTTTGTGTGTGTATGTGTGCGCGCGTTTGTGTGTGTGTGTGTTAGGTTGGTTGTTTGTGTGCGTGCACGCGTTCGTGTGTGTGAACGTGTGCGCGTGTGTGTGTATGTGAGTGTGTGCATGTGTGTGCGCATGTGTGTGAGTTTGTGACAGAGAGAGAGAGTAATAGAGAGAGAGATTATACAGAGAGTGAAGACATATGTTTGTGGGTGTGAGTGTGAGTGTGAGTGTGTGTGTGCGTGTGTGTGTGTGTGTGTGTGTGTGTGTGTGTGCTGTGTGTGTGTGTGTGTGTTCGTGTGCGTGCGTGTGTGTGTGTTTTGGTTGTGCGTGCGTGTATGTGTGTGTGTGTGTGTGTGTGTGTGTGTGTGTGTGTGTGTGTGTTGTGGTTTGTATGTTCTTCAATGTGTGTGTGTTTTTATGTGTGTGTGTGTGTGTACCCATACACGTGTGTATGTGTATCTGTGTGTGTGTTTGCGCGTGTGTACGTATGTGTGTGCGTTTGTGCCTTTGGTGTGCGCGCGCGCACTTGTGCGTGTGTGTGTTTGTACGTGTGTGTGTATGTGTATGTGTGGTGTATGTGTGCGTGCGTGTGCGTGTGTGCGTGTGTGTGTGTGCTTTGTGACACAGAGAGAGAATGAAGATATATGTGCTTAAGTGTGTGGGTGTGAGAGTTTGTGAGTGAGTGCATTAGTGAGTGTGCTTGTGTGTGTGCACGTGTGTGTACGTGTATGTGTGTGAACGTGTGTACGTGTGTGTGTACGTGAATGGACATCAATGTATGCATATGTGTATATCTGCGTGTGCTTGTCCGTATATTATACATATTTTTGTGCGTGCGTGTATGCGTGCGCGTGTGTGTGTGTGCGCGCGTGCGTGTGTGCGTGCGTGTGTATATACGCGCGTTCACTTGGACATTGCTTTGCATGAGAGTGTGTATGCATAGTGGCGGATACGTGAGAGTGTGTGTGTGTGTGTGTGTGTGTGTGTGTGTGTGTGTATGTACGCGCGTGGGTGCGTGTATGTTTGTGTGAGAGAGAAAGCATGTGTCTGTGGGTAGGAGTATATATGCGTACGGGTTTAGTTTCTGTTCGTGTATGGGTGTTGTTTTGTGTGTGTGTGTGTGAGTGTGTGTGTGTGTGTGTGTGTGTGTGTGTGTGTGTGTGTGTGTGTGTGTGTGTGTGTGTGTGTGTGTGTGTGTGTGTGTGTGTGTGTGTGTGTAAATGAATGTGTATGCTGTGCATCGTGAACTACTGGCTATATGCTGTGAGCGGAGTGGCTGTACGTTGTCATTGATCATTGATTGTCTGTGCTTTTAATTGGAAGTTTCAGTGGCTCTTTTGTTCGGCTGGTTGCTGTCTAATTGAGACCGCTGTTTGTTTTCTTTGTACTCATTAGGTGTCTTTTTCGTAATAGTATCACTGTTTATTGCTTTGGAACCATCCATTGCATTGTATCTCAACACTCAACGATATACACTGAACATGATTCTACTGACATTTTACCACATTGTATTACTCTCTCTCACTTTCTCTCTCACACTCTCTCTCGAGACAGGGTTTAGTTTTGTTTGGTTGCAGCAAGGTGTCGGTCAGGTCAAAGTGTTTATAAAGTTATTGAAGCAGAGACTTGTCGATCAGTATATCCAAGAGTGGTCTGGCACTATCAGAGACCGTGATAGGTATAGTAATTATAGATCCTTTAAAATAATTTTGAAAAGGAAAAATATGTGACTGACATGGAAACCTACTGTTTCAGAGTTGCAGTTTCACAAGTCAGATTTAATGTTCTGCCTATCAATGCAAATGTGCACCGATTTAGTAATATTCCGCAGAAGAAATCATGTCCATTTTGCAGGTCAGCAATGGAAGACAAAGTGCATTTTCTTTTTGTATGTC
>CM054144.1:1823404-1850904 GCA_028751875.1 Rapana venosa | reverse complement strand
TAGTAATTGCTTGACAAAAAAATGCCCAGTCCTGTTTCCCTGTTTCTAGTTGGATCAACAGCATCTCATACGCTTGTCTGCACAATGTTGACATACGAAGTTGAGTTAATTTTAAACAATACCTAATACACTTCACTTGATATCTTATAAATAGAGGGTAGCAGCCAGTTTCACCATATAACATTTTGTTAGACGAGTGTAGTGGTACTAAAAGGAATCGTTTCATTGCACAGGTGTGCACTTTTTCCATTTCATTATTAGCAAATAATCCCCAAATAGCTGCTCCATACATTAGCATAGGCTGGATCTGAGAATCAAAAAGCTTCCAGATAATTGAAAGATCAGTGCAGAGAGACAGTGAGAGACAGAGAGATAGATAGATATAACAAGTACATGCATTGTTTCCCACAATGTCGGTTACGCTCCTTCCTCATGGGATGGTTTATTGACTAATGCACACTTCAATCCACTCTTCAGTATAAATGGATCATCTCATCTGCTCCCAAAACCCCCTTCTGGATCGTAGGGGCGCTGCGCGATGAACGTTGTACCAGGTGGCTCCATTTGCAGCGGTTTTGTGCAAGTGCCTGGGTTGTGAAGAAGCTCTTCCAGGTTCATTCAGTGATGTTGTCTTCCAATTTATTTTTCAGGTTACCTCGCTTTCTCTTCCCCTGCACTGTTCCTTGCAGTATGGTATTGGACAGCCCATTTGATTTTGTTACAGGCCCATACTGTCTGAGTTTCCTTTTCTTGACTGTGGTCAGCAGGTCTTCATGGTGCTTTACTTGTTCAGTGATGGTTTGTTGAACTTTTTTGTTGGTAATGTGGTCCATGTATGAAATGCCAAGGAGTCTTCTGAGGCATACCATCTCCAATTCCCAGATCCTCCTTTGTAGATCTGCATTTAATTCCAGGATTAGTATGCATGCAGATATAAGGCGATGATCAATGCATGCAGTAGCTTGACCTTGGTCCTGAGAGAAATGTTTCAGTCTTTCCAGATGGTCTTGAGCTTTACCATTGCTGCTACTGTTTGTTCAGCTCTTGCGAGGATTTTGGTCTTTGAACCTTCTTCAGTAACAATAGCTCTAAGGTATTTGAAGTGATCTACAACCTCAAGTTCTTTTCCACTGATTGTGATCTTGGTAGTGATTGGTTGGGCACTGTATGTCATGAGTTTTGTCTTCTCGGCACTGATCTCTATGCAGTACCTGGAGGATGCATCATCTAGGTGGTACACTAGGTTGGCTAGTTCCTGTTCGTTTCCTGCCATTCTGTTGATGTGATCGGTAAACCTGAGGTTGTTGATTGTCTGCCCTCCAATACTGACTGTGCCAGTGTGATCTTCTATGGCATCAGTCATTATGCGCTCAAGGAAGACATTGAACAGTGTCAGCGATAGGAGACAGCCTTGATGGACTCCCACTGAGGTATGGAACCCCTCTCCAACTGTGCCTTGGACAAGCACAGCACTGGTGGCTTTTGTGTATAGCTCTTTGATGGTCTGGATAATCTGTTGTCCCGTGTTGTAATTCTTCATTGTGGCCCGTAATGCGTCATACCATATACGACCAAATGCCTTTTTGAAGTCTATAAAGACGTGGTACAATTTGCTGATGCTTACTGTATTTTTCACACATAACTCGCATATTTTTTTGAATCAAACACCCAAGAAAGACATCCTCGTTGTGCAAGGCGACTGGAACGCCAAGGTAGGAGAAGATGCATGGAAAGACTGGGAGGGCGTTTGTGGGCCACATTGTAATAACCAATCAAATGAAAGAGGCTTGAGACTCCTGGAGTTTGCCAGTAACAACCACCTCCAGCTAGTGAATACACTTGGCCCACACAAGAAATCCAGAAAATGGACATGGCATAGCCCAAATGGAGAACACCACAACCAAATAGATTACATCATGGTGAAAAGACGGTTTCAGTCTAGCGTTAACATCGCACAGACACGAAGTTTTCCAGGAGCAGACATAGGGAGTGATCATGATCTTGTGATGATGACTTTCCGACTACGTCTAAAGAAAATCCACAAGCGGAACAACATCAGGATCAAATTTGACCTCGAGAAGCTGAAGGACCCAGAGGTATTAGAAATTTTTCAAGCAAGGATAGGTGGAAAGTTTGCAGCACTCACTGTGATAGACTCAGACATAGATACACTGACGAATAGTTTCAATACAGCGGTGACTGAAACAGCAAACGAGCTTCTTGGCAAACGCCGACCAGTCAAAAAACCATGGGTCACACCTAACATCCTACAACTATGCGACAAGCGTAGAGAGTTGAAGAAAAAGAAAAATGAAACAAAAGAAAGAGCAGAACAATATAGGGCAGTCAACAAAAGAATCAGGAAGTCCATGACGGAGGCAAAAGAGAAATGGATCGGTGAACAGTGCCAAGACATTGAAGAGAACATCAAGAAAAACAATAGCAAGAAAGCATATCAGCTGGTGAAAGACCTGACTAGCACGAAACAGAGAAAAGGTTTAACAATCCAAGACAAAAATGGGAATTGTCTCACTGACGACCAGGATATTCTGAACAGATGGACAGAATACTGCTCCGACCTGTATAACTATAGAACCGCAGGAGATCCAGAAGTCTCTAATGTAACCTGCCCCACACGCAGAAATAAGACCCTCCACATGTGCTATGGGACTGTAGCAGGTGCATATAAATCACTACTGTTGCCTCCCCTGGGTTCATCTGACCATAACTGTATTCTTCTAGCACCCATGTACCGGTCAGTGTTTCAGCACCTTCGGCCCAAGGTCAGGACCACAAAGAATGGACTGCTGATAGTATAGCTAGTCTGCAAGGCTGCTTTGATTGCACTGACTGGGATATGTTTTACAATGTGCGCTCTGATTTGAATGGGTTAACTTATGTTGTTTCTTCCTATATTTCGTTTTGTGTCAGTATTGTTATTCCAACAAAGGTGATGAGGCATATGCGACAGAACCCTTAAGTTATGTGCTACTGAGCTTGCCAGCGTCTTTCAGCACCTGTTCCAAGCCTCGCTGGACATTAGCCAGATACCAGTTATTTGGAAGACTTCCAATGTAATACTTCTTCCAAAGAAACCAAATCTTTCTCGGCCCACTGATTGCAGACCTGTAGCCCTCACGTCACTTGTGATGAAAACATTAGCAAATATAATAAAATCTCTCATTCTATCTGCTACAGAGGAAGACCTGGACCCACTACAGTTTGCCTACAAGACAGGACAAGTGTCGAAGATGCCAAACTGTTCATTTTAAACACCACTTAGAAGCACCTGACTCTCATGCCAGAATATTGTTTGCTGACTGAAGTTCAGCTTTCAATACAATGCAGTCTCATGTTCTTGTTCACAAAATACTTTCAAAATTTGATGTAGACTATCAACTTGTTGTTGGCTGATGGAATTTTTAATTAACAGTCCGCATGGTTTTTTTTGCCAATAAAATATCTTCATAGGTTAGATTTACCTGTACGGGTTTTCCACAGGGATGTGTTCTCTCACCACTTCTCTACATTCTATACACAGATGATTCCAGAAGCAGCTATGAAATTCCTTTCTTGTAAAATTTGCCGATGACAGTGCTCTTTTGTCTCTCTCATCTTGATCTGTTCAAAACCATGGTCGAGCCCTCATTGATTTCGTCAACTGGTGTGATAAGGCATATCTGGAGCTAAATGTTTCTAAAACTTAAGATGTTCCTATCGATTTCAGAAGACCGGGTCACACTTCTGAGCATGTTATCATCCATAGTCAAGAAGTTGAAAATGTTTCGAAGTACAAGTATCTGGGAACTATTTTTTTTTATCACAAATTAAACAAGGATGTTAACACTGATGCTATTGTCAAAAAGGGACAACGACATATGTATTTTCTGAGGAAGCCTAACTCATTTTTTGTTGACATAAAGATTATTTCTTTGTTCTACAAGTCCTACATAGAGAGTGTTCTAAGTTTTGCTTCCATCTTTTGGTACAACAACATTAGTGTTAAAAACAAGAATAGTCTTTGGAGAATTGTTAGAATCTGCTAAAAAATAATTGGAGAAGAGCAAAGAGATCTCAAGCCATACTGTGATCAGCTGCTTGTGCGCAAAGCGACTGCCATCTTAGCTGATCCATCCCATACTATGTCTTTGGAATTTCAGTTATTGCCTTAGGACGCCGCTTTCGGTGCTCCAAAAGTAAAACAAATAGAAAAAGAAATTCTTTTGTTCCAGTAGTCATTCGAATTCTAAATTCAAAACAGCACTGACCAAACAGTTTTACATTTTCTGATATACCCTCCTGATTGTCAAGTGCGCGTGTGTGTGTGGTAATAAGTACTCCTGCATCTTGCTTTTGGCTTTCAAGAATGATTTCTAAATTGTGTGTGGTGTGTGTGTGTGTGTGTGTGTGTGTGTGTTGTGGTGTGGTGTTAAGTTTATGTCTTTACTAGACAATGGTCATTATGGTGCGCAGGTGCACGTGTGCGTGTGTATGTGTGATAAAAACTGTGTTCATATATTGGTGTTGTGTGTGTGTATGGGTGTGCGCGTGTGTCAAGTCAAGTCAAGTCAAGTGTGTGAGTGCCCGTGTGCGTGCACGCCTAAAAAAATAGTATTTTCCAATCAGTGGTTTTTACAACATTGTATTCCTACATTGGTGTGTGTGTGTGTGTGTGTGTGTGTGTGTGTGTGTGTGTGTGTGTGTGTGTGTGTGTGTGTGTGTGTACGCAGTGCGTGTGTGCTCACACCTGGGTTTGTGTATGGTAATTTTCTTAAGCTATATTGGAATGTTTATAACAATCTGAAATATATTTTTCTTGTACCTTGTGAGATAATTATAGGTATCAATGTGCCTGTCAGTATTGTAATTGCCCATCATGGGATGATTAAAGTGTTTTGACTTGACTTGACTTGACTTGACTTGAACTCAACAGCCATCTTCATCACAATAGTCTCCTACCTTCTTTCCAGTCTGCCTATGGTGTAAACCACTACACTGAAACCACCCTAGTCTACATGTTAAACACACCTCTACATTCTTCTGACTCAGGAAATATCTCCCTTCTCATTCTTCTCGACTTATCAGCAGTCGTCGACACCATAGAGCATTCAATTCTTCTGTCCCATCTCCAAGAAACGTTTATTAATAATAATAATAATAATAATAATAATAATAATAATAATAAATAATAAATGGAACTTATATAGCGCTATATCTTGCAAAGACAAATCAAAGCGCATGCATTCAACCTAATCTTACCCAGTCATACAACCAATGACAAATAATCAATAGTTCAAGCAGATATTACAAACATGGTACCCTGAAGACCAAATCTATGAAATAAAATTGCAATAGTCAAATGTTTATAAAAATAAAAATAAAAAAGCACACACACACACACAACACACACACACACCACACACACACACACACACACACACACACACACACACACACACACACACACACAGGTCATATACTTTAGCAGGGTGATAGGACATGGGTTAGTGGAGGTGAGATAGTTCTGATATGAGACAGGAGGAGGGAAATCTTAGGTTTGAAATAAATATGTCTTGAGGCTGCATTTAAAAGTGTCATAGCTAGGCTTCTGGCGAAGAGAGAGAGGGATATCATTCCAGGTCGATGGACCCGAAATAGAGAAAGAGCGGCGGCCAACAGTAGATTGGTTCAATCTAGGTATTCGTAAGCACAAGGTATCTGCAGCAGAGCGGAGGGAACGTGAAGGAGTGTACAGGTTAAGACATTCACAGAGGGAGGGATCGCAAGAGGGGGTTAATGTGCTCCGATTTTGTTCTTTCTGAAAAAAACTAGTCGAGCTGCCGAGTTTTGTATAGGTTGAAGGGAGTGGATAGATGATGCTGGCAGACCAGATAAAAGAGAATTGCAATAGTCCCGCCGTGAAAGAATGAAAGAAGTGACAAGTTTGGCTGCTGCATTGGTGGACAAGTACTTTCAAATTGCACTAATATGCTGTAACTGATAGTAGCATGACTGACAGGTCTGGGTGATGAATTTTTGCATAGAGAGTGTGTTGTCGATAACAACACCTAGATACTTTACAGCAGTAAATAGAGGGACTGATGCATTGACGAGTTTATTGAAGCTGTTGTAATGGAAGAGAGTTTGTGTGTGGTCCCTACGAGCATGGCTTTGGTTTTATCTGCATTTAGCTGTAATTTGTTCTGTGTCATCCAGTTTTGACGATCTTCAAAGCAGTGGGCCATATTTGCCAGAAGAGAAGGCAGATTTTCAGGAGTAACACTGCTTTGAATCTGAGAGTCATCTGCATAAAAGTGATGGTTGATTTGATGACGTTTTATTATTATATGACAGTGGGGCAGTGTAAAGAGTGAAAAGAACAGGGCCTAGAACTGATCCCTGTGGGACTCAGCATTCCAGTTTGGCAGGTATTGATTGAATCTTGTTTACTGCAACTGTCTGAAATCGGTCAGTAAGGTATGAATTAAACCAGGTGAGGGCTGTGCCAGTAACACCGAAGGTTTTTTGAAGACGGGAGAGAAGAATTGAGTGGTCTATAGTGTGGAAGGCTGCCGATAAGTCGAGTATAGTGAGAAGGGTGAGAAGAGTGAGAAGGGAGATTTTCCCCAGAAGCGAGTAGAAGCATGTTTAAAGTGTGTGCTTGGGTGTGTTTAGTGCTGTGGTTGACGCGATAGGCAGACTGAAACTAAAGGGACAACCCTCACCTGGTTCAGTTGATACCTTACAGGCCAATCCCACACAGTTGCACTAAACAAGATCCAATCATCACCTGCCAAAATAGAATGTAGAATCCCACAAGGACTAGTTCTGGGCCCTGTTCTTTTCACTCTCTTTACTGCTCCACTGTCTCGACATCAGATCAACCATCATTTTTTGTGCAGATGGCTCTCATATTCTTAGCAGCAATATTCCTGAAAATATGCCTTCTCTCTTGACAAATATGTCCTACTGCCTTCAACATATCCAAATTGGATGAAACAGAGCAAGTTACATCTAAATACAGATAAAACCGAAGCCATGGAAGAAGAAGAAGAAGAAGAAGAAGAAGAAGAAGAAGAAGAAGAAGAAGAAGAAGAATGTATGACATTTATATAACGCGGAATCTTGTAAAGCAAACAAATTGGAGCACTTTCACTCATATCATTTACACACATGCAATTTTCCACAACATATTAGCATTATCAAATTTATGCTCATGCACACTCACACACACTCTCACATAAACATGTGCGCGCGTACACATATACACACATGCACACACCACACACAACACGTTTTCTGGTTGCTGAAAAGTTTTTGCCTCAAGAAAACTGTGGATTTTTTAGTGTCATTTTCTGATATCGAGAGTTACTTCTCTTGGTGTTTTTTTTTTCTTCCCCTTTTTTCCAGCTAAGCTCTAGAGCTGTGGTATTATGCAGAAGATTACCATCATTGTTGTTTTGTGTGTATCAACTGATTTTCTGTTCAAATATTTATATTTGATTTTTTTTCTTGCAAATTTTGATTCTTTTATGTGTCAGTGAGACATAACTTAGATTTCAAAATTAGTATGTTGGTGACTTATTTCTTCTCAGTCACTACATGTCATTAACGTTAGACACCTGGTCTATGAAACATGGTCTCGTGTGGGTTATCTAAAATATAAACAATGTCAGAAGCAAAATAGATGATATTGCTACTATTCTATATAATAACGCAAATCCATTTCATTTATTCTGCTTTGCTGAATCTCGCCTTTCTTCTGAAATTACTGATTCAGACATGAATATACCAGGGTATCAGATCTTCCGCCTAGATCCACATAAACCTAACACTATTGGTTTGCTTCTATATTTTGCATCTTCTTTAAACTGTAAAAGACTTTCCAATTTAGAAAATTATGATGTTGAAACAGTTTGGATTGAAATCAAATTACAGAGTTCTAGTCCGTTGTTAATAGGTTTTGTATTGTAATCCATCAGAATCCAGAGGCTGGTTAGATAAATTCAATTCCATAATGGATGAAATGATACTTTCAAATCATGAAACTGTAATTCTTGGAGACTTTAACAAAGATTTACTAAAACCTAAATCAAAATGGTATCATAATTATACAATACACGGACAAGATCAATTAATAGATAAACCAATACAAGTCACTTAAAACACTTCTACTTTGATCAATCAAATATATACTAATATAAAACAACACATACGTGAAGTGTGTGCTCCATCATGTGGGTGTAGTGACCACAATCCTGTATGTCTAACTTGGCTAAAAAATCGTATAAAAATCCCAAAGGTAGGACATAAAACTATTTATTACAGAAAGTTCAAAAACTTCAACAAAGATGCTTTCCTTTCAGATATGTTAAATTCATCATTAAACAACACATATCAAATAAGAGATCCCAGACAAGCTGCCAAACTTTTGATAGATAATAATAAATGGAACTAATATAGCCCTATATCTTGCAAAGACAAATCAAAGCTATGCATTCAACCTAATCTTACACAGTCATGTCATCATCATCATCATCATCATCAGACCCGTGACAATGGCGGTCGTGGGGGAGACACGAAAGACGATGCCGTGGTAAGCCTCCTCCATCCATCTCGGTCCTCGGCTCTGCGTAGTAGTGCCGAGTCATTCATTCTGGTCCATTCTCTGATGTTGTCCATCCATGACTTGTTCTGTCTTCCCCTCTTTCTGCCACCTTCGAGTGTTCCCTGCAGTACTGTTTTTGGCAGAGTGTTGTGGCAGGTGACGTGGCCGAACCATGTCAGCTTTTTCTTCTTGATGATGGTGAGAAGGGGTTCCTGTGGACCTGCCAGCCGTGTTATTTGACTCTTGACAAATTCATTGGACTTTCGTTCTCTCCAGGATATGCCCAGCAGTTTTCTATGGCATTTTGTTTCAAATGACTGGATTCGCTTTGCTGTTTCAGCAGTCAATGTCCAGGTTTCACTTCCGTACAACAGGATAGTCTGAATTAGGGCTTTGTAGAGCTTTAGTTTGATTGGGAAACTGATCTCTTTACTTTTCCATATGGTGGTGAGTTTTGTCATGGAAGATGTTGCCATGGCTATTCTGACTTTGATTTCTGTCGTCGATCGCCCGTCCTTTGTGAGTGTAGCGCCAAGGTATTTAAAAGCGTCTACCTCCTCCAGTTGTTGGCCGTTCATGTAAATTTTAGCAGTGGCGTTGCTCGTGCTGTTCACAAGTACTTTACTTTTCTCCGAGCTCACCTCCATCCCATATGCTCCAGCTCTGTTCTCAAGTCTGTTCGTAAGATCTTGCAGCTCTGTGTTACTTCCACCCATGAGGTCAATGTCATCGGCAAACCGCAAGTTGTTGAGGGTTCTGCCGCCAATGGAGATGGTAGAGTGGAAGTCATGCAGCCTCTCTCTCATAATGTTTTCCAAGAACAGATTAAACAGGACTGGAGATAACAGGCATCCTTGTCGGACCCCAACTGTGGTTTTGAAGTAGTCTCAGACCTGATTGTTCAGAAGGACTGCATTGCTTGCGGTGTTGTATAGTGCTTGAATGGTTTGCGCTAGTCCTTCTTCAATGCCAAACATTCTGAGGACCTGCCACAGGCCTTCGTGCCATACTCTGTCGAAAGCCTTCTTGAAGTCGATGAAGTTGTGGAATAGGTCTCTCTGATGTTGAAGATGTTTATCCATCAGGATGTGGCAGTTAAAAATCTGTTCGATTGTGCTCCTGCCTGCCCTGAACCCAGCTTGTTCCTCTGCAAGGTGTTCTTCTACCTCCTTCTTTAGTCGATTCAAAATAACTTTGAGCGTGATTTTGCTGGCGTGGCTGATGAGGCTGACTGTTCTATAGTTTTGGCATTGGCGTAAATTCCCCTTCTTGGGCAGAAGTATGATGAGTGATTGTGTTCATTCTGTTGGCCACTGTTTTGTCTTCCAAATCTTCTGACAGATAGCTGTAACATGTGTGATGACTGTTTCGCCACCATGCTTGAGCAGCTCTGCTGGTATGTTGTCTGCTCCTGGGGACTTTCCTACTGGTAAGCTGCAGGTGGCTTCTTCCGCAGTCATGTAATCAATGATAAATAATCAATAGTTTAAACAAACAGATATTTACAAACATGGTGCGCTGCAGACAAAATCTATGAAATAAAATTGCAATAGTCAAATGTTTTTCAAAAGCACACACACTCACACAGGTCCTATACTTTAGCAGGGTGATAGGACATGGGTTAGTGAAGGTGGGATAGCTCTGATATGAAACAGGAGGGGGGAAATCTTAGGTTTGAAATAAATATGTCTTGATGCTGCATTTAAAAGTGTCATAACTAGGTTTCTGGAGAAGAGAGAGGGGGAGCTCATTCCAGGTCGATGGACCCGAAATAGAGAAAGTGCAGCGGCCAAAAGTGGATTGGTTGAATCTAGGTATTCGTAGGCACAAGGTATCTGCAGTAGAGCGTAGGGAACGTGAAGGAGTGTACAGGTTAAGACATTCACAGAGGTAGGATGGTGCAGTTTTGTGGAGACATTTGTAACAGAGGGTACTGATCTTATAATTTACTCTCTGTGGCACAGGCAGCCAGTGGAGAGATCGCAAGAGAGGGGTGATGTGCATCATTTTTTTCTCTCTGAGAACTAGTCGAGTTGCGGAGTTTTGTATACGTTGAAGGGAGTTAATAGATGATGCTGGCACACCAGATAAAAGACAATTGCAATAGTCCAGACGTGAAAGAATGAGAGAAGTGACAAGTTTGGCGGTTGCATCGGTGGTCAGGTACTTTCGAATTGCACTAATACGCCGTAACTGATAGTAGCAGGACTGGCAGGTCTTGGTGATTAATTTTTTCATTGAGAGTGCGTTGTTGATAACGACACCTAGATACTTCACAGCAGTAAATAGAGGGACTGATGTATTGCTGAGTTCTATTGAAGCTGTTGTAATGGAAGAGTGTTTGTGTTTGGTCCCTACGAGCATGGCTTAGGTTTTATCTGCATTTAGCTGTAATTTGTTCTGTGTCATTCAGTCAATACCTGCCAAATTGGAATGTGGTGTCCCACAGGGATCAGTTCTCGGCCCTGTTCTTTTCACTCTCTATACTGCTCCATTATCACATATAATAAACCGTCATCATATCAACTATCACTTTTATGCAGATGACTCTCAGATTCAAAGTAGTGTTACACCTGAAAATCTGCCTTCTCTCTTGACAAAGATGGCCTACTGCTTTCAAGATATCCAAAACAGGATGATACAAAACAAGTTACAGTTAAACGCAGATAAAACCGAAGCCATGCTTGTAGGGACCAAACACAAACTCTCTTCCATTACAACAACTTCAATAGAACTCAATGTATTGGTCCCTCTTTCCACTGCTGTGAAGTATCTAGGAGTTGTTATCGACAACACACTCTCTATGCAAAAATTCATCACCCAGACCTGCCAGTCGTGCTACTATCAATTACGGCGTATCAGTGCAATTCGAAAGTACCTGTCCACTGATGCAACAGCCAAACTTGTTGCGTCTCTCATTCTCTCACGTCTGGACTATTGCAATTCTCTTTTAGCTGGTCTGCCAGCAACATCTATCCACTCCCTTTAACGTATACAAAACTTGCAGCTCGCCTAGTCCTCAGAAAGAAAAAAATCGGAACACATTACTCCTCTCTTGCGATCTCTCCACTGGTTGCCTGTGCCACAGAGAGTAAACTATAAGATCAGTACCCTCTGTTACAAATGTCTCCACCAAACAGCACCCTCCTACCTCTGTGAATGTCTTCACCTGTACACTCCTTCTCGTTCCCTCCGCTCTGCTGCAGATACCTTGTGCTTACGAATACCTAGATTCAACCAGTCCACCGTTGGTCGTCGCTCTTTCTCTATTTCTGGTCCATCCATCTGGAACAACCTTCCTCTCTCTCTTCGACAGAGGTCTACATATGACACATATAAATCCAGCCTCAAGACATATTTGTTTCAAACCTAACTGTTTCCCTCTTTCATCTCAAAACTGCCCCTGCCTTCAACAGCCCAAATCCCATTACCCTGCCAAAGCCTACAACCTGTGTGCGTGTGTGTGTGTGTGTGTGTGTGTGTGTGTACATTTGATTTTTGTTTAAGCTTTTGAAAGTTATTGGCTGCATGACTCTGTAAGAATATGTTGAATGCAAGCGCTCTGATTTGTCTTTGCAAGATATAGCGCTATACAAATTTCATTTATTATTATTATTATTATTATTATTATTATTATTATTATTCAGTTTTGAATATCTTCAAAGCAGCGGGCCATATTTATATACATTTACATTTAGATACATTTAGATACATAATAAGAAGAAGAAGAAGAAGAAGAAGAAGAAGAAGAAGAAGAAATGGAATTTATATAGCGCTGTATCTTGCACAGACAAATCAAAGCGCTTACGCTCAACTCATTCTTACACAGCCATGCAACCAATAGCAAGTAATATATTCTAACAAATCCAAATGCACACACGTTATACACTTTGGCAGGGTGATACATTTTTGGCTGTTGAAAAGCAGGAATAGCTATGAAATGAAACAGGAGAGGAAATTCTTAGGTTTGAAACAAATATGTCTTGAGGCCGGATTTAAAAGTGTCATAAGAAGGTCTTTGGCAAGAGAGATAGGGAGACCATTCCAAATTGATGGACCAGAAACAGAGAAAGAGCCACGGCCAACAGTAGACTGGCTGAAACTAGGTGTTTGTAAGCACACGGAATCTGCAGCAGAGCGAAGGGAACGAGAAGGGGTGTACAGGTGGAGACATTCACAGAAGTAGGAGGGTGCTGTTTTGTGAAGACATTTGTAACAGAGAGTACTGATCTTATAGGTTATTCTTTGTTGCACAGGCAGCCAGTGGAGAGATCGCAAGAGAGGGGTAATGTGCTCAGATTTTTTTTCTTTCTGACGACTAGTCGAGCTGCAGAGTTTTGAATACGTTGAAGGGAGTGGATAGATGATGCTGGCAGACCAGCCAAAAGAGAATTGCAATAGTCCAGACGTGAAACAATGAGCGATGCCACGAGTTTTGATGTAGCGTCCGTGGACAGCTACTTCCGAATTGCACTAATACGCCGTAATTGGTAGTAGCAGGACTGACAGGTCTGGGTGATGACTTTTTGCATAGAGAGTGTGTTGTCAATAATGACCCCTAGATACTTTACAGCAGTGGATAGAGGGACTGGGGTATTGCCGAATTCTATTGAAGCTGTTGTAATGGAAGAGAGTTTGTGTTTGGTCCCTACAAGCATGGCTTCAGTTTTATCAGCGTTTAGTTGTAACTTGTCCTCTATCATCCAGTTTTGGATGTCTTGAAAGCAGTAGGCCATATTTACCAAGAGAGAAGGCAGATTTTCAGGAGTTTCACTGCTTAGAATCTGAGAGTCATCTGCATAAAAGTGATGGTTGATCTGATTACGGTTAATTATATGTGACAGTGGAGGGGTGTAGAGAGTGAAAAGAACAGGGCCCAGAACTGATCCCTGCGGAACTCCACATTCCAGTCTGGCAGGTACTGACTGAATCTTGTTCACTGTGACTGTCTGACAGGATATACATGTA
This sequence comes from Rapana venosa, assembly GCA_028751875.1. Lineage (NCBI taxonomy): Eukaryota > Metazoa > Mollusca > Gastropoda > Neogastropoda > Muricidae > Rapana > Rapana venosa. Next base: position 1,837,328 of record CM054144.1, on the reverse strand, counting down.
TATCAGTGTATTTTGCTGTCAGCGCCTGGGCTTTATCACAGTTCTTGATTAAACCATTGACGCTGGGGGTAACAGCAAAGTGAGAGGCTGTATGACCAGTGGCTTTCCCACTCATGGAATTCCACTTTACAGCTTAGTCTTTAGTGATCGACTATGACTCTCTGACTAGGAGGCTTGACTCGCACAGTCCTTATGTGCTGCAGCCCTGGGGGCTGGTTGGCCTTTGGAGAACATCTCCAACGCTGACTGTCCTTATGCCCACTTGGCCGAGAGAGTGGGGATGTACTGTGGGCAGGGCATCTCCACTATAATCAAATTTCTGCCCAGTTTCTAAAGCAGCAGCTGCCTCATCTGCTGTTTTGGAGGTAATCATCAGACACTACGGACAAACATACACAACAAACGTGCCGTTCATAAAAAAGTGAGTTAGGGAAGTAATTAAACCACTTAAGATAACAAAAGATATTGATTCCGAAATACATTTGAGAAATTATCTTAAAACACATGGAACAAAAGAACAATATAAAAGGCAAAGGAATAAAGTAAACTCAATATAACGTAAATCTAAACGGGACTACTTTCAAAATTTTTTACTTACAACAAACGATTCTCGACAGATATGGAAAGCTATCAATATACTACCAAAAACAGTTATCTAAAACTCAACAAGTTATCAAAGACACATCGGCAAATCAAACAAATAACCATTTTTCAAATATTGCTGCTACAGTCATATCATGACAGGTCAAGAGAAAACGATCTTTACCATTTAAAACAGTATTTTGAATAAAAACCAATAAATGTACCTTTATATTTACCTCCAATGACAACTTAATCCGTAGTTGAGAGCCTGGCTCTAAAAAAAGTCAAGAACACGGAACCTAGATGACTGAGAAGGAAAAATATTAAAACTTTTCGTGCCCAGTGATTTTTGACACACTTGGGTACTTACATAATTTGTGTATGGAAAAAATCGTTTTCCTTTCAAGTTTAAGCAAGCAAAAGTTGTACCAGTTTTTAAATCAGGTAATTCATCTTGTCCATCAAATTACAGACCAATTTCCATTGTGTCTGTCTTATCAAAACCAATTGAAAAACACATACAGAAATCCCTATATTCCTACTTTATTAACAACAAACTAATGGATGAGAGTCAGTCAGGTTTCCGTAAAAACTCTTCCTGTCATACAGCTCTTACACAAACCACGGACAGTCTTTTGAATAATGTAAATGAAAATGCATCCAATGGTCTTCTTTTTGTTGACTTTATAAAGGCCTTTGATGCCATTAATCATACTTTGTTGCTGCGTAAATTATACTTGTACAAGCTAACACCAGATATGATTAATTTTCTAGCAAGTTTATTGTCAGGTAGGAAGCAATTAGTGAAAATAAATGATCAAACATCAAATTTAGTAGCTGTTAGATATGGCATTCCATAAGGGTCAGTCTTATGACCACTTCTGTTTTCAATCTATGTAACTGACTTACCCTGGGTTTTTTTAATTGTAACTGTGGGGACAGGATAGCACAGTGGTCGGAGCACTCGCTTTCCACCAGCCAAGTTAAGCAGCGTCGAGCGTGGTTACCAGTTGGATGGGTGACCGTTTGTGCGCCTTGGCTTCAGTACAGTTCCCCCAGTTCACCCAGCTGTAAATGGGTACCTGCCCTCTTTAGGGACAAGGAAGGTAAAGCAGCGAGGGAGAGGAGATGGGCGCCGCCCTCAATATGCTGGCCCTAGAGAAGTGAGGTCTCTGACACCTCGCTCCCCTACGACCTTATAGGTTATGGGACTCCTTTACCTTTTTTCACTTTTAACTGTGAAATGTTCGCTGATGATGCATTCTTGTTCTGCAGTGATTCAGATCCTAATAGGTTAACAATTAATTTACAAGATAATATGGACATATTAATCAGTTTGACTCAGTTGAACCATATGTCTTTGAATGCAGAAAAAACAAATTGCATGTATGTTTCAGCAAGACAAAAATGGCAGAATATCAAATCCAATTTCAAACCTTTGTTTATTGAGAATGAAGCAGTTGAAGAAGTTGATGCTCATTGTCACATGGTTCTTTGAAGAACTAACTCTTTGTTTTGAAAACACTCCAGTGGACGTAGATCGCTGACTGAAATGCCAAGATTTGGTTCCTATCGCTCGTAAATCACATCCAAATAGTGCACAAGATGACTCAGAAATCAAGTTACATTTCTTTTATTCTACTAAATCATATCAAAGCAACATTCATTTCCAATACAAAAGTTCCAAAACAAAAAAGGAAAAATCCTTTCCACAATCACCGTGGATCAACAGCCAAAATTATGTGACTACACTCACTAAATAAGAGCTCAATCAGTTAATGACTTCCACAGTCCTCATAGTTTTGCTCTCATTCTATTCCTTCAAATTCTCTCTCCTTCTTCAGGCAATCTCAGCTTGCCTCCCCTTGGCTTTCCTACTCTCCTTCCTTCTCATCTTCCCTTGACTGACTGTCCTCCCTTCATCTTTCCTCTCTCGGCCTCTCCTCCCTTCATCTGTCTGTCTCTCTCTCAGCCTCTCCTTCCTCCAGTGCGATAACAGCCCCTTGTATATATACAGTACCAGGGCCCCTTCTACTAGCGACTGGAAGGTTCCAGAAACTTAAGGAAGTCTCCCGACCATTACCAAACTACACAAACATCTCCGGTTACAGTGAACCTATCTGGAAACTTTTAGAACCTCTTAGAATACTGTAGAATATCCTGGAAACGTCATGAGCAAACAAAACATCTGCAAGCCACTGGTAGTAACATTTCTCAATAAAACTAATATTCATTTACCAATGTATGCGTCATTAAACAAAGAATGCCATTCATAGCAATCCTAGAAATCTTCTCAATAAAAACTCAGAATCTGTTTGTAACATTATCCCCCAATTAGAACACATTTCCTAAATTTGTTTCCTAAAACAATCAATCAGATTCAAGATTGAAACTCAAGATTCATAGAAGTTCACTCATGTTCAATGTACAGCACATTTCAATCCCCAAATGGTTCATGCAATTAGTTCCAATATTGCCCCTTCACACTATAAATTCAAATTTTACAAATGCATTCTGCAAAAACATTCAGATCAGTCAATTTCATCAGGAATTACAGATGCTTCCCCACCAACATCATCTCGGATCAGCACTTGTCCATCACTCCCACTTAGGTAACCCTTGGGGAAGTCTCCTTGCCAACTCGTTGGTCATCCCCTCCAGGATCAAAAACAGTAACCCTGTTGATCCTTTTTTTGTTCACACACATGCCATCTGCATCCTCCTCCCCTTGGATGTCAGTGACCCAAGCAGTACACAGAGATCCCAAAGCTGCCTGTACTATTCCCATTTTCATCCATTCACAAAAGTCCTTCTTCACAGATTCCTTAGCCACACGAGGAATATGGTAAGGTTCTGACCTGACTGGAACATAGGACATCAGTTTTACTTGGTGGTCGACCAAACCTGATGTTCCTGGGATTTTAGTAAAGCGGTCAGCACAGTCCATCATAAGATTGCTGGGTTCCTCCCTCTGGTGATGAGAGTCTCGGTCCCACTTGAACTCTTCCATCGATTTCCACGAACCTACTCCACTTAGTTCCAGGAGTTCATCATCCTTCAAAGTCTCTCCATCACTCATATTGACTTCTTCTTTTGATGAACGATCATCAAGGTTTGGCACGCCTTTCCTTTCCATCCACTCTAAATCAGGTTCATCTGCAGACCTAGCACCCTCCATATTGCCAATGATCAGATCATAGAATGGATCAGGCAGGCACAATGCCTCAGTCTCTCCTACAAAGTAAGGCGTGTCCACACTGATCAAAGCTGTGGGTACTTTCTTCACTGCACTGTCCATTGACTGGAGGAAGCTATGGCACCCTGTGTACTGGTTTTCCTTAACCAAGTCCTGTCTGACCACAACTCCACCACATCCAGTATCTCTCAGGACATTCACAGTCCTTCCAGAAACTCGTCCCTTTGTTACTGGGAGATTGTCATTACTGCTGGTTGATGGTACAGCAGCTGCACACCTAATGAGGGGAACCTTCTTCCCACTGGACAAAAGAACTTGTACATCCTTGAGGCAAGACTTGATGTAATCAAAAGCCTTTACCTTCTTCACAAACAACTTGGGAACACGCTCACTTCTTGTCTGATTGTCAGTCCTTGCTGCTGCCACTTTCTGCATCATTGGTGCTGTGTTTCCATTGACTTGTCTTTCATTCTGGTTTCCACTCCGTGATGCTCTTGAAAACTTATTTCCAGTTTCAAATATAGGGAGGGTATGACAGTCAACATGTTGATGACCTGCACGATGGCACTTGTAGCATATCACATGCTTCAACTTCTTCTTAGGAAAAACTTGACTGACATCCAACTTGTATGTGTCCAAAATGGTGACAGCTGTAGCATCTCACTTGCTTTAGCTTCTCCTGCCTTTGATAAGCTTTACATTCAAACTGTCTGTGCCCCACACAGTGACAGCTGTAGCACTTCACAGGCTTCCGTTTCTTTTTCTCACCCACTTTGGGTAACTGTCTTCTACCTGGAAGATGGTCAGACACTGGCATTGTCAGTTTTCGATTATATGATCTGAGGTAACGATCTGCTGCCTTAGCTATGTCTGACAGTTTCTGAGATTCCTGCTGATGAACATGTATGGCCACATCCTTCGGGCAAGCCTTGATAAATTGTTCTCTGACGATAAGGCTTGACAGTCCATCATAGTCCTCTGTAAAATCTGATAATTGCACCCATCAGTGGAGATAATCTTTGAGTCAGAGGATAAACTGTCCTGAACTTTCTCCGACTTCAGGTTGATAGACACAAAATCTCTGACGGTATCCTTCCTCTGTGAATCCATATCTGTCAAGAGAGCATTTTTCAGTTGGAAATAATCTTCAGCCTCTTCCCGAGACATTCGACAGTAGACATTGAGTGCTGTCCCTGACAGTAAAGCACTCAAGTTAGATGCCCACCTGTCCTGTGCCCATCCAGCTTTGATAGCAAAACGTTCAAACCTCTCAAGGTAACTGTCCAGATCATCTTGTTATTCATCAAACACCGGCAACTTCGGAGTGTTAGCTAGAGCTCCATTAATACTACATCTTTGACCAGAACTGCCATGCTCTAATTCAAGACTTCTCATCTCCAATTCATGATGCCTTTGTGCATATTTTCCTCTGTTTTCTTTTTCATTGTTCTCATTACTTTCTCTCTCCCTTTCTTCTCTGCCAAGGACTTCCTTTTGAATCCTGTCTTGCCTTTCCCTCTCTCTGTCTTCTCTTTCAAGAGCTTCTCTCCTCTCTTCTCTCTCTATTGCTTCTCTTCTTTCTTTTTCTCTTTCTTCTCTGTCAAGAGCTTCTCTCCTCTCTTCTCTCTCTATTGCTTCTCTTCTTTCTTTTTCTCTTTTTCTCTTTCTTCTGGCGTCCACAGGTTTTAACCCTGTGACTTTAGTTACCTCAGAGTTCATTGCTCTCAAAACTGCAGGCACTCCTCTTACACACTCTTTGTTTCAAGGGCCTGGGGTCATGATTTCTTGGTGGTACTGATATGCAAACAGTCTTTCTGATAACAGCTTGTTAAAGCTTTCAACCAGTGCTTGAGATCTGTGGTTGCCTGGTATGCCTCTTTTTATTGCTACTCCATGCTTCAGTAACAGCTGATTAAATGTTCCTTTAAACTCTTTTCCATCATCACACTAGATGAGTCTGGGATACTTTAATGGGCCGCATCTATAGATCTCCTGCAAAGCAACCGTGGTTTTGGTAGCACTCTTTTCAGCAAGGGGCTCTGCATCTTTATACCTAGAAGCTACGTCCACCACAGTCAGTGCATACTTATACCTCTTTCTTCTGATTGTGTCATGGGGTAAATGTAAAAGGTCTATTTGATGAGTATCATTTGGCTTTATGTTGATGAAGGTGGGCCTGTTAATGCACCTTGGAGCAGGTAAATAGATCTGCCATATTGCTTGTTTAGACAGCCACTTTTTTGCTACCTCAGAACTTACTCCTGTTGCAATACTCAAATTGTTAATAGTTGTCTGTCCTTTCCAGTACCCTTTTGGTGTGTAGTAGATCTTAGAGATCTTGGCATCCATTGTTCTAATATCATAACAAAAATGTGCTTGTTGGTTAACCAACCTGCTGTACTAAGAAATATACAATTGTCATGCCCACCACAACAAAAGCAATCTTGCCCTTCTTCTGGGTCTTGGTGGACTGATAATAATCAGGAAGCTGTGGTTCAGTAAGAGGAAATAGTTGTCTGCCTGTCACAATGTAGTACTCCTTAATTGCTGCATCAACATCAGAAAAAGTTTTTGTGACATGTACTTGTTCACGAAGTTTTTTGTTAATAAAGTCTAACTGAGCAATTCGTTGTCTTTTGTATTCTGCCTGTGCTCTGTTCAGTTGTTCTATTGCTTTATCTGTCTCTTCCTTTCTTCATCTGTATGAAGTTTAGAAAACAAGTAGTTGCTACCTGTTAAAGCAAGTGCATTAACTACAGCACCACCAACCATCAACACTAAGGAAGCCATTGTGGTTCTACGTATGGGATAATATTTTCTGGAATGATTCCCTGCTTAAACAAGAAGTCTTTTGAAGCAATGGATGCTGTTACAACCGCAACTAGCTTGACGCTGTCCTCAAAGCCTAGTTTTCCTAGATCAGCAGGCTTCATTTTCAGAAGGTTCTTTTCCAGCATAGTATAGCCAACGCTGAGACCACCAATAACGGCTGCGTGGTAGACCAAATTAACTGCTGTCTTTTCTGTACTCTTATTTCTACTATACGTATAAATTTAATATTTATATAGCTATATTAATAAATTTTGAATGGGTTGCTGTCAGGCTATTTGCTTTACAATGGTTGTGGCTGTGACTGTGGTTTTGGCTTTTGTTCTTGCAGTTCCTGCTTTGTTGGTGGCTTATTGCTCCATACTCTATAAGCTGTATTACCAATGCCAATAACAGGTATTTCGTATAACAAGTAAGACTGAATATTTGTTTTTGGTGGTGTGTCTTTTTTCTGTGTCTCTATAGGCATCTGTTTTTCTAATGCTTCTCTGGATACAATCTTTTGCTTTGCTTCATTACTAAGTTTTTTTTCTGTCGATTCCATTCCGCCAACATCTTGCCAGCTTCAACTCTCCCAGGGCTCTTACCACTCCTGGTCACTGTTGTGACTTGTGGAAGGGTCTGCTGTGATTCCTTTTGCCCTTGGTTTGTCACATTCTCCTGTGATTCCTGTTGGTTCATGACCGTGTTCTGCACTTCCATCTTTCTCTATGTGGTTAAATTTTATATGATTTAAAGTTATCATACTAGCTGCTACTGGTGCTAACAGGGTGCCAAAACGATAATACATCTCGCAGGCAAGTGTCTCCAGCATCTTAGACAAAACAGGATCTTGCGACAGGTCATATGCTAAGTCAGCTTCTGAGTCCATATTAAAGAACCTACTTGTTGCTTTAACGTATGGGCCAATGATATTATTCCCTAGGCTTCTCACCATTTTTGCTCTAAGAAGGGATTCATACCTAGTATAATACTTAATTATGTCTTGTGGTGCTAACTGCTGTACCTGTTCGATGGTTAGTTGTGTTCCTAAGTAATGCTTTGTTTTACCACAAGCAGCAAGAGAATACAAGTTCGCCTTCTTGTCCAGCAGACTCTTCTCATCAGTTATTTCTTCTTGACTAGAGTCAGTAGATGTCATCTGCAAAAGTGCATCATAATTCATGATGTCTATCTTTATCAATATATCTTTTATTAAACAATTATTGAATAAGTTCTTATCAGGTTCTTTGTTATGTTCTTGTTAGATTCTTGCCAGGTTCTTGTTTTAGTTCTTGTTAGGTTCGTGTTTTAGTTCTTGTTTGGTTGTTTTAGTTCTTGTTAGGTTCTTGTTTAGTTATTAAATAAGTATTTGTTAAGTTCTTTTCAGGTTCTTGTTAAGTTCCTGTTTTAGTTCTTAAATAAGTATTTGTTAAGTTCTTAAATAAGTATTTGTTAAGTTCTTGTCAGGTTCTTAAATATCTTATTCAAAAAAAAATTGTTTTAGCATCAATTCCTATAATTTTATGTTTTATCCATAACAAATAAGATGGTATCACTTTCATTTTTAGTAGAGAGATAGGCTAAATGGGCATTGAGGGTAAATCACATTGTTTTGTACAAATCTACGCGTAGATTTGTACAAAAACAGGGTGAGTGAGTCTTAATGCCCATTTAGCCTATCTCGACTTCATCATCATCATCATCATCATCATCATCATCATTAGACCCGTGACCTTGGCGGTCGTGGGGGAGACACGAAAGACGATGCCGTGGTAAGCCTCCTCCATCCATCTCGGTCCTCGGCTCTGCACAGTAGTGCCGAGTCATTCATCCTGGTCCATTCTCTGATGTTGTCCATCCATGACTTGTTCTGTCTTCCCCTCTTTCTGCCACCTTCGAGTGTTCCCTGCAGTACTGTTTTTGGCAGAGTGTTGTGGCGGGTGACGTGGCCGAACCATGTCAGCTTTTTCTTCTTGACGATGGTGAGAAGGGGTTCCTGTGGACCTGCCAGCCGTGTTATTTGACTCTTGACAAATTCATTGGTCTTTCGTCTCTCCAGGATATGTCCAGCAGTTTTCTATGGCATTTTGTTTCAAATGACTGGATTCGCTTTGCTGTTTCAGCAGTCAATGTCCAGTTTCACTTCCGTACAGCAGGATAGTCTGAATTAGGGCTTTGTAGAGCTTTAGTTTGATTGGGAAACTGATCTCTTTACTTTTCCCAATGTGTGAGTTTTGTCATGGAAGATGTTTCCATGGCTAGTCTGACTTTGATTTCTGTCGTGATTCGCCCTCCTTTGTAGTAGTAGCGCCAAGAGTATTTTAAAAGCGTCTACCTCCTCCAGTTGTTGGCCTTCATGTAAATTTTAGCAGTGGCCGTTGCTCGTGCTGTTTCTCAAGTACTTTACTCTTCTCCGAGCTCACCTCCATCCCATTTGCTCCAGCTCTGTTCTCAATTCTGATCGTAGATCTTGCAGCTCTGTGTTACTTCCATCGACCCATTAGGTTCAATGTCATCTGCAAACCGCAAGTTGTTGAAGGGGTCTGCCGCCAATGGAGATGGTAAGAAGTGGAAGTCATAGCAGCCGCTCTCTCATAATGTTTTCCAAGAACAATTAAACAGGACTAGAAACAGGCATCCCGTGTCGGACCCAACTGTGGTTTTGAATATCTCAGACCTGATTGTTCAGAAGACTGCACTGCTTGCGTGTGTAACACTTTTAAATCCACCGAAGCATTATTTCCAAACCTAAGTGTTGCCCCCAATCTCTTCATTTTATTTCTGCCCTGCCCTCCAACAGCCCCCAATCCACCCCCACCACCATCACACCTTGCAAACTGCAAATGACGTGTGGTGTGTGTTGTGTGTGTGTTTGAATTTGTTAAAATAGTCTATTTAATTGTGGACTGGTTGCATGTGAAAGAGTAGATGGATGTGAAAGGCTTTATTTGTTTTTGCATGTATAGTGCTATATAAATTCCATTTAGTATTTTTTCCCAAGTTTTTAAATCACTCTGCTTGGGATGTTTGTCAATGCCTGCCGCTTTCCCATTTTGAACAACTTGATTTGCTACACAACTTCTTCATAAAGGATATGGGAGTCATGATCCTCTGACAAGTCCTGACTTGTAAGTACCTGAGGTCATCTTGTGTCGTAGCTGTAGAGCTCTGAAACATATAATGTCGATCTGTTAATGAATATATTTTTTCTTTCTGTGAGTAGTTCCTGTCCATGTCTTTGATGCTGTGACTCTGTGCTGCTTCGCGTAGCATAGACTTCCCTTGTCAACAAGAACATCAAAATCTCAGTGCTTGGGTGCTGATCAGTGTAAATACTGCTAAGTACGCACTGTACTGTAGATCTTGTACTGTAGATCTTTGCCTTTGAGGAGGGGCCCCCACTTGTCGACATTCGCCATGTTCATTGTGGCCGTTAATTACTGGTTTTTCCCTTCGCCTCGTTATCGTCTATTCTATAAATACGTAACTTCCGGTAAACCACGATAACACACATCCCCCTTACGTGGGCTAAATGTCAATAGTAAGAAACCATATACATGTCCCACGAAGAAAACTGTTCAGAAACTCAAACAAATTGGTAGAACTAACTCTTGTAACTCTACTCAAAAGGTCCAAATGTTAAAACTTCAAAATCACTAACATAAACAGTAAACGATGTACAGTCTTTGTTTAACATCGTCATGACAAATCGAGTTTTTGTGGGACTTCCGAGTCGACCACATTCTGGTATTTTGCCTGGTGTTGAACAAGAGTCTGGTTGTTTCTCTTCTCTCGAGTCTGATTTCACCGTCAGTAGGCTTTCTTCCTCTTGTGCTTCAGAGTTCTAGGGTGCCTCTAGTTGGCGTAGTTGTACCCTAAGAGTAGAGGTTGGCCTTAGTGAGACACTGGGTTTTCCTAAGCAGTTGCTATTGTCACGGATTCGGAGGTGACAACGGTTTCTTCTCTGTATCCCCGTTTTTGATTTGTAGATTAGTAAATCTACTATTGAGACATTGTTGGCGTAGGTGGAGGCGCCTGCTCCACTACAATACAGCTTCCGTGTCTTTGGGTTTTGATCCAAACACTATCCCGTTTCTAGTCTGGCTGAGGTTCTCTTCGGTGCCATCCGCTCGAAATATGGTTTCTGTTTTTCTTTGATCTTTTGTCCTGTCTCTTTGAAATTTCTTTGCAGCTTTTACTTCCGTACATGTTGGTGAAGCAACGGAAGCGTGTTCTCAGCTTTCTTCCCCATCTCAGTTCTGCTGGTGAATACCGTGCTGAAGTGGTGTGGAACGATAGTTGAGCCAGTGCTATACGTATGGGTCATCTTGCCTTGCTCAACATGTTTGGATGGTTTTGATGGCCCTTTCAGCTTCTCCTTCCTTGTGGGGGGAGTGGACGACTCTTGAGATGATGAAGTCGTAGGAACTGGCAAACTGCACATAATCCCATGAAGCTGAACTGGGGTCCATTGTCACGACACACTGTTTCTGGTATTCCATGACGAGCAAAAATTGATCTTGATTGCTCTATGACAGTAACGAACGTGTTTGTCTCAGGTGCGCAATCTCGATCCACGAGAGTAGTATTCTACAATCAGCAAGTAGAGGGGGATTTTTCCACTCAAACAGGTCCATCCCCACTCTCTGCCATGGAAAGTCCCGTGTCTTTGTTGTTGCATACTCCGGTTGCAGCTGTCTTTCCTTCTCACAAATTTTTGCAGTCTTTTATATCAACTTATCAATTTGTTGAGAAAGTTTTGGCCACCATACACAACTTCTGGCATGCCTGCATTTCACATCCTTGATGACCTTCGTGATACGCCGCAGAATGTCTTTTTGGAAGTGCCTCAGGGAGGACCATACACTCTGAATAACAAAATTCCCTCTCCACATAGTTCACTCTAACTGTCCAGTATGGTTCAATGCTGCATCACTCCTAAGCTTTTTCCGGCCATGTGACTGGCGTATTTTTCACTTGGCAGCAGGTTTCGTCTTGGTCATGCGTTCTCTGATTTCTGAACCTTTGGCGCTACTTGTGGATTCCTGCCATGACTGCCCGGACCACAGTTGTGTCTCGAACTCCATACAAGTGATCCTGTTCAGCAGACCACAAACAGACTCCGAGACATGAGTGTCTGCAGTGGCTAGACTTGTCCCTGGAACATGGATGATGTTGTACAAAAACCATCATGCTCATTCTGAATCTTTGAAATGCCATGGAGTCAATTCATCTAGGAGCTTTGTTTTCAACAGTGCAAGTAGCGGCTTGTATCTGTTTCCACTGTGAAACGTGATTAATCCAACGAGAAAATCCTTCAAACTTTTCGCAGCCCCATGTGATGCGAGTGCCTCTTTCCCACTTGAGCGTATCTTTGCTCTGTTCGGGAGAGACTTGATGCATAGAAATAGGTTTCCAGTCCCTGTTTCCTTCTTTCGAACTGACTCCTCCCAATGCCATAGGATGAATGCATCGCTGAGAGCGTCTTGGCTTTGAGGATCGTAGTGACTCAGGACGAGTTGTGCTCAGCGTTCGTTCAGTGTCTGAAAGGCTTTTCTCCTGAGGTTCTCCAAATCCATATCTGTCTCCTTCTTCAGAAGATCTCTGAGTGGTTTTGTGTTTCCCTCCGCCAATTTGGGGCAAATTTCCCAAACATGATTCACCAGGCCCAGGAATCGGCGGACTTCACTTCGTTTTGAGGTCTTGGTACTTGTGATCGCTTTCACTTTCTCTGGGTCTATCTGATTCCATCCTTGGAAATGATGTCCCGAGAAATTTTGATCTTGTCGACCGCGAAGACACACTTCTCGTTGAGGTCACTCCAGCTGCTTTCATTCTTTGCAGTACTGTTTTGAGTCGCAGCGTGTTTCTTTCTCTTCTTTTCCACTGATCAAAACATCATCTATTGTCACAGAATGACACCTGTATGCCTGAAGAGATGTGACGTCATCTCTCTCGTAAAGACCTGGTCCTGAACTGATCGAAGGCCAGCCTTATTGAACAATAACCTTCCGAAAGGTGTGATGAAGAGTGTCATCATCCTGAACTCCTCGTCCAGGGACCTGAAAAAATCAACACTCTTTTGCAGTCAGCTTGCGAATAACAGTGGCTCCAGAAGTTTTGTGCCAGGAGTTGATCAGTTGTGGGAAGAAGGAAAGTTTTCTCTTTGTAACGCTTTCATATGAGTTTCGTAAAGTCACGCAGAGTCCTGATTTTCCATTGCCTTTGGGACTACGACTATTGGAGCGCACCAGTCTGTAGGCTTATCACAGTCTGATGAATGTCTTGTTCTCCATCTCCTTCATTCGTCTTCAACTCTTTTTTTTATGGAAATTGGGGGGCGGAGGCGAGGATACTGCAACTTTGAAAAGGTTTTGCATCTTTTGTCCCAGAGTGATTTTGTAGGCATTTTTTCCAATTTCCCTAACCTGTAAACAACTCTGGAAGTCTTTCTGTGTGCCTCTTCATGCTTTTAATCTCTTTTCTTCTTCCTTACTTCGTTCAACTCTCTCCAACAACTTCAGAGCTTTCAATAGCAGGCCAGGTCTTCCTAACAGTGGTTGCTTTTCAAGTCTTTGACGACGTAAAGATCCTGTTTTGTGAAGTGGCTTTCGTTTGAGGAGTGGGATGCGCGACTACTCCCTTCACCCGAAGTGATTTTTGTCCCGGACCAAACAGTTTCTTGTCCGTTCCTTGATCAGCGGAGAATTCTTTCTTAAGAATCTTTCTGGAATGACTGTTACATCGGCTCCTGTGTCTACTCTTATTTCACAGGTTGCAATGTTGGATTGTTGCATGCCACATTCCGTCTTAACCTTCCGATGCAGTTGCCATTTCTTTATTAGTTTCTACTGATCCTAAACGAACTCATCTCCCGTTCTTCTACAAAGTTGACAGGCTTTCGTTCTTCGACTTGCACATCGTGCAAATGACCTTTCTGGAACATTTGTAGCATTTCAGGCATCTTTTTTGCAGGGGCAGTCTTTCGCTCGTGAGCAAGTCTTCCGCAACGCTGGCACTTTGGGTTTTGCTCCCTTTGGATCCTTGCCGGTTACTATTGTCTTTGGGGCCCTAGACTAGGGGGGTGCAGTCCTATTGACTTTCGCCTCGGATTCCTCGTCGGGTGCTGAACGTTTTGTGATGGTTGCCTTTGACGTTCGTAAGTGCCTTCCTATCGTCCGGCACTTGTCTAGAGTGGAGTTTTTTCTTCCAGAAATTTCTCTCTCAGATTTCTTCTCTCTTACTCTGACTACCTACTTGATCTCGGATGAGGAGATCTTGCATCTGTGGAGTACCGAAGTTGCATGGCTTGCGAGTTGTCCAGTGAGTAGATGT
>CM054144.1:1778234-1822904 GCA_028751875.1 Rapana venosa | reverse complement strand
CTTATCGTTCTCTTTGCCTCGCTCCCGCAGTGTGACAAAAAATACGGAAACAGTCATAGGTTGAATTCCAACCCCACACTCTCTTCTCTCTCTCTTCTCTCTCTCTCTCTTCTCTCACTCTCTCTTCTCTCTCTTTCTTCTCTTTCTCTCTCTCTTTCTCTTCTCTCTCTCTCTCTTCTGTATTCTCTCTCTCATATTCCTCAAGGGCGTGGAACTGGATGTAAAAAGAGTACATGGGAGTCCTTATTCATTATTCGAAATAAAAAAATGACATGTCAATGTCGTGCTGCTGCGCACGTGTCTCTTTGAACTTGGCGAGACCTTTCTGCACAGTCAGTCTCAGGTGACCGTACGAGGTTGATGCTTCCATGTTGTCTGTTCAATGTTCAGGGCTTTTAAGTCATCTTGCCCACATTCTTTGAATCGCAAGATGAGTCTGCCTGTGGGACGTTTACTGCACAAAGTTTCTATAGAGGAGAGCGATTCGGACTCCGTCCATTCGTCCACTGTGCACGACATGAGCAGGCCAGCGCAATAACCTCTCTGTTTCAGCAAGGTACATGTGGTGAATCCAGTCTTTCCAATACCGTGTGTTTGTGATCTTCTGCCAGGTGATGTTCAGGATGCGTCGGATGCAACGCATTGCGAAAAAAGCATTGAGCTTTTGATCTTGTCGGCACGCAGGTTCAGGACTCGTTGCCATACTTTGTAATTGTATTCTCAAAGGCCGGTGATTTATGTACAGAAGCAACAGAGCAACCACTGATCTTGTGGAACACCAACGCAGTTGCAAGAAAACTTGAAGAACCAGCGCCATGGGCGCCGTGGTTAGCGCTGGGGTTACGACTCGAGTCGCTGGGGTTCGTTCCCATAAGAGTCGTCAACGGATTTTTCGGACTCCAGCCGGCTTACCCAGAATGAGTGTGCTGTGGGATCAGTGGGGGAGAAGGACTGGGACCAACCCAGACGTGTTCATCCAACTTAACGGATGCGGTTTGAGGTTTGTTGCTCAAATTACCTGACCAACATTGAGCGGCGTCTGTCTCTCTCGGGTCCGGTTGACGCCTGGGATATATTATGATAGTACACGCTAGAGTACAACCCTGTAAGTTAGTCTCACAGCATAGCACTTCACAGCAGCATCATTACGTCTTCCTCATTGTTTCCATTGATTCATGCAATTAAACACAAATTACCTCTGATTCGGTGGCCCCAGGTGCTTCTGGTCTTATGGTGACTTCAGATTGGTTTGCCCATACACTTCTGTCGCCTGTGGTGAGTTAGTGTCAAAAGCCCTTTGGGTTGGAGGTTCGGGGGGGGACGGTCGCTGGCGGAACGTTCTGGTGGTTGCCACCTCGGGTGGGCACCTCATCAGTCTGGCACCGCGATGAGCTATTACTGTCGTTGGTAGGGACGTTAGTAGGTGGTGTCCTGCGTATGTTTGTCAGAAAAGCCCCACTGACCACACACAAAGTGACCAGCAGCAGTTACAGGGCCTGTATGCTGGTGGCCCGGCGGCCTGATAGTGATGGGATCCTGTGGCCTTCCCGACCTGAGGATGAGACCTAACTGATCGAGTATGGTTGTGGCGGGACGATTGGACTGGCAGGGTGGGCGTGAAACGAGAGGACGGGGGACAATCACAGACGATTAAGGCTGCAAACAACAAATTTTACAAAAGAAATCTTGAAGAAGGTTCGGTTAAGAGCAACCTTTCGATGTCTGGTCAGATATGTATGTGCAAAATAAGTTTGAAGGCATTAGAGCTCGTTGGTCGTTACAAGCTTCCATCCTAGAAGTGCCGTGGAAATAACCATCAAAATCTTTTGTTAAATCAGTAAATAATTAACAGGTGAATCCTTTTTATTATAATCATAATATGTATGGCCATTTATATAGCGCTGAATTTGCAAAGTGTAACCAAATCAAAGCGCTTGCATTTCAAATCATTCACTCCGCATGCAACCATCCATAAATTTCAAGCTAAACAAATATCACAATTTATTTAACAACACACTTAGGTGAGGGGTGGTTGGAGGGAGGCAGCTATTGAGAATAGGATCAGATACCAGGGTAGATCTCGTAGTAGAGGATAAGTGCGTTTTGAGGCTAGATTTGAGGATCAAATGAAGGCTTTTGGAGTGGAAGAGGGAGGTTCGTTCCATGTGGAGGGACCGGAACCGAGAAAGGCGACGACCAACAGTGGTTTGATTAATCTGGGTGTCGAAAGCACAAGGCATCTACAGCATGAACGAAGGGAGCGGGACGGAGTGTTGGTGAAGACGTTACAGAGCTAAGAAGGTGCAGATTGTGGATAATTTGAAACAAAGGGTATTAACATATACTTTATTCTTTGTGAGACAGGCATCCGTGAAGAGATCGCAAAATTGGAGGGATGTGTTCAGATTTTTTTCTTTCTAAGGGGACATTAACTCAGTTCGAGCTGCAGGAGTTTTATATGCGTTGAAAGGGAGGTAGATTTTGTTGCATACTAATCCTACGTGAAGAATTATGATGATATGTTACATGATGATTTTGAGAGATGCCTAGATGAAAGGATGAATATATTTGGTCATCTACAAACTGTATAATGAATGTGATATTATATTCTGATCGTCATTTTTCGAAATCGAGAATTTATCTGGGCATCATTTTAATGTCCCTCTTGATTTTTTCTGAAGTGCTATCTGACTGATTCTCAACCTCCTATTAAGTAGTATTTTTGCATTTTTGTTCTGTTTAATGATGATTGATCCCGGATTAGTTAATTTATAAGTGTTTTTTTTCACATTATCTCAAAGCTTCAACAATATATATGAATTAATGATATATCATGTATGCGATCAATGTTGATTTCATATACTGTAAATCGGATATCCTTATGTGATTTCTTTATTCTTGAATATCATGATTTTTTATTATGATGAGAGTTGTATTTTCTTTAAGCAAATTTATTTTCTATTTCAATGAATGTATTTATTTATGATTAAATTCTTAGGTTATGTGCCTATTTAAGAGTCATTATTTGAAGTATATTTCTTTTCATATATTGTGATTGATTTAAAACAATTATATTGATCTATTTGATATGATAAGATTAATAAAAGCCGTAAGATCTATTAATTATTCATTTTTTTTAATTGATTTATGATGATGATTGATGGTTTTAACTTCTTTATACGACATATGTTAACTGAATTATTATGATGCTGGCAAACCAGCAAGAGAGAATTACAGTAGTCAGACGAGAGAGAATGAGAGATGTGACAAGTTCGGATGTTGCACAGTAGACGATACTTGCGAATTGCACTTATGCGCCGTTAATTGATTAGTAGCAGCTGGCGGTCTGGGTGATGAATTTTTTTCATAGAGAGTGTGTTGTCAAGAACCACACCTATGTTTTAATGCGTGGACAGAGGACACGACGTCGTATTGCTGAATTCCTGATGTGTTGTTGATGGGGAAGTTTATGTTTGGTCCCCTGGCGATGGCTTCCGTTATATCGGCATTTAGTGTAACTTATTTTGAGGTCATCAGTTTTGAAAGTCTAGAAAGCAGTGGGTATATTTGTCAGGATGGAAGGGCAGATTTTCTAAGGGTATTGCTACATTGAAGTGAGTTTTCCAGCATAGAATGATGATCAATATGGGTATATTAAGTGTGAGAGTGGTGAGTGTAAAGATTGTGAGCGACAGGACCAGAAACTGATCCTGTAGGATCAATTTCCAGTTGGACAGGTTTGATGAATTTGTGACAACTAACTATTCTAGGTATCGGTTTTGTGAGGTATGAACTAAAAAAGGTGGAGTGCAGTTTAGTGCCATTACTACAAACATGATTGGAGGCGAGAAGAAGAATTGAGTGATATCTAGTGTCAAAGGCAGCGATTAGGTCGCGAAGAGTTGAGAGGGATTATATTCCTGCATCGCACGGAGTAATAAGTGTATCTAAAGTGTGGACTCAGGGTGGTTTTCGGTGCTGTGGTTGGCGCGCTAGGCAGATAGAAAAGGGGAGGAGATTTTTGGAATGAAGGTCGGTTGTTGAGTTGTTTTAGAACACTTTTTCAAGTATTTGGAGATGTAAGGTAAGTTAGAGACAGGTCTGTAATTCTTTAAAATGTTGGGATCAGGGTCATGCTTTTTTTAGTAGAGGTGTGACTATTGCGGTTTTGGAGAGTGATGGAAAATTTCCTGTGACAGAAGAGATGAGTTTACGATTCGATGACAGAGGGTACAAGTGGTGGAAGGCATTGTGAGAAGACAAGGAGCAGTTTGGGATCAATTCGCATGATTTTAATCGTATTTCTTTCAGAATTGTTGTGATTTCCCTTTCGCTTGTGGGATGAAGAAAAGAGAGGAGTGCAATGAATTGGGAATAGGAGGTGCAGGTGGAAGGAATCATATCCAGGTCCGGAGCGAATGTTGGGACTTTATTGACAAGTAGGAAGAAAAGATGGAGGGAAGTTCAGACAGGCTGTGGGTTTAGGAAGAGGCTTGTTTTAGCAGATCCAAGAAGATTTGGGTGAGGGTGAACAAGAGATTTTATTGGATTTTTAGCGCAGGATAATTGGGTAGGAGTAATAATTTGTCCTTTGCTGAATGGATTAAAATTTGACTTTGTTTTCTGTTTGTTTTCGGAGAGGAGCTGTTTTTTGATTTCAATTTTGATTTCGCCCCTGCCGTTCTAGCCGCCGACGTAGCGTTCGCCCTAAAATTCCTTAGTGTACCTATGGCCCACAGGGACTGTCAGGAAGGAGCTCTGGTCAGTTGGAGGTGCTGCTTGTCAAGCAATTGGCGGAGGACAGTGTTTTTTATGTGTTGGAGAGGTCGTGTTGGTCAGAAGTTTGCGAAGGTTTCATTGCTTGTGAAGAGACGGTTTGAATGTTCCGGGCTTTAGATGCGGCGGGTAACTCTTCTTTTTTTCTTAAGGTTTTGTGATGTTGAGGAAGAAAGAATGGGGAATGATTGATGCAGTTCATCAGTGGACGGAGACCGAGTAACAAGGTTAAAGACGCATTGGTGATCAGCAGTCTAAAATATGACCGGATCTGTGTGTGGTTTCCAGCATACAGTGAGAAAGAGATTGATTGACGAGACAAGAGACCAGACCGTTTGCCATCAGGAGAAGATGGTTGTCAAATGGCGTTGAAGTCACCGAGAATTATGAGCTTAGTGGAAGTGAGGCTCTAGTGGTAAGGAGTGACTGAAATTCTTGATGACTGAACAAGGGAAGCTGTCTCAGATAGTTCTTACGGGTAGGAGGTGGACGGTAGAGTCAACAGTAAGTATAGACTGGCAGGTAGGTTGAGGTTGAGTTGGCAAAACTTCACAGGCTTCATGTGAAAAAGGAAAGTTTTGATTGACAGAAAGAGCAGGTTGCAACGGGTCTTTATAATTCTTGGCCCATGCACCTCCCGGGAGAGTCGGTAGAGGGCACAAGAACACGGTTTTGTTAGCCAGGTGGTTTTAGTTGTTTTATTTTTGGTTCGTGTCATGTGGTTTTAAGCCAGGCTTTCAGTAAGAAGGTTAAATTCAATGTTCTTTTTTTCGGAGATGAAATCGGAAATATATTAGCTTTACCATCAGGCCAGACAGGATGCACATTGAACAAGAAATGTGAATGGAGATCTGAACGGCGGCGGAGGGGTTGTAGAAGAAAGTGGTGAGATTGGGGAAAGCAATCAGGAGGAAGAGGATGAAGGGGGAGATTGGTAGGGTGTGATATCTGAAGAGCAAGGCCAAGCGGTTTGAACTGGTGGGTCAACATAGATGAAGAACGAACTTGAAGTATACCTTTCACACCCACTCATGATACCATAGAACCAGAAAGAAGAATGTCCGAATGTGCCCAACAGAGGAAAACAGAAGCTGTAAACAAAGGCAGGAGAACAGCAGCATGAGGACGCAGCTGTTGAACGGGAGAGGAAGTGAGTAGAGTGTAGGGGGAGAACACGGGAAGATGGAAGTGACCCTCTTGCACGATGACGTTGGGCTGCATGTTCCCCTTTCGTTTTGCGGCGTTGGATACAGATTTGGATGTGCTGTTCAGTTGAGGGAGAGAGCACGTACTGTTTATGGCAAAAGTTCACGGTGAAGTATTGTTTTGATGTCCACGGTCCCACTGCCATCTGGCCAACAACACCCACTGCGGGTGGTGCTGGGGGGTGGTGAGGGCTCGGACACACGTGCAGATGGTTGATGGGCAGGCAGGGTCAGGATTGGAAGTGTAGGGGTATCTTCGCAAAGACCAGCACGGTCAGGTAAAACAGAATTCATCAATGTCAATGGAATTTTGAACAATCAAAATAGTATTATGAATATATTAAAAATTGAATATCTCAAAAAGTTAATAGACAATAGAAAAAAAAATTCCTAAAACTTTTTTTTTTATAAATTCATATTTATTATTTGTAAGCAGCCATCTATCTTGTCATTTTTATATGGGTACTGTGGCAGAATTGGTGTTTGTCTAAAAAGACTGTTTTGGGTTGCAACAGATATTTTTTAGTGGCCCAAGTAAATCATTTATGAATGTGCTCTCTAATGCTTTGTAAAGGTGGACCATGTTGATATTGGTTTGTAGTTTGATGGTTCTGATTTATTAAAAGGAATTAGTTTTTGCTATGTTACTAGATTTTAGAGAAAATGTTGTTTTTACTTATGCACTATTGTCGATCTATGTCGGTGTTTCTGCTCAACAGGGCTGGGACAGTTTAAGAAATTTTTCTCATCTAATCCAATCGAGGCCAGTGTTGATGATAGCTAGATGATTATTTGAATGAGTTTAAGCACTCGTTATCTGTAGTAAATGCTGCCATTTTTAGATTGAGATTCTTATCTGTCAGGGAGGCGAAGCTCACGTGGTTCAGAAACACTTGCTTTTCCAGCCGTGTTACGCAGATCGGCGTGGGTACCATGTGGAGGGTGACCCTTTGGCGCCTTGCTTCTGCACAGGTCCTAGTTCACAGCAGTAAATGGGTATTGCCTCTCTAGGGGTCAGGGAGGTAAAGCAGCAAAGGAGAGATAGTAACGCCCTCACTAAGCTGGCCCCTAGAGAAGTGAGGTCTCTGACGACTTGATCGCCTACGACCAGATAAGATATTTGACACCATTACCTTTTTTACCTTTTATTCTTGCTGTCACACACAATTTTCAAGTTGTTTTTAAAGTCGTATTTTTATTTGTCCTTAGATGACAACTGGTCCACAAAAGCTGAGAAATGAAGATTGAATATGTGGGAAGATATGTCACAGCCGGGTCTGAGTTTGTAGTAAAACTTTTTCTGGTGAGCTGGTTAACAGGTTTCCAAGTAGATGTACTGTCCTGTTGTTTTTCAGAGCTTCTTCAAAAATAGTTTTTATCAGTGGTAAAAGTGAACCTAATAATTTCTTTGTTTCTTATATATTATAGGTCATTCTTTTGTCTTTAAATAATTGATAAATAATTCATATGTACTAATGATACTAATACATCTGATAATTCCTTTGGAAAGCCTGTGGTTGTTTCGTACTGTTTTACCTCTTTTATTTTTTACATGGAGTATGATAATCGTAACATTAAATGAAAATAGTAACCAATATTCAGTGGCTATATTGGATCAGTACTTTGATATAAACAACATCAAAGTGAAATTCAGAAGGTCGTACGAAAACGTGATGTTACATGTGATAATTTGATATGTTTACTTTTTATGTAAATTTTGATTTTTACTCCTTTAATAGATCACGTTATACATGCAGGAAAGTGGTCACTGCGACCAGAGAGAGAGGGGGAATAAATGAATGAATGAACGTTTCTATTGAGGGAAAAGAGTAAGCACAATGGTGGATTTTTTCATCCAGCCCTCAGTCCAAAAGGTAAATCAATCAACCAAACATTCAATTAAACAAACAATAATGAAATGTCTAAAGAATTAGGTCAAATGTAAACATGCATCAACAAACTGAATAGAGATAGTTGTTATACCCAGGGCAGTTTATGAGCGGCCGAGGGAAGGAGGGATAGATTAATGGAGAGAGGGATTGAAAGAATGAATGAATGAATGAATGAATGAATGAATGCATGTATGAATGATATGAATGAATGACATGCTTTTTTATTTTGAGAGAGAAGGGCGGAGGTGTGTGCAGTGTTTTCATTATTAGTTTATGTAGAGAATAAGATGTAGGGAAAAAAAGAACAGTAAGAGCCAGCGGAGGCAAGCAGAGTAAGAATTTGGAAAAAATAAGGGGGTTTTGGGGGGGAAAAAAGGAGAGTGAAAGGGGAGGAAGGAACATGGAAACAACAGAACCTACAATTTATGCAAGTTACAAACCTATAATTATCCAAATGACAAAATCATAACCACAGGCAAATACAAGGTTTATCACATAGCAGAAGTTGTAATGCAACTACCCACCATTGCAGTGAGACAGAAATGCTTTACATGAGGACGACGGGCCTTAGACAAAGGGGGAGGGGGGATGGAGGGGAAGAGGACGAATGGGCAGAAAACTTGGAAGAAGAAGTAGATGGAGAGATCCAGAGAGAGACAGAGTGAGCCACACACAAACAGAGAAACAGACAGGACACAGCTAGACGAGAGAAAAAACAGAACAGACAGACCGACAGACATAGGGACAGGGGAAGAGAGAGACAAAACTAGACAAACCGGCTGACCGACCTAAATAGAGGGGGGGGACCGAAAGATGGAGAGGACGAGCGAGAGCAGGGAGGCGGAAGAAAAAGAAAGGGACAGACGTTGGGGAGGGAGGTGGTTAGGAGTCGAATACAACTTTCGCCTGATTGAAAATGCTATGGCATAATTAGTTAGTGGGCTTTACACAGTAAAAAATCCATCTCATCAAGGGGGACATTAGTAAGTGATACATTATTCATAATATGCGCAGTGGTACACTTTTCTAAATACAGAAACTCTGTAGTCTTATGAAGGTTAAGGTTAGAAATTTCCCATTTCATAATGAAACACGGCATATGTGAGATTGGAATTAACTAAGTCAATTCTCGGAAGTTGCAATATTATCTTAGAGCATGATAATTGATCATATATTACGAATCTTGATTTTGAAGGGGGGAGAAATCAGACATGATTTTAAACTAAAACCACGGGGGGGGGGGGGACCTTATTTTGCTTAAGGTTGGTTCTTTTATGGAAGATATCAAGTGTTCTTATAGTGAGATAGTAATGACGAATAGTTAAAAGATCAATCTTTAAAGCTCGTCTATACATACTGAACAATGGCTGTCACGCTCCACTTCCCGACAACACCAAACACAGAACACTGAAGAAAAGTTCCAGACTTTACTTTTCAAAATCAAAAAACAATCATCAAACAAATACTTAAACTCACTTCCACACACACACACACACAGATTCAACTTCCAGTCACACTCTAAATTCTATTACCATATCCCCTTTTCTGCACGTTCAGAACCGTTTGAGGAATATTCCCCTCCCACTTCCCCCACAGTCACGACTCGGGTTTCCGAGCACAGTCACCATACAGGGAAGTCTACAAGAAAGGGTCACGGATGGAAGGGCAGCAGGAGAGGGAAAGGTCAAAGGGGAAAAGGAGGTTTCCCGGGAACAAAGAAATGGTGTAAGGACGTGACCATTCAGGCCTATTTGTGTGTGGAAGACATAGAACTGTTGTCTATATCACTCTGACCATACTACCTACTGTGGGAATTCCCACAACTATTTTTACCCTGTCTATATTCATCCCAAAGCTAATGTGACCAGAGCATCTGAACATATTTTGAATTACCTGCATAAGTTAGATTCCATATCCCCTGATGCTTCCTAAAATTCATCCTGGGTGAATTTTAATAAATTGTTCAACTAAGTAAAAACGCTGAAGAATTATGAACAGTATGTAACCTGCCCCACACCAGAAATAAGACCCTCCCCATGTGCTATGGGACTGTAGAGGTGCATTTAAATCCATTTCTGTTGCCTCCCGGGTTCATCTGACCTAAACTGTATTCTTCTAGCACCCATTTTACCGGTCAGTGTTTCAGCACCTTCAGCCCTGGTCAGGACCACAAAGAATGGACTGCTGATAGCATAGCTAGTCTGCAAGGCTGCTTTGATTGCACTGACTGGGATATGTTTTACAATGTGTGCTCTGATTTGAATGGGTTAACTTATGTTGTTTCTTCCTATATTTCGTTTTGTGTCAGTATTGTTATTCCAACAAAGGTGATGACTATTTTCCCCAATAACAAACCTTGGGTTACAAAGGACCTAAAACGTGTATTAAACAACAAAGAAAGTAGTATTTTACACAGGCAGGAAGAACAAAAGAAACAAGTCAATAAAGAAGTTAAAGCTGCTGTTGCACAAGCTAGACGTGACTATAAAAATAAGATAGAAGACAAGTTTGCAGGGAACAATTTTCGTGCTGCCTGGCAGGGAATAAAAAATATGTCAGCAGTAAACATAGTAGCTGCCCCACATAGGTCGAAGATTAGTCTCCAGGGGGTCTGTGACAACAACTTATCAGACCATTTAAATGCAGTTTTTACTCACTTCAAAAAGCATGATTTTTCGAATGAAATAAATGGCCTGACGCTATCTCTACCCTTTGAGAATAGCGTCATTGTTGATGAAACAGTTATCTGTAAACACTTTAAGGCAATAAATATCAACAAATCTCCCAGACCAGATGGCATATGCGACAGAACCCTTAAGTTCTGTGCTACTGAGCTTGCCAGCGTCTTTCAGCACCTGTTCCAAGCCTCACTGGACACTAGCCAGATACCAGTTATTTGGAAGACTTCCAATGTAATACTTCTTCCAAAGAAACCAAATCCTTCTCGGCCCACTGATTGCAGACCTGTAGCCCTCACGTCACTTGTGATGAAAACATTAGCAAAGATCATAAAATCTCTCATTCTTTCTGCTACAGAGGAAGACCTGGACCCACTACAGTTTGCCTACAAGACAGGACAAGTTAAAACAAGTTGTACTACCACTTTGAAGCACCTGACTCTCATGCCAGAATATTGTTTGCTGACTTAAGTTCAGCTTTCAATACAATGCAGTCTCATGTTCTTGTTCACAAAATACTTTCAAAATTTGATGTAGACTATCAACTTGTTGTTGGCTGATTGAATTTTTAACTAACAGACTGCATGGGGTTTTTTGCCAATAAAATAGCTTCATAGGTTAGATTTACCTGTACGGGTTCCCCACAGGGATGCGTTCTCTCACCACTTCTCTACATTCTATACAGAGATGATTCCAGAAGCAGCTATGAAATTCCTTTCTTGTAAAATTTGCCGATGACAGTGCTCTTTTGTCTCTCTTATCTGGATCTGTTCAAAACCATGGTCCAGCTTTCATTGATTTCGTCAACTGGTGTGATAAGGCATATCTGGAGCTAAATGTTTCTAAAACTTAAGATCTTCCTATCGATTTCAGAAGACCGGGTCACACTTCTGAGCATGTTATCATCCATAGTCAAGAAGTTGAAAATGTTTCGAAATACAAGTATATGGGAACTATTTTTGATCAAAAATTAAACTGGGATGTTAACACTGATGCTATTGTCAAAAGGGGACAGCGACATATGTATTTTCTGAGGATGCTTAACTCATTTTTTGTTGACAAAAAGATTATTTCTTTGTTCTGCAAGTCCTACATAGAGTGTTCTAAAATTTGCTTCCATCTTTTGGTACAACAACATTAGTGTTAAAAACAAGAATAGTCTTTGGAGAATTGTTAGAATCTGCTAAAAAAAATAATTGGAGAAGAGCAAAGAGATCTCAAGCCATACTGTGATCAGCAGCTTGTGCGCAAAGCGACTGCCATCTTAGCTGATCCATCCCATACTATGTCTTTGGAATTTCAGTTATTGCCTTCAGGACGCCGCTTTCGGTGCTCCAAAAGTAAAACAAATAGAAAAAGAAATTCCTTTGTTCCAGTAGTCATTCGAATTCTAAATTCAAAACAGCACTGACCAAACAGTTTTACATTCTCTGAGATACCCTCCTGATTGTCAAGTGCGTGTGTGTGTGTGGTAATGAAAATAAGTACTCCTGCATCTTGCTTTTGGCTTTCAAAAATGATTTCTAAATTTTGTGTGTATGTGTGTGTGTGTGTGTGTGTGTTGTGTGTGTGTGTGTGTGTGTGTTTGTGTGTGTGGTGTGTCTTTACTAGACAATGGTCATTATGGTGCGCAGGTGCACGTGTGTGTGTATGTGTGAATAAAAACTGTGTACATATATTGGTGTGTGTGTGTGTATGGGTGTGCGCGTGTGTCTTTTTTCTAACAACAGTTGTGTTGATCTGGTGCAGGGTTGAGCAAAGCTTTGGGTTGTCATGATGAAATACCATGCCTTCAAACAAAGCCTCTTTGTAGTTATCATGACAAATTTTTGTTTTACCACCTGTTTGCCAACACCTTTTTCCTTTTTATGACACCTGTCTGGCTTGCCACACTGTACATCTTGGCCCTCAGCCCAACATATTCTTTGATAATAGTGCCGTTCATCTTATCCTTCATCTTGCTCATAACTGTTTTGTTTACTGTTGAATGCAAGGGGCTGTCTTTTGGATAATCACAGGTGTCATACCGTGACTCTGATCCCAGCGCCACGTCTTCTGCAAGGTCTTTGTATATATCTTCTGTGGTATGTCTAGGATGAAAGAGTCTGTGTCTGTGTACAAGACCCTTACCGCAGGATGTTTAGGTTTAAAGCAATCATTTAAGAACTCCAGCATCAACAGCTTTGACAGCTCTAGCACGCTCAACCCAATGGATACTGGCTTGTCTAGTTTAACCCGCAACTTCTCCATCATGATACTATACAGACTGTCATGGAATTGCCTGAAGTTTTGGTAGCTTGGCATTTGATGTCAGTCTAATGGCCTCGTTTTCCTTTGTGACTAATCTGACATATTTTCTTGTCTGTGAGTTCTCCATTGTTTTGCCAAAGCAGCTGTTGTTCATGAGCTTGAAGTAATCCTTTTCTGATGCATCAGTTGCCTTCGTTCTTAGATCGGTGTTCTTCATGATGTATGGTTTCATGAATTGCTGTTGATCAAACAAAATGATGCGGTGGACAGCAGTAAAAAATAACCCATGCCTTAGATAGAACAGCAGCACTCTGTCGCTTGGAAGGTTCTTTGGTTGATATGTTCAGTCTTTCTGCAGCCAATGGGTAATCATTGCTCACGTCATGTA
The DNA here is from genome assembly GCA_028751875.1 of Rapana venosa. Taxonomy (NCBI): domain Eukaryota; kingdom Metazoa; phylum Mollusca; class Gastropoda; order Neogastropoda; family Muricidae; genus Rapana; species Rapana venosa. The sequence goes on along the minus strand of CM054144.1, from coordinate 1,809,715 downwards.
CATCTTGGGGATACATCAGATCAACTTCCAAGATCCAACCCTGTGGTTGATCTAGTGCCATGTGCGACATCCCATGAAGGGCAATTACAATACTGACAGGCAGACTGATACACATCAAAAATCTCAAAGACACAAAAGCTATATTTGACTTCAAATAAAATGTCACGAACACACACACACACGCAGCCCAGGAACCCCCAATGTTCAGAAGTCGCCAGTGTTGCTAGGGAGACATCAGTACTCCCTCTCCAACACACAACCATTAGTCAATGTGCTTTCTGAGCTACTTAGATATTTGACAAAATAATGTAGGTGTGCATGTGTCTGTGAGTGCATGTGTGTGATTAAAGTGTATGTGCATGAACATGTGGGTGTGTTTTATTTATCTATTTATTTTATTTTATTTATTCTTTTATATCGAGGATAATGGAATAAGCACTCATGTGTGTTTTTTTACATCCAGTCCCCGTGTGTAGGCGGTTTTGTAAATTTTGTCATCTGTTCCCACCGGCACACAATGACCTACTTTTTCGAAAAGCGGAACAGGATTTAACATATGGGCAAGATGTTCTGCATGTGTTGGCACACGGGGCTTCAGTTTATAGTCTCATCGGAAGGACTTGTGTGGGTATAAGAGTGAATGAAAGAGTGTTGTATGGTGTGCGCGTGCGCATGCGTGCGTGCACATGTGCGTTCGTGCAAGTGGTGTGATGTGTGTGTGTGTGTGTGTGTGTGTGTGTGTGTGTGTGTGTGTGTGTGTGTGTGTGTGTGTGTGTGTGTGTGTGTGTGTATGCCTGTCTGCCTGCATCCAAACAGAAGGTATATTGATCACAAGAATTATAAATGATTGCTTCAATTCTTCCCCAACAATTTCCCCTCCCCCTCTCTCATACTTTTTTCACCTCTCCCCCCTCCCCCACCCCCTTTTTTCTTTCTTTTTTCCCCAGTAAACTAAATGATGTTGATCAATGTCATGCTGTTATGTGGTTTATAAAGCATTCTGCCTGACTGAAGCACTTGACTTTTGTTACTAGCAGCTATACTGCTGGATTATAAAGCAGTCTGCTTGACTGAAACAATTGACTTTTGTGACTAGCAGCTAAACTGCTGGTTTATATAAGCAATCTGTTTGACTGAAGCAATTGACTTTTGTGACTAGCAGCTATATTGCTGGTTTATATAAGCAATCTGTTTGACTGAGACAATTGACAATTGTGACTAGCAGCTATATTGCTACACCAGAGACTCTAGCATCAGAACAGTTGTGTTAGAGACAATATTTGAATATTGATTCTCCAAGAAATTATATACTTTTATTATTGTATCTACTACTTGTGACTGTATCTTCCTTGTTTTAGAGCTTTATATGAATATGTGTATTTTGTAAGTGATAGTTATTGATTTAGAAAAAAAGATTGTAGTATCTCTTTATCAAAATATTCTACACTTTAACGTACGTGTGGTATACTTTGATCTCCATTTAGTGTATGAAATATAAAGGGGACTGGATTTATACACTGTGTTGATATAATTGATCGATTTTTTGCAGATCCAGAGCAGCGTTTGAAATTGACTTTTAGTATTGTTTCGTTTTTATTGGGTGTTCCTTTATTTAATATTATATTCTCCTGTTTGATTATTGAATTGAAAACCTACTAAACGGGTCTTCTATTTTGATAGATTACTTAAACGTACAGAACAAGAATATATATATATATATATATATATCTATATAAATTAGCAAATCAATCCTTACATATATTATGTCTCTAACTTCAGACAAGTGGCCAACAAAACAGGGCCTCCTGTAGGCTACCTGAATATCAACAGTGCAACAAACAAAAAAGATGACAATGCAACCATACTATGCAACAGTGGGAATCAGTTTCATTTGTTTTGCCTAGCTGAATCCCGACTTTCTCCAAATGAAACAGATGCACACATGAATATTCCAGGGTTCAAAGCTTCCGTGAAGATCCACACAAACCCAAGTCCACCGGGTTACTTACATATATAGCCTCCTCGCTCAGTTGTAAAAGAATATATAACCTTAAGGTTTATGACATTGAATCCATGTGGATAGAAATAAAATTAAAACACAATAGACCAATATTAATAGGATTTATATACAGAAATCCTTCAGAAACCAGAGACTGGTTAGAAAAATTCAACTCCCTTATGGACGAGGTAATACTTTTAAACAATGAAACAATTATTCTTGGGGATTTTAACATAGACTTAAAACCTAAACCAAAATGGAGCCACAACATTACTATGTTTGGCCTAGAACAACTAATAGATAAACCAACTAGGATAACAAATAACTCTAGAACATTAATAGATCATATCTACATTACTACAAAACAATACATAACAGAAGTATGTGTTCCCTCATGCGGATGCAGTGATCATAATCCAGTGTGCTTTACTTGGTTTAAAAATCGTATCAAAATACCTAAAGTAGGGCATAAAACTATTTTTACAGAAAATTAAAAAACTTTAACGAGCAAGATTTCCTTTCAGACTTGACAAACTCGCCATTACATGATATATATCAAATCAGAGACCCTGATGAAGCTGCTGAATTTTGGATTAGGGCATTTACTTCAGTATATGACAAACTTTCATTAAAAAAGAGTTAAAGAAAAAATCAAACCACCTTGGATAACAAAAGACATAGAATCTGAAATACACCTAAGAGACTATTTGAAAACACATGGTTCAAAAGAGCAGTTCAGAGCACAAAGAAACAAACTAACTTCCCTAAAACGCAAATCAAAACGTGATTACTTTCAAAAGTTGTTAATTACAACTACCGACTCTCGCCAAGTATGGAAAGCCATCAATACATTATGTAATAAACCTATATCAAAAAGTCAACAGACAGTTAAAGATATATCAGCTGAAGAATTGAACAATCACTTCTCAAAATTGCCACCAAAGTAATATCAAATGACAAGTCAAATGAAAATGATCTCCATTACTTAGAACAATATATCGAATCAAAAGAAATAAAATTCCCATTTAAACTACTGCTAATGACAATCACAAACGTCTTGAAAAGCCTGTCTCTTCAAAAAAGTTCCAGAACACGTGGTTTAGACAATCTAGATGTGAGAATAATTCAACTTTGTGGTCAAGTTATAGCTGGAACACTGACATACTTGTATAACTTGTGCATAGAGAAAAACAACTTTCCTGTCATATTAAGTCAAAAATCATAACAGTCCACAAATCAGGTGATCCTGCTTGTCCTTCAAATTACAGACCAATTTCAATTCTGTATGTCTTATCTAAACCCATCGAAAAACATATCCAAAAATCCGTATATTCCTACTTTGTGAATAACAATCTATTAAATGAAGATCAGTCAGGTTTTCGTAAAATCTATCCCTGTCACACAGCTCTTACACAAATTACGGACAATCTCCTACAGAATATAAATGAAAATAAATATACAGGCCTTCTTTTTGTTGACTTTGAAAAAGCATTTGATGTAATCAATCATTCCCTATTATTGCACAAACTTCACTTGTATAAACTAACAACAAAAATGATAAATCTTTTGAAAAGCTTTTTGTCGATTAGGCAGCAGCTAGTAACTACAAATAATCAAACATCAGAACTAGTACCTATTAAACATGGAGTACCACAAGGGTCAATATTGGGTCCACTTCTATTTTCAATCTATGTAAATGACTTACCCCAATTTCTAGAATGTAGCTGTGAAATGTTTGCTGATGACACATCCCTCTATTGTAGTGATTCTGACCCCCACAGAATTACACTCAAACTTCAAAACAGTATTGACAGATTGGTTACTTGGACTCAGCTAAACCATATGTCCCTAAATACACGAAAAACTAAGTGTGTGTATGTACTAGCAAGACAAAAGAGACAAAAAATGAAAGATAAATTCCAGCCTCTGTTGATAGGTAAAAGAGTAATTGAAGAAGTTGACTCCCACAGAATTCTGGGTGTACTTATTGACAAAAATCTTACTTGGACTGACCACGTGATGGCGCTAGGAAAACGTCTCCCTTACAAGCTACTTCAGTTATGAAAAATAAAACATTTTCTGAAAAACCACTTTCGCAAACTCTTTTTTTGCGGCCATATTTTGCCTATAGTTTTTTTTGTTTTGTTTTTTAAACATTTGTATTCAATTTTTGCCTATGAACACAAAACAAGTATAAGTTGAACATCATAAGTATCGTTTCTAACCCGTGTCCCCACCGTTTTAACACATAAATGCACATGAATTCAATATCAATACATACACCATTTTCAAGCTGGCTATAGTATTTTGTGCATTAATTTTGTTTATAAATGGTGCTAAGTAATAGAGGCGCAAGTAACTAATTCAAAAAATGTTCTACACTTATGAGGTAATGTTAATAAAATGTTACATTCTAACACATGGGAACAGGGAAAGATACAAGCAAACATACATATAGATATGCATACAAGCATACATACACACACGTACACACACATACATACATACATACATACATACATACATACAAATACCTACATACACACGCATACACACACATTCACACACACATATACATAAACATACACTGACACAAAGGGTTATCAATTCAAATCATTGGTCACTATATAGGCATGCAAATCTGTTATTTGTTTGGATTATTTTTGTATAGCACTTACGATTCTTGTATGTGCTAAGAGGAGTCCACAAACATTTTACCACACACATATTGATACACACACATACATATACATATCTATCAAAACAATAGCAGGGTTACTGATAAATGTGGAGACTAGATATATTTGTCTTGTTTTGTTTTGTTTAATGTCTATTCACTACATGGTGATTTAGACACACCCGCATTCATACCAAAGTACCTATTATTACACACCGCATCTCTCTCTCTCTCTCTCTCTCTCTCTCTCTCTCTCTCTCTCTCCTCTCTCTCTCTCTCTCTCTCTCTCTTTCTCTCCCTACACGCACCCACATCCACACACACATAAGTATATAATAATATATATATATATATATATATATATATATATATATATATATATATATATATATATATATATATATATATATATATATATATACATATATATACATATATATATATTATATATATGTAATTACAGTAAAGGTTTTACAGGTGAAGAATATATGACTTCAGCAACTGACACTATGAATTGCTGAGAGTCATATAAAACTTCTTGACTAGTGGCATATTTCTTATGAATATATAAACCTCTCCTTTTATACTTGTCAAGAAGAATTGGGCAATCAAACAACAAATGGTGGACTGAAAGTGGAATAGAACAACAACATGTTACATTTTTTGAATATTTAGTATTCCATGCATTTAATCTCAGTTTATGTATTAGAATTTCTAATTTCCGTGGGCAAGGAAACTGCTGATAATGTTTTTCTATAATCTTTGAATGTATGCATTTCATTAACTTAGAATAAATTTCATAAGACGACAATGCAAGATTAGAATCAAACACTTCAGTACTGTATTCAGAGGCACCTTGTTTTGCCAAACAATCAACCAGCTCATTCGAATAAATTCCACAATGAGAGGGGATCCAGCAAAAAGTTATGCTGATGCCTCTGCTTGCAATAGAATGTATCAGGAATTTTATCTCAAATACAATATCATTCCTTATTTTACCATGCCATGACTTTAATGCCATTAACACTGCCTTTGAGTCAACGCAAAACAGAATTTGGCAAACATCAATAGCAGTATCAGACAAAAAATTCAAAGCCATAAGAATTGCAAATAATTCAGAAGTAAAAATAGAAAAATGTTGTCCTAAATGAAAAGATTTTTGAACTTTTAAAGTCGGATTCACATATGCAGCACCACTTTTGCCTGTTTCTAATACAGATCCGTCAGTATACACTTTTAAGTGATTAGAATAATTATTTTCTAAGTGACATTTTACATCAACGGTGAGAAGATTTTGATCTTCATTTTTCTTCATTTCCGTGTAGTCGATGTCAAATTTAGCTAAAATATGTTCCCAAGGAGGAAATTGTGGAACAACCTGTAAAATTGGAATTGTTGATATATCGATGTCATTTTCTTTCATAAATGTGTCTGTATAATTTTTAATTGGCTGCAGAAATGAAATATTGCGTGCCCGATACTAGATACATACTAGATACATATCACCTGCCTCCATACACTATTTGATGCACATAGTTACTACCCATTAGTCACAACATTATATTTATCAGAGTAGATATAACAGCAGTTTGCTAATTTGGGAAAAAAGACAGGTAATAGAGAATTATCTTTAATTTGCTATCAAAGAGAATGTCAAATTTCGACAATATGTCTATATGGTAGCCAGTCAGTTACAAACTTATTATGAGTCATGTTGATAAACGAAATATATTTGTCAATTTCAAACACCTTTTTCAAGTATGTCCTGAAGTGACAGAACTGAGGGATTGTTTTATTGATCTTGCATCTGTAAATGTAAAATTTTGCATGTAATATAATCATGTCAAAAATGTGGTCAGACCTATAGGCATCATCACATCCAAACAATACAATTATTTCATTCAGCATTATGTTGTTTGCATTTTCACAATTTTGATTTATATTATATCTTTCCAACTGTGCCCAAAAAGGTTGGATACAATCACAAGTCCAGAGCATATGGCTTATACTATCCTGACCTCTTCTGCAGAAGCTGCAGCTGCTTTCATGAACCACATTCATGTGCATGAGGACAGTATTTGTTGCTAATATTCTATGTGTAAGTCTTATTTGGAACCAACGTAGTTTAATTTCTGTAATCTGTTGAATTTTTCTGAAAGTTCCATTCCAATTGACACTGGCATTTAATTTATTGTCCCATTTTTGACAACAGTTTGGCTTTGCATCATCTCGCATGAGGATATCGTAAAATAATCGAGCCCCTTTGGGATATGATGCAATAACCTTAAGAGCTTTAGGGCAATTCAATGCTATGTTATCAAATATATCTGTGTGTTGTTTTCTTACATAACTCTTAACAGCTTGTACACATCCCATGTATGTAATACAATCAGTCTGTAGATTATATTTACCATTAAACTCTTGAACTGTGAGAAAAAGACCATTCTCATCAAGCAAATTATGAATGAAACATACACCTTTTTCATACCATTTCTTTAAAAAAAAGCTTCTGTTCCCAATCTGAATGTTATTATAAAACAAAGGTTCTCCTATTATTTCTTCAGATGTTGATACAGAAACCTTCTTTCCAAATTCTTTGTATGATCTTAGGACATTATTCCAAAAGTGATTAGGTTGATGGTTTCTGTCACATGGGAAATCAGTGCCAAGATATTCAAGATGAGTTAGAATAGGGTTTATTTTCAAGATTATGTTTTTCCATTTATGATTACTTTTTCGTAATCGTCTTATCCAAAGCAGTTTTAAAGCGTTTATGTACCTTTTGATATCTGGTACTCCAAGTCCACCTTCGCGAATAGCTTTAACAACTGTTTTTCGACTAATCCTATCCTGTTTGTTATTCCATACAAACTGATACACTGTTTTTTGGATCAAATCAACTATTTTACTTGGAGGGTTAGGCAACAACATCCACAAGTGTACAATCTTGGATAAAATTAATGATTTAAGAATAGCAACTCTACCTAATGGGGTAATTTGTCGTTTTAAGCCATAGTTTATAAAGATTTTTCAATTTCAGCAAATTTTTCTTTCAGATTAAATTCTTTACATTCCTTTAAATTATTAGAGAGCCATATTCCTAATATCTTAAAACCTTGGAGGATTCCACTGCATGTGTAAATGAGGACTGTAGCGTCTTGGTGAGTTCTTCTGTCTTCCAAGCCACACAGCCACAGTCTTGTTTGCATTCAAGTACAGGCCAGACTTCTTCCCAAATGTATCAAGAATGTTAACTGCCTCTGTAAATGTTTCTTCAGTTCCATCTAAAAAGAGTTCAGTGTCGTCTGCGTATTGTGAAATTTTGTCCTCGGTTTCTCCAATCCTAATGCCTTTTATCTTTTCAGCTTGTCTAGTCATTATACCAAGGACTTCTACACACAAAATAAACAGATATGGCGATATGGGATCTCCCTGTCGGCAACCCCTCGAGATGGGAAACCACTGTGACATTTGTCCATTAACCAGGACAGACGATTTTATATTTTTGTAGAAAACATATCCACTGACAGAAGTCTTTGCCAAAACCAAAAGCAGTAAGGACCTTGAACATAAATGACCAGGCAATAGAGTCGAAGGCTTTTTCAAAATCAAGGCATAAAAGTAACCCTGGTAAACTTTCCCTGTTTAAATACTGAATCATATCATAAATTAATCGAATGTTGTCTCCTAAAATCATTTTTTTAAAAATCCTGTTTGGATCTTCATTAATAAGAGAAGGTAATATAGATTTTACTCTATTTGCAATGCTTGCAGAGCCAATTTTGTACACAACATTTAAGAGGGAAATGGGCCTCCAGTTCTTAATAAATTCTTTTTCTTTATCTCCTTTTGGAATACAAGTAATAATACTTTCTTTTTGGGGTGCTGAAAGTTCCCCTTTCCAAAAACTATTATTTAGAGCTCTTACCACAAATGGACAAACCTGTTTCCAGAAAAAAATTAAAAATTCAACAGTAAATCCATCTGAGCCAGGACTTTTATTGTTTTTCATATTTTTCAGTGCCTGTGTGGCTTTTTCCCATGGATATTTCCCCTTCTAACTGCGATTTCTCTATATCAGTGAGTTTAGGGATATTTCCTACTAGATCTGATATTTCACAATCCTCTATTTGCTTCCTTGCATACAGGTTTTCATAAAAATGTTGTACTTCTTTAACTATCTCTTCGTGATCTGATGTTACGTTACCATTTGATAGCCTTAATTTGTTCATGTATTTACTAATATAATGACGTTTTTCAAGATTACAAAAATATTTTGTTACTTTTTCCCCTTCAGCCACCCATCTTGCTCGCGAACGTAGTAAAACCCCTTGCATTTGTTTCTCTCTAATCCTAACCAGTTCCTCTTTGTCATTGTTAAGTTGTCGAGTCTCTTCGTGGGTCAGTACAAGTTTCTTTTCAAGATGTTCAATACTGTTTTCTAAATAGTTAGTGCGGTCTACAGTTTTACGCTTTTTCATTGTGGCAAATGAAATTGTTTTTGATCTTATTTTCATAAGTAAAACATCTAAGAACAATTGATCAGTGATATTAAACTGAATCTCGTCACTTGGAATATTAATGATTTGTTCCCGAGAATAAGGAAGAGCAGCATATTCTTCAATAACTATTTTTATAACATTGTTTACCTCTTCCACAAATAGTTTATCTCTCAGAAGAGATGAGTTAAATTTCCATAATGAGCTCCACTTTCTCTCTTTGTTCAATGAGAGCTCCAATGTTATGATAGAGTGGTCTGTTCTATGACCTGGTTTTATATCTGCGTCTTTAACTGTAAGGTACAGGGAGTCTGAGACAAGGAAAAAATCTAGCCGGCTTTGTTGCACAGGGTTACTCCTTCGCCATGTGTACCTTTTGGCCTGGGGATGGAATTCCCTCCACATGTCTGACAAGTTAGAATTCGTCATCATATGTTTGACCTGTTCCTGAGCCTTTGGGTTGTTGACATGCTTGTAATTAAAGTAATCAAAGTCTGGATCTAGCACAAGATTCCAGTCTCCTCCAACAATAAGATTTTCAGAGCACACATCGTGTATATGGCCCTCTAATTCATTATAAAACTCTGGTGAGTCTCTGTTAGGTCCATACATACTAACTATAAGAAAGTCTTTATTCATTATATGAACCGAGACAAATATATAATTACCATCAGGGTCTTTATAGATTTTCTTCACTTTGAATTCAAAATTGTTATTAAAGAGGATGGCCACACCTCTTGAGCTTGAATTGTGGGAAGCAAAATAACACTTGTAGCCCCATTCAGAACGGATATATCGCTCCATTTTGGGGTCAATATGGGTATCCTGTAGTAGGAAAATAGAGCAATTTGTATTTCTTGAATAATGAAAGATATCTCGTCTCTTTGTTGCATTTGCAAAGCCCTGGCAGTTCATAGATATAATTCTAATGGCTCTCTCCATCATAAATGGTTTGCAATATAGAAAGCTGATACATTGTTAGCACAAGAACATTATCGTAAACCCCCATTACTTTCACCTAAAATAAAACACTGTACAGACTCATCACATCCAAAACACTTTGCTAACCCATGGAAAAGGCACCCTCGGCGTGGACAATCAGGAGTGCTGCAGTAGAACAAAAATACATGCCAGAATACATTGTTGGTCATATCCAATGCCTGATTTGAACGACTAAACATTTACAACACGTGCACAAATAAACAAAAAAAATTAATACACACTTAAAATGGATATACTATAATACCTTGATGGATCTGCTCAGGGCAGTGCAGAAATCAGATAGGTACAATATCTATAGACGTGCATGCACTGTGTAATATTCGCGCATAACCAGAATACACATTTCTGCAACTCATATAAGCACACTTCCGTACGTGCTTCAAAGAAGAAAAAAGGAATGCAAAGCATCCGATCATTTACTAAGTAACGCAAATACCTTTGCGTATAACCTCGTAGTCAATAATAATAATAATAATAATAAAAATAATAATAATAATAATAATAATAATAATAAATAATAATAATAATAATAATAGTAACTACAATAACAACATCAACAACAATAATAAATAAAAATCATAATAGCAACAACAATAAAAATTATCGCCATCATTATCGCCATCATCATCCCCATCCTCACATCCTCGTCTTCAACACACCGATGATAATGATAATGACGGGACAGCCCAGTGGTCAGAACATTGCGCTTGCAATCCGACGACCCGGGCCGATTCCCGCCTATGGGGACACCCTCCGCTGGAGTTAACATCAGTTACGACTCCACTCTCCCCAAAAGTCCCTCGGATGAGACCACAAACCGAGGCCCCGTGCGCGAACGCAGGCCGAACACCCCGCGCACACGCCAAATCCTGCTCCGCCCTCCGCAAGAGCAGGCCACCGTGTGCCGGTGGGAACAGATGACAAAATCCACAAAGCAGCACACACACGGGGACCGGATGAAAAAAGCACACGAGTGCCCACTCCACAATCCTCGATACAAAAGAATAAACAAATAAATAATTCAAGAAAGGGTATAACAACAATCACATACGCACGACTAAGTAACAGAGACTTCTAGGAGTTTCTGTTCTCTTCAATGGATTTTCTCAGTCAGTCAGTCAGTCAGTTACAGCAGCAGCTGCAACCATGCAGCCGAACCTCTCCGCCTTCAGGACATAATTTCCTGGACAGATAGGAACTGATCATGAACAACGTCATCAACAGAATCCATGTCCTGTTAAATTCTGCCTCAACTGACACATGCACCACACATATGCATAGCATCCACTGCTTTAGCCATGTTCTTTTTTTCTTTACCCAAAGAATTATTTTTTAAAAAAATAATAAAAAAACACCCCCCCCCCTCCCCCCCGCGATCTATACACACAAAACATGTTTCAGCAGCTCAGCATCAACGTACATTTATAGGCTGTAAAAGGATGTGTGTTCCACATATACTCTTACATGCACTCGTATACCTATAAGTATTAAACAAATATGCCTGCTTACATACGCACATGCACAGATCAGATCAGATTTAAAAAATAAATAAATAAAAAATAATAAAATAAATAAAATAAAGGCAAGGCAAACACAAAGGGAGAGAGACCATCAGCAGAGTACGAATGTATGGTCTCCATTTTGTTGGTGCACTTTACCTCATCCCTTCCTCAAACACAGAGAGAGACAGACAGAGAGAGAGACAGAAAGAGAAAGACAGAGACAGAGATATCTATTAAGAATGTCCAACTATCCCTTTTCAAACGGTGCCTGCATGTATCAAAAATGAGTAAATACAAAAATTGGTACATCACCCCCCTTTTCACAGTTCCGCAAGAACTGTTGTAGTGTACCGGTCAGCATCAGCACGATGATGCGGAATCGACAACAAACGCCAAGCGAATAGACGACACCAATGTTGCCTGAACTTTACGCTTGAAAAATAAAAGAAAAAAGGTAAAGACATACATCAGGAAAAATGTACACATTTTATAAGAAGTTGAGCTAATGAAGAAAGAGAACAATAATAAAGCGCGCGCACACACATACACACAAATGTTTTTTAAGGCATTATGAATCACTGGGTTTTGACATCAGTCTGTTACTTAGAGCTTGCACGCATCTCTCTTTGAAATAGCTCGTCTATATTTGCTCCGAATTTAATTGGAACAGTCTTGCCATTTTTTAGTTTTGCAAAGATCTTTCCCTGGGATGACCAGGTTGCCAATGATGCACTGTGTCTGTATGCTTGCTGCAGGAGTCTGTAATAGGCAGGGGTCAGATCCTCCCCCACAGATACGCCCTTATGTTTCAGCTTTCTGCGCTCCTTCAGCACACTGTCTTTTAATTTTCGAGACTGGAATCGCACAATAATGGGGCGTGGCTTTCCCCTTGTAGTAGTAGCTCCTGACCTGTGCACCACCTCTAGATCGTCCTCAGTTGTTGACACCCCGATTAGTTCTGAAAATATCTTGCAACAGGCTTTTGCACAGTCCGCACTAGTCTCCCCTGCCTTCTCCTTTACATTATACACTCTAACATTCCATCGGCGATCGTACTGTTGTAAGTCATTTTGATTGCTCTCAAATTTATGTAGTTTTTCATCTTGCTCTTTTATCTGCTCTTTGAGTTTAGAGTTCTCTTTTTTTATTCTGTCCATTTCGTTACTGACTTCAAACCACACACTTTCTATTTTGTCCATTCTTGTTTCTAATTTATTTGCTATCTTGTTGACCTCAGATCTAAGCTGTTGAATATCGTCCTTTGTAGCCAGACTGTCAAAACGTTTCATAATATCGGCTAAGGTGATTTTTTCCGACATTGTGTCACAGTTTATTTCCCCACTCTCTTCGAAAAAACTTTCTTCTTCCTGAAATGAGTCCGACAGCTGATGAAACAGTCTTTTTTTCTCAGGTGGTAGCTTGTTACAATCACAATAGGAGGAAGGCCAGTCTGCAATCTTCGATTCGCAGACGATATTGATCTCATGGGCCGCAGTGAAGAAGAACTCCAGGATCTCACCACCAGACTGGAAACATCAGCCAATGCCCACGGTATGGAGATCAGCACGGAAAAGAGCAAGATCCTAGTGAACAGTACCACACCGACCACTCCCACCAGCATCAAGATGAGTGGCGAGACACTAGAGGAGGTGGAAACTTTCAAGTACCTTGGAGCAGTCATCACCAAAGAAGGTACGAGCACACAAGAGGTGAAGATCAGACTTGCTGTGGCACTCTCCTCCATGACTAAGCTTGCGAAAGTGTGGAGAAACCACAACATCAGAACCCACACCAAAGTCAGACTCTACAAGGCACTCGTCACATCCATTGCCCTGTACAGCTGTGAAGCATGGACACTTACTGCCGATTTAGAACGTCGCATTCAAGCCTTTGAGATGAAGTGCCTCAGGCGGATCCTGAACATCACCTACAAAGACCGTAAAACCAATGACTACGTCTGGCAGCAGATCGAGGCACTGGCTGGCAAACAAGAACCATTGCTAGATACAGTCAAACGGAGGAAACTGAAATGGTTTGGCCACACAACAAGGCATAACAGCCTGTCAAAGACAGTCCTGCAGGGAATGGTGGAAGGAGCAAGGAGGCAGGGACGACCACGCAAAAGTTGGATATCCAACATCAAGGAGTGGACCGGCCTCACTGTACCAAACCTCCTGAAAGCAGCCCAGGACAGAACCATTTGGCGGTCCACTTGCAGCGTCCGTGCGGGTACCCCAACGGTCGTCCCGACCAAGGGATGAGTGAGTGAGTGAGTGAGCTTGTTACTAGCAGTGCTCGAGTCACTGGAAGATGATGCAGTCTGTTTACGTTTTTGCGAAGGTGTTGTAAAATATTGAGAGATGGTAGATTCGGACATGGCCATACATAATACAATGTTAATACTCACTCAGAGCCATGGGTGCACCCGCCATTTCATCATAGACTTTGGGGGGAAAAGAAACAGACTAGTAAAAAACCACCTGCGCTGCGCACACAGAGCACACAACCATGCTGAGAACAAGCCCTATACACAGAAGTTCACCTCACACTGAAACATTCCCACTGCAGCAGCTGACAGCAGGAGGAACGGTGTACATCACACATCACTCAATGAAAAGCGTGCAAATCTTGCTCCCTTCCAAGTCGTATACTGCACTGCCCTTTGCCTGAAGATCACGGTGACATGGCTGGTTTTACATAACTGACACTCCGAGAGAAAAAGTTTTAAAAAATTAATAAAAAATCACTGAAATGAAGAAATTATTCAAAAATACACCACTATATTCAGAGTAACTTAAGCAAGAGCATTAAACATTTCACTGCACAAATTAACGCTCATTAGCTGGTTAATTAAACAAATTAGACGGAGCTCCTGACATTGTCAACCTGTCACCGGATTGAGCAGAGCTCAAGTCCTATTTTGCCTATAGTTGACTATGCTTCATCTCTTTGGGACAGCTGCAGTGATACGAATTTAAAATTGATTCATCGATTATATAAAAGAGCACTGAAACTTGTTCTACTAAAATCAAGCTCCCTAACCATCAACGATTATAAGCAAACAAATATCCTAACCTTCAAAAACAGACTTTATCTAAATAAAACTCTATTTGTCCAGAAAGTTGTCAATGGAAATGCCCCTCCAAAGATCACCAATAGCTTCAAAGTCAATGAACACAGACATAATCATCTACTAACATTTCCAAGACCAAGAAATAATCTTTACAAAACAAGCTTCTTGTACTCAGGTAGTGATTTATGGAACAAGCTCCCAAAATGCTTAAAATGTATCAAAAACAAAAAACAGTTCAAGACACTGCTAAAAAGCCATCTAATGCATGAATGCCTAGAAAGTGACTAATAATACTAATACGGCAAATCAACCATACTTACAATTATCAACACTTACAGCATTTCTTTTTTTGTAAAAATTCAAGTATGTCTTACTGAGACTAGAAATTCTACAGTCACTCGCTGTATATGTGTGGAGCCAGTGGGAGGCAGGAAAGAGGCACACTAATTATGCAAAGAAGTAAGAGTAATCTATACAAGCTAGTAAATGATCTACAAATTTTGAAACAACGTGGAAAGGAGCCAATTTTTTTTAAATGGTAGACCTGATAGCTTGATAGTGTGTCCTCTCTCTCTCTCTCTCTCTCTCTCTCTCTCTCTCTCTCTCTCTCTCTCTCTCTCTCTCTCTCTCTCTCTCTCTCTCTCTCTCTCTCTCTCTCTCTCCTCATGCCCTTTTTCTTGTCCAATTCAATAGATTTTATCGTGGATGTTGTTTTTATTGCAGTTAGAGATGAGATTATTAGTACTATTATAAGCGATATTGTTTTACTTTGATATTGTTTTAGTTTGATTGTCCAGTTGATTATGGGCTTTTGAATTTTGTATCGTATTTACACTTGTTTGAATAATTGTGGGGGTTTTTTATTATTATTTTTCTATTTGATTGAATGTGTTTTTCTCCTTCCCCCTTGATACTCCTCTCCCACCCCTCATCCTTTCCAATGTTTTTTTCTGCTATCATCGTTATGTTGTTGTCTCATGGTAATGGGGATTATTTGTTATATTGTTGTCTCATGGTGATGGGTGATTGTTGTTATTATTGTTCTCTATTATAATAATCATTATTATTGTCTTATTTGACTTATCTTGCTTGTTTGATAGTTATTGTGTGAATATATTATTTTTGAAAAGGGATATTTGAAGAGTATGAGCGCATAAAAGCACACGTTTGCTGGGTGGACGAGGAGAGGAGGGAGGGGTCATTGAAGGCAATATTGTCAGTAATGAAGCAACGAATGCCTAGTATTTTCTAACGTTTTGTTCCTGTACCTTTTTATTATCTTAAGTATAAACGTGAAAGAATGGATGAAACAGTAGGTGAAGTAATTTGTTTGTCCTGATGTTTTATTATTTTCTTTTTTTAATTCTTAAAACATTCTTTATTTAAATGTGTGTGTGGACATGAGCGCGCACGCGCGCAGGTTTATATGAGTATGTGTGTGCGTGTATATGTATATGTGGTAATTTGTATTTTTCAATGTATTACCTTATTGATTTTCCTCTTTTTGCTGGTTTAATTTAATGGTAAAGGATGCAATAATGTAGTATTTCAGTATAATCATTAAGAAATGTGTTCTTAGATAGATGGCTTGATGAAAAAAAGAAAATGCATTGCTTATTCAATGTACCATCTGGAAATAAAATTTTGACTTGACTTGACTTAACCATACACCAATATATGAATTCAATGTTTTAAGACCGTTGACTAGAAGACAGACATTTCACACACCCACGCATCCACCCACACCACACACACACACACACACACACACACACACACACACACACATAATTATGTATTGACTACACTCATAACAATGACAATCAGGCAAGTAATTCAGAGAAATGTAAAAAGTAGGTAGTCAACATCATTGTGAATTCAGAATTCGAATGCTTACTGGCATAAAATAATTTCTTTTTCTGTTAGTTTTTGCTGATGGGACACTGAAAACGGCGTTCCGAAGGCAACAACTGAAACTCTGGAAACAAAGCATGGGAAGGATAAGCCAAAATGGCTATGGCTTTGCGTACAAGTTGCTGATTGCAGAACGGCATGAGATCTCTTTGTTCTTTTCCAGTTATTTTTGAGCAGATTCTTACAATTCTCTGCAGGCCGTTCTTGTTTTTAACACTAAGGTTATTGTATCAACAAATGAAAGCAAAACTTGGAACACTCTCTATATAATACTTGTAAAACAAGGAAAGAATCCTTTTGTCTACAAAAAAAATCAGTTCAGTTTCCTCAGAAAATACACACGTTGTTGTCCCTTTTTGACAATAGTGTCAGTGTTAACGTCCCAGTTTAACTTATGGTCAAAAACATTTCCCAGATACTTATAGTTCGAAACGTTTTCAACTTCTTGATTATGGATAATAATATTCTTAGGAGTATGCCCTGATCTTCTGAGGTCGATAGGCAGGTCTTAAGTTTTAGAAACATTTAGCTCCAGATAGGCCTCGTCACACCAGTGTACGAACTCGGTGAGGGCTGGACCGTGGTCTAAGACTGATCCGGATAAGAGAGATAACAGAGCACTGTCGTCTGCAAACTTTACCTGAAAGGAATTTCCATAGTTGCTTCTGCAATCATCTGTGTATAGAATGTACAGAAGTGGTGAGAGGAGCAACCCTGTGGAGAACCAGTGCAGGTAAATCTAACTGAAGAAGATATTTTGTTGGCCAAAACATGCTGTGGTCTGTTGGTTAAAAATTCAATCAGCCAACGAACAAGTTTTTGTCTACATCAAATTTTGAAATTATTTTGTTAACCAGAACGTGAGGCTGCATTGTATTGAAAGCTGAACTAAAGTCATCGAACAATATTCTGGCATGAGAGTCAGGTGTTTCCAAGTGGCTATACAACTTGTTCAAAATGAATAGTTTGGCATCTTCAACACCCCTTTGAGACCAGTACGTAAATTGTAGGGGGTCAAGGTCTTTCTCTGTAGCAGAAAGAATGAGAGATTTTGCGATCTTTTCTAGCGTTTTCATCACAAGAGATTGAGAGCTACAGGTCTAAAATCGTTAGGCCCAGAAGGGTTGGGTTTCTTAGGAAGAGGTATTACATTGGAAGTTTTCCAAATAACTGGAATCTGGTAAGCATCCAGTGAGGCCTGGAACAGGTGTTGAAGGACACTGGCAAGCTCAGTAGCACAGAATTTCAGGGTTCTTCCACATATACCATCTGGTCGGGAGATTTGTTAATATTTATTGCCTTTAAGTGCTTACAGATAATTTTTTCATCAACAATGACGCTATTCTCAGAAACTAGGGATTGCTTCAGGTCATTTATTTCATCTGAGAAATCATGCTTTTCAAAGCGGGTAAAAAATGCGTTTAGATGGTCTCGTAAGTTGTTATCACATACTCCCTGCAAAATGATCTTTGACCTATGTTGGACACCTACCATATTTACTGCAGACATATTTTTGGTACCCTGCCATGCAGCACGAAAATTGTTCCCTGCAAATCGTCTTCTATCTTATTTTTTTTATATACGTCTGGCCGTGCAACACGCAGCTTTTGACTTCTTTTGTTACTTTCTTCTTTTGTTGTTCTGTGCCTGTGTAAAATACTACTTTCTTTTTGTTTAAAACACGTTTCAGATCCTTTGTAACCCAAGGCTTGTTATTGGGATAAATGGTTATGTCCTTAGTTGGAATGACATAACTAACACAAAATGAAATATAAGAACAAATAACATCAGTGAGCTCATTCAAATCTGAACACACATTATAAAACATATCCCAGTCAGTGCAATCAAAGAAGCTTTGCAGACTAGCTATACTATCAGCAGTCCATTTTCTTGTGGTCCTGACTATGGGCTGAAGGCGCTGAAACACTGACTGGTACATGGGCGAAAGAAGAATGCAGTTGTCATCAGAGATCCCAGGGGAGGCAAGGGCAACGATCTATAGGCGCCTGCTACAGTCCCGTAGCACAAGTCTAGGGTCCCATACAGGTTGTTTGCATCCAAGTACATGATGTAGTTAGAAGGTTGCTAGGATCATAGTCTTCTAAATATTTGTTGTTGGCCTTACAGTAATTGTGTGATGCCATGCTGATGCCACCATGCAGACCATCCTCAATCATTTGCAGCATGGGCAGGTCAGACAACAAATCAACCTGCACCCTGGTAAACTTCAAGAAAGCATCCCACGACATTCCTGGTGCTGTAATATAGACTGTAGTGCTTAATGCCAGTCTTTCTGTAGTTCTCAAAGACATCAGCAAGCAAACACGCATCAGCCAGAGGATACCGATCATGGTAGTCACCCATTGTCTGACACTGCATCTTTTGCCATGCCCACTGAGCATGCTGATAGTCAGCGTCACTGATTCCTTTAATAATACATGGAATTTATTTAGGCCACATCTTGAAAAAACCCAAATCATAGCGCTTTTTTTCATCCCACTCATTCACATGTAGACAGTTACAATCAATCGTTTTTACAAATTCAAATGTATACACTCACAGGCACGCAGCAGGCATGCACACACATAAAGGTTATACACTTCGGCAGAGTGATGGGCTTTAGTCTGTTGAGGGCAGGGACAAAAATGAGATGGAACAAGAGAGGAGAATCTTAGGTTTGAATTAAATGAGTCTTGAGGCCGGATATGAAAGCTTCATAAGAAGGCTTTTGGCGGAGGGAGAGAGGGAGGTCATTCCAGATTGATGGAACAGAAACGGAGACAGAGCGACGGCCAGCGGTGGACTGGTTGGATCTAGGTGCTCTTAAGCACAAGGTATCTGCAGCAGAGCGGAGGGAACGAGAAGGAGTGTACAGATAAAGGCATTCACAGAGGTAGGAAGGTGCTGTTTTGTGGAGGCATTTGTAACAAAGGGTGCTGATCTTATAGTTTACTCTCTGTGGCACAGGCAGCCAGTGAAGAGATCACAAGAAAGGAGTAATGTGCTCAGATTTTTTCTTTCTGAGCACTAGTCGAGCTGCAGAGTTTTGTATACATTGAAGGGAGTGGATAGATGAAGCTGGGAGACCGGCCAGAAGAGAATTGCAATTGTCCAGTCATGAGAGAATGAGGGATGTGACTAGTTTGGATGTTGCATCAGTGGACAGGTACTTTCGAAGTGCACTGATGCACCGTAATTGATAGTAGCACGACTGACAAGTTTGGGTGATGAACTTTTGCATGGATAGTGTGTTGTCGATAATGACCCATAGATATTTCGCAGCAGTGGCTAGAGCAACAGACATATTGCCGAATGCTTTTGAAGCTGTTGTGATGGAAGAGAGTTTGTGTTTGGTCCCTACAAGCATGGCTTCGGTTTTATCTGCATATAATTGTAGCTTGTTCTGTATCATCCAATTTTGGATATCTTGAAGGCAGTAGGGCATGTTAATCAAGAGAAAAGGCTGATTTTCATGAGTATCACTGCTAAGAATCTGAGAGTCATCTGCATAAAAGTGATGGTTGTTCTGATGAATGATTTATTATATGTGAAAGAGGAGCAGTGTAGAAAGTGAAAAGAACAGGGCAGAGAACTGATCCCTGTGGGACTCCACACTCCAGTTTGGTAGGTGTTAATTGAATCTTGTTTACTGCAACTGTGTGGAATTGGCCTGTAAGGTATGAACTGAACCAGGTGAGGGCTGTGCCTTTAATACCGAACGTTTTTTTGGAGACGGGAGAGAATAATTGAGTGGTCTATATTGTTGAAGGCTGCAGATAAGTCAAGAAGAGTGAGAAGGGAGATTTTTCCTGAGTCAGGCGCGTGTAGAAGCGTGTTTAAGGTGTAGACAAGGGTGGTTTCGGTGCTGTGGTTGATGCAATAGGCAGACTGAAAAGGGGGAAGGAGACTATTTGAGTGAAGATGGTTGTTCAGTTGTTTCAGAACAACTTTTTCAAGGACTTTAGAGATGAACGGTAGGTTGGATACAGGTCTATAATTCTTCAGAGTGTTAGTATTGAGGTCGTGCTTTATTAGTAGAGGTGTAACTACTGCAGTTTTGAGAGCAGTTGGAACAATTTCTGAAAGAAGTGATGAGTTTACTATTTTTGTGATGGTGGGTATAAGCTGTGGAAGGCACTGAGTGAAAAGAGAAGCAGATATAGGATCAAGCTCACATGATTTTATTGTCATTTCTTTCAGAATCGTCATTATTTCTTTCTCGCTTGCTGGGTGAAAGAAAAGGACAGGAGTACCAGAGAATTGGGGATCAGGAGGCATAGGGGAGTTAGAAGTCTGATCCAATCTGGAGCGAATGTTGCGGATTTTATCAGAGAAGAAAGAAGAGAATATAGCAGGAAGTTCAGAGGGGCTATGAACAGTAGGCATTGGGCTTGCCTTTGCAGATCCCAGGAGGGTTGATGTGAGGGAAAAAAGATATTTCATGGACGTGGCATCAAGAACTTGAGCAGAGTAATAGTTTGTCTTTGCAGAATGAATCAGGGTTTTGACTTTGTTTATTTGTTTTCGCAAGAGCTGTTTGTTTATTTCAGTTTTTGTTTTTTGCCACTGCTGCTCTAGTTGTCTGCGTTTGCGCTTTGCGACCAGGATATTGTGAGTGTACCATGGGGTGCAGGGCCTATCAGGAAGGAAACGGTCAGTTGGAGGTGCATGCTCATCAAGCAGTTGGCTAAGAACAGTGTTGTAGTGTTCAGAAGGGTCAGCGTAATCAGAGATTTGTGACAGGCGTTCAGCAGCTTGTGAAGAGAAGGATTGAATGTCAATGGCCTTGAGATTGCGACGGGTGACACGCTTTTTCTTTTTGATAGGCCTTGCGATGTTGAGAAAGAAAAGAATGGCAGAATGATCAGAAACTAGTTCATTAGTGACAGATATAGATGTGACGAGATCTTGTGAAGCATCGTAATGAGCCAGTCTAAGATATGACCTGATCTGTGAGTTGGTTCATTCACCAGCTGGGAAAGAGAGTGGTTAGACAAAGAAAGAGAAAGACGCTTGACATCAGGAGAAGACTGGTTATCAAAATAGAAGTTAAAGTCGCCAAGAATGGTAAGCTTTTTAGGAGAGAGGCTGTAGTGATCAAGAAGCGACTGAAACTCTTGATGGAAAGCTGAAGATGTTAGATTGTTTTTACAGCTGGGAGGTGGATGGTAAAGGCAGCAAAATGTAATAGAATGTCCAGGTAGGTTGAGGTTGAGTTCACAGATTTCAAAAGATTCATGTGAGAAAGGAAAGGAGTGGCAGAAAGAAAAAACTGGTTGCAGAGTGTCTTTGTAGACAACAGCAATACCACCTCCACCGGAAAGCCGGGGAAAAGAAAGAGTTTTGTAGCCAGGTTGTGTCAGTTGTTTAATTTTAGGTTCATGACCTTGTGGGTTTAGCCAGGTTTCTGTGAGAAAAGTTAGATCAATGTTCTGTTCGAATATGAAATCAGTGAGATAGTCGGCTTTAACATCTGGCCAGACAGATTGTGCATCGAGTAAACATATGTGGAGAAGGTTTGGTGGAGGCAGAGAGGTTGAATTTGACAGTGGTGAGTGAGGGTGACTTTCAGAGGGAGAGGACAGATGTGATGAAGGAGATGTGTGCAGTGGAAGAGCAGACCAGAGTTCGAATGTTGAGTCAGATGGTGGAGGAACTGGTTCAGTCAGGGAATGTGTGGTCTCATACACATCGTCATACACATTTCGGTTGGAACAAATGTTGTGAGAGTCACACACAAATGAAGTATCTGGAGTGCATAGAAGTGAAGGAGTGTTGTCTCTGGTTAGGGTTGTTGTGGCAGTGGCGTCTGAAGTGATGGGGGAGGTAGATGTAAGGGAAGCAAGCCACTGGGTGATGATGCTTGCCAGCACGAGTTCGTTGTCTGGTTTTGCGGGGGTTGATTCCTAAATTTGATATAAGCTGTCTGAGTTCATTGTTCAAGGGGTAATTCACACGTGGAAACAATGCCTTTAGGTCTGGGACAGTTTGTGTCAAGGTGGTGGAATGGCGAGCGTTGAGTCGTGGTGGCGGTGGTAATTTGCTGTCGTATTTCACGTGCAAATGTTCAGGTTGCAGCAGGGTTGCAGTACAGTGGGTCGCAAAGACCAGCAATGAAAGGTGAAAAACCATGAAGTCAATTGAATATTTGGAAAATATTTACAAGATGAAAACAATAAATCGAAGGATTTTTTTAATAAAGTAAATGATATTAGAGAAAACTGCTCTGACCATTCGATAGTTCGGAAAAAGACGGATTCGCAGATGTAAAATTTTCTTCGGAGGACGCTGGAACACACATGAAAGCATCACACACACACAGAGCGACACACCATGCTGCCATCAGGCGCAAAGGGCAATCACTTTACCCTTCAGTCTGATGAAGAGAGCTTCTTTTCGTGGCAGCTCTTCCTCATCAAACCTTGCCCACTAATCTATGTGCTCGTAAGGATAAAAGCCTTTTTGTGCAAGCATTGGGTTGAAGTATTTTTCTGTTATAGGACAGGTACTCAGTGATGAAGACAAGGACGCTAGAGATCCCATCAGATGTTGTGCAGAATCAAAGAAGGACAGACTGTTTAGTGTAAAAGTCAGGTACTTCTCTGATGACTGTGCAATGTAGTTTGCCTCATACTCATCAGTTACTGCCTGCATGATCAGGTGCGAGTCGTAACCCCTTAGATTGTGGAAAAAGACTGGCAGCCTCCATGTTTTAGGATCTACTTTTAGTTGCAGATTGCACTTACTATGTGCTGCACCTTGAAACTTACCACTGATGTGCTCATGATCTCTGACTGTGGGATTATCTGCTACTAGTGACGTTAATGGATTGCTGCAGATCCAGCAAAGTGTGGCAGAATGCATACTATTCCTGGTCTTCATCAGTCATAATGATATCTTGTAGGTTTAGCTGTTGAGAGTAGTATCTATGATTCACTTTCATGTGTTTAAGGAAAAGCTTTGCAGCATCTGGTCTTCGATACAAGAATGGCTCTGTGTGTACACCATCTGATCTGACAACAACATAGGCAAACGAACAAACTTGATGATTACTAAGCATGACTGTCTTGGGCATATCTTCTGGTGCTGGTCCTTGGTATGGCACAATGATGGGATTCAAAGTCAGCATACACTACATATGGACTCTTTTGTAGCTTCTTTATATTCTTGGAGTACACCTTCCTGCCTGGCTGTTGCGTGACAAGCTCTGTGATAGCTTCAGTCTCACTCTTGCAGTGTTTTCTGTGTTTGTCTCCTGCCTGTAATGACGGTAAACGAACCAAGCATCATCTGCAGAACTCTTGTTTGTGGTGCCCTTTTGTTGTTTGAGCCATAAGCCTACTCATTATTCTAATGAGTGTATAATGATTTGTTTGTTGTTCTTTGTTAATCACTAGCAAGAGGTCTACATGGTTCTTATCATGATCACCTACGGTGGGATATTTTCTTGAGATGCGTAGTGGTCTTGGTGCCACATCTTCCCAGGTGTACACATTCACACTGATGGCTGGGTTTAATCCCTCAAACTTGTCAATGCTCTTAACAGCCACAGGAAAATTAATGTCGGTGAAGTCAAGCTTTTCATGATGTTCATGATATTTTGAAACTCTCTCTGCATTCTTTGTCACATGGTACAGCCTAGCCAGCACACACCACATAAAACACTTGTCATCTTTGTTCTGAATGTTCAGCACAGCACGTTTTGCTACAATATCAGGGGGCAAGTAAATGTAACTTCTTCCAACGATGGGTTAAAACCTTGTTTGCTTTAGTTCTATGCGATGAACCTCACCAACCGTCCATTCTAATCCCCTCATCCTTGCTGTTTCTGCAGCAGGATGTTCGAAGGTCTGCATCATCTCATCTGCCCATGTTGTGTTGAGCTCCTCAAACGAGTTCAGCGCTTGTTGTGTTGTTGACACATGAACAGTTAATTCTTTTTTGTTTGCTGTGTTGTACAAGATTGCAGCAATCAAGTGCACCTTTACAGGTGGGTCTATGTGTAAGTTGTTGGGTATTTGTGGGATTGGGTCTTGGATGCTTTGAACCACATCCTATGGTTGTGTAATGTTTAGCTCTATTGTCTGAAACACTGTCCAAAATGAGCCTCAACTAAATAATCTAACTCATATAAACGAAACGAAAAAATATAAATTGCTTGTTGTTGTTGTTGTTGTTGTTGTTGTTTGCTTGTTCTTGCTAGGGTATAAAGTAGTGAATCTACCACAGGTCAGGTTCAGCTCCTTGAAAGAGTACTCAGCTGTTCATTTAAAGCACTGTCCTTGCCGAGCATATACCCTTTTTCATATATTCTTTTTTCATTGAGTCGATGTCCACAGGCATTGCATTGCGTGCCTTGTTCTGGAGGTCGAATTTCTGCCGCTTGTAGTCATCATAGTCAGCCTGAAGATGTTTGAACACCTCTTCTGATATCGTGGCATCTGTTAGAGCTTTGCTAGTAATGATTCTGAATGAGCTTAGCTTGACTAATGTCAAGGCAACAACAGCATCATGTTTTTCTAGTTTACTCACAACCTTCTTTGAAAAGACTGATGTGACAAATGAACAAGCTCCTGCTGCTACTGAAACAGAGCCCAATGCAATGCATGCAGGAGCTCCAATTCCAGTAGCCAAGAGAGCAATGCCTGTTCCTGCTGTCACTGTTGACAGGGTTGCTGTACCTGTAGTAACAGAGCTCAGCACACTAAATGCTGATCTGTACCTGCGCCTGCATTTTGTATACATTGCTAGTTCATGCTTATTGCCATGCTGCATCTGTGTAATGTTTGTCAAACGAAAGGCATTAACGTTAGCATTAGCACTGGTACTGGCAGCATTATCATTGACCAGAATTTCAGGATCTGGTGCACTTGGAACTTTAGGATATTTAACAGTCGTCATCTTCTTCTTATACTGTTTAAAAAAACATATGTAATATTTTTATTGGTATTCTGGCATTAAGTCTGTAGTTGATTGTCAGGCAGTACAGCATCAGTGTAATAGACAGCAATGAGGTCAATGTGGTGTAGATTGAGGGATATTATCCCAACAAGCAGTCAAGGAGGACAACCTGGCATGCGCCAAACGGCAAGATCCATAACCAAATAGATTTTATCTTAACCCCACGGCGCTTCAAATCCAGCATCAACAGAGCCAGAACAAGAACCTACCCTGGAGCTGACATAGGCAGCGACCACGACCTTGTGCTGCTGGTATTCAAAATGAAACTGAAGAAAAACAAACAGCCTGCAAACCCACGTATCAAATTTGACGTGGACAAACTGAAAGATCCAGATGTCGAGGAGATCTTCCAAGCTAAGCTTGGCGGACGTTTTGCGGCATTAACCCTCCTGGACAATGACATCAATGACCTCACCACAACTTTAATGAGGCAGTCCGAGAAACAGCAGAGGAGGTACTCGGTCGTCAGAGGAATAAACACCAGCCATGGACTACCAATGACATCTTGGACCTCTGCGATACAAGAAGAGCACTGAAACCAACCAGGTCTTCCAACCCTAAAGAATACCGAGAGGCCAACAATCTTGTGAAGAAGTCAATGTTAAAGGCCAGAGAGACGTGGATCAGTGATCAATGTGATGAGATCGAAAAAAGCATGAAAGTGGACAACAGTAAAAGGCATACGACACCCTGAAGAAACTCACAAAACCACTTCAAACCAAATCATCAGTCATTGAAGACATCTCCGGAAGCCTCCTCACAGAAAGCTCAGCTGCATTGAACAGGTGGTCTGAGTATTGTCAAGAACTATACAACTACCCAATCCAACCTGACAAGAGCATAATAGAAGAGGAAGCAGCAACATCAAGAGCACCCTCGCCATTACCTATACTGAGGGAAGAAGTGGAAGAAGCCATCCGCAGTTTACCAGTAGGGAAGTCCCCAGGAGCAGACAACATACCAGCAGAGCAGCTCAAGCATGGTGGCGAAACAGTCATCACACATGTTACAGCTACCTGTCAGAAGATTTGGGAGACAAAACAGTGGCCTACAGAATGGACACAATCACTCATCATACCCCTGCCCAAGAAGGGGAATTTACGCAAATGCCAAAACTATAGAACAATCAGCCTCATCAGCCACGCCAGCAAGATCATGCTCAAAGTTATTTTGAATCGACTCAAGAAGGAGGCAGAAGAACACCTTGCAGAGGAACAAGCTGGGTTCAGGGCAGGCAGGAGCACAATCGAACAGATTTTTAACTGCCACATCCTGATGGAAAAACATCTTCAACTTCAGATAGACCTGTTCCACAACTTCATCGACTTCAGGAAGGCTTTCGACAGAGTATGGCACGAAGGCCTGTGGCAGGTCCTCAGAATGTTTGGCATTGAAGAAGGACTAGTGCAAACCATTCAAGCACTATACAACACTGCAAGCAGTGCAGACCTTCTGAATAATCAGGTCGGAGACTACTTCAAAACCACAGTTGGGGTCCGACAAGGATGCCTGTTATCCCCAGTCCTGTTTAATCTGTTCTTGGAAAACATTATGAGAGAGACCCTCCATGACTTCCACTCTACCATCTCCATTGGTGGCAGACCCCTCAACAACTTGCTGTTTGCCGATGACATTGACCTCATGGGCGGAAGCAACACAGAGCTGCAAGATCTTACGACCAGACTTAAGAACAGAGCTGGAGCATATGGGATGGAGGTGAGCTCTGAGAAAAGTAAAATTCTTGTGAACAGCACGAGCAACGCCACTGCTAAAATGTATATGAACGGCCAGCAACTGGAGGAGGTAGACGCTTTTAAATACCTTGGCGCTACACTCACAAAGGACGGCGATCGATGACAGAAATCAAAGTCAGACTAGCCATGGCAACATCTTCCATGACAAAACTCACCACCATGTGGAAAAGTAAAGAGATCAGTTTCCCAATCAAACTAAAGCTCTACAAAGCCCTAATTCAGACTATCCTGCTGTACGGAAGTGAAACCTGGACATTGACTGCTGAAACAGCAAAGCGAATCCAGTCATTTGAAACAAAATGCCATAGAAAACTGATGTGCATATCCTGGAGAGAACGAAAGACCAATGAATTTGTCAAGAGTCAAATAATACGGCTGGCAGGTCCACAGGAACCCCTTCTCAACATTGTCAAGAAGAAAAAGCTGACATGGTTCGGCCACGTCACCCGCCACAACACTCTGCCAAAAACAGTACTGCAGGGAACACTCAAAGGTGGTAGAAAGAGGGGAAGACAGAACAAGTCATGGATGGACAACATCAGAGAATGGACCAGGATGAATGACTCGGCACTACTGCGCAGAGCCGAGGACCGAGATGGATGGAGGAGGCTTACCACGGCATCGTCTTTCGTGTCTCCTCCACGACCGCCAGGGTCACGGGACTGATGATGATGATGAATGCTGTCAGCAGTTCTGTTTTTAGCAGCAAGTTGACTTTATCACTAGAAGTGGTGCTTCGATGTTGTCACCACTGCTGTTCTGAATAACAATAGCAAATCTAAGGGCTTCAAACATCCAGGTCTTTCCAGTTGATACCAATGCCATCCATGAACAAGAAAGTAGCTCTTTCTTCCCTTGCAACAAGGCCAAACACCATTGTGTACTGATCATCCAGAGGAAAGTGTGGAAGAAACCATAGCTTTGTGGTTGATGGTTTAGTCAAAGCGGGTGTCTTCTAAAATGCTATGATCTCTTATTCATTTCACCTGGCTGATTCATATACAAGTGCAATGTGTACTGGTCCAGCATGTATTGCTTTAGGGAAAGTTCTGTTGGTTGTATCAAGAGTGTATGGACTGATAACTTGATTTGCTACTCAATGCTTGGTTTGAAGAGCCATTTATTACATTTACAGGTTACTTTGTAAGTAATATCATCTGCTGTTGCTTCTGCTTTAACATTAGACAACTGTTCAAGTTTAGCAAATCAAGGTTTCTTAGCATCTTCTATCGCTGTGCGCTTGTAGTACCCTTTAACTGTGTACTCGAAAGCATAAACTTCACCAATCTCACCATCCTTCTCAAATTCTTGTACATCACCAAGGTCTTTAAGCTCAATAGTTGGGCAGGTTATAGGCACTCTTATTACAAGATAACATGACATGGTTAGTAGTATGTATGTATGTATATTGTTATTATTATTATTATCTTATTTCTAGTGTGATATGTAAGTGTTTACAGTCAACTGTTCTTGGGGCTGTATCTTTGATCGTTATGCAGAGTGTTTCATGGAAGCCTTCTTCTAGCTCTTTGAACTGAAAAGTAGTAAAGTTACCGTGTAGTGGTTCACAGTACATTGCTCTGTTGGGGGGGAGGATTCATAGTAGATCAGATGGGCCTGATGTTGTGTAAGTCAGTGACCCCACCTGGTTTTGTGTTGTGTTTAACTGAGACAGGTGCACAAAAAGCAAAGAGTTTACTGCCATGTCAATCGGCCTTTTAATAACAAAGGTTATTTTGCAATCATCATCATAACCACCTGCTATTAACCATGGGTCGAACCCAAGAATTTATGCAAGAAGTGGTGCCATGAGTATAGCTGAAGATAACTGTAAAGTGACTCTTAGACTAGCATTGTTGATATTTGCTGTGATGCCAGCTGGGCAAAAGAGCTCCTTTTCCAGTGTGCAGAAGTCGTAATAACTCTCGTTTACATGCACAGTAAATTGAGTATCTGATCCACTGGTAAGATCTTCTATTGTAATCCAGTTGTTGCTGCTGTTGATGTTTGTCCATGATATTGTGTAGAAGACCTCATGCAGGGTGACAGTTTTGTCTTGACAGCGGTTGTCAATAGGAATGGCTAGTTTCACAGGCACACCTTACTTGATGTTTGCTAGTGTTATAAACATTCTACCTACTACAGAATGATAATAATGTATAAATATAAGAAGGATGCAAAATACGAGACTAGCTCTCACTCTTTTTCCAAAGACTATTACCTTTGATGAGCTAGATGTTGCTGTGACAGAAACAGCATTGTTTCAAGCCAAGGTAACCTACCCACTAAAATCATACTTAAACCCACCCATCAAGGATGATGCCACTGCCAAAGCATGGTTGTCCAATTATGTACAGTTCTATCAAAACCACTTAAACTTCGCCATCCACTGCACAACTACAGGCTGTGGTGTGTCATATGCTGACCACATGAACCATCCAAACTAGTAAAGTCTGTGTACAGGTTCCATGTGTACTATCAGTTCAGACATGTGTTATCTGAGCTGCAGGTCTCATTGCCCACTGATAGTAACTTCAATCCTTTCAATAACAGAATTAACAGGAAGGCCTATAAGAGGCTGTGCAATGAGTTCACTATTGATTCTAAGACCACATTCAGACAAACACAGGACAAAAAGCATGGTATGGGGACCCTGTATTTGTCTGGTGTGCACAGAAAGTATAACTATGACTGGTGACCTCCATACACATCTTCCTCACTGGACACAAGTATATGCTTAGGATCTATAGAGCAAGAGCACAGAAACACATGGACAACATTTATTTTAGATAAAAGTGAGGGGTTAACAAGACCAGGATTAGAGAGGATTAATAATTCTGTTCATACATATGTGTGGTGATTGATTGGTGCACAGGCACAAACAAGGTCAAGCATCATGGATCAGAGCTCTGGGTTTGATGCACAGAAGCAGTTTCTAGCAAATCTTGAGGACATTATCAACTCAGCTGTTGACCTCCCATCAAGCATCAAGTGTTATCAAGATGTTCTTCACTATGCAAGGTCTTATTCTGCTGACCTGGGATTGCAGTTGTTGTATGTTATTGTTTAGGACCTCTAATCCTGCTTGGTGTTGATCTTCAAGATATGTTAACCACTGTGTTATTCTTTCTTTTATTTCCTGTCCAAAATTTGCATTGTCTGCGTCTGCTAACTTCTCCCTTTTTTTTTTTTACCAGCCGCCATGGCGCAGTGGTTAGCGCCTTGGGTTACGGACTGGAAGGTCGCGGGTTTGATTCCCATAAGAGTCATAGGGATTTTTCGGACTCCGGCCGGCTCCTAGTCAAGTCAAGTCAAGTCAAAATTTTATTTCCAGATGGCTCCTACCCAGAGTGAGTGTGCTGTGGGCTCAGTGGGAAGACTGGGACCACACAGTCGAGCTTCATCCACTTAACGGATGCGAATTTGAGAGTGTTGCTCAAATTACCTGACCAACACTGCAGGTGTCTGTATCTCTCGGCCCGGTTGACGCCGGGATATATTATGATAGTAAGCGTAGAGTACAACCCTGTCAAGTAGTCTCAAAGCATATGCACTTCCACAGCAGCATCTTTACGTCATCCTCATTTTCATTGATCATCATGCATTAAAAAAAATTGCCTCTGATTCGATGGTCCCGGTTTCTCTGGTCTCATGGTGACCTCAGATTCGGTTTGCCCATACACTTCTGTGCCTGTGATGAGTTTGTGTCAAAGCCTTTGGGGTTGGAGGTTCGCGGGGGACGGTCGTTGGAGGGACGTTGTGGTGGTTGCCACCTGGGGTGGGCAACTCACTCAGTCTGGCTCCGCGACTGAGCTAATACTGTCGTTAGTAGGGGGCTTAGTAGGTGGTGTCCTGCGTATGTTAGCTCAGAACAGGCACCACTGAACACCACCAAAGTGACCCAGCAGCAGTGCAGGGCCCCTCTGGCTGGTAGCCCTAAGGCGGCCTGATAGTGATGGGCTCCCTGTGGACTTCCGACCCTGAGGATGAGACATAACAAATCAGGGTGTGGTTGTGGCGAGGAGATTGGAATGAGCAGCGTGGGAGCAATATGACGGGGGTCGTCAGAAGATGAGGCAGCAAAAAAAAAAAAAAAAAAA